>CM077150.1:257209179-257522649 GCA_039583875.1 Platanthera guangdongensis
TTTCTGTGATTCTACAAGTGCTATTTCAATAAGCTAATAATCCTGTATCCCATAGTAGGACAAAACATATTGAGATTAAATATCATTTTCTTAGGGACATGTAGAAAGAGAAGATATTTTATTAGAATATGTTAAAACAGATGAACAAGTAGCTGATATGTTTACTAAGCCACTAGAAGAAGCTAAGTTCAATAGATTCAAATTGAACTAGGAATGATAACTTAGAGTAATTTACAGAATTAAAATTGGCTAAGTAAAAAGGTGTCGACACATAGACAAGTCTATGTCGACACAGAATAGTGGTGTCGACACTTCAGGAAAAAGGTGTCGACACATCTAGGAGTGTGGTGTCGACACTTCAGAATGTTAGTGTCGACACATGTCAAGTAGGTGTCGACACATCCAATATGGTGTCGACACATAAGTTTTACTCAGAATTTTCTAAGTAAAGTCTCGACAATGTGTCGAGATATGTTGTGTCGACACATAACCAAGTGTCGACACATAAAATCTGTTGACTAAACTTGTGTCGACACATGTGTTCGAGACATTATAAGTCTGTGTCGACACTTATATCCAGTGTCGACACATTTTCAGTTAGCTGTCCCGCCTGCTCATCTTCAAATTAGAAAGGTATAAATAGGGTTCTGTCTTTGTTTGTCGACACGCTTTCAAAGTTTCGAGACCAAAACTACTGTGTCGACACCTCTCTTTTCTAAAGACAAATTCTCCAAACCCTAATGGCACCTAAGCTTGAGGAGAACGTTAACGAAGGCTATGAGCTTGTGCGCGGCGCGTTCGACGATGCAGATCAAGAAATCAGGTCGGTAGTAACCCTAGTCGCCGACTCTGGGTTAGAGTACTTAGTTTCAGAACCAACTAAGATATGGAAGAAGGAGGTTCTTGAATTCCTTAATGGAGCTGCAGTAGATGAATCTGGATACAGAATCAAGTCCAGAGTTCATGGAACTAAGGTCAAGGTTTCACCAAAGAGTCTGAGGAAGGTACTCCAGCTACCAAAAACTCAAGATGAAGAAGAGGTTACTGCTTCAAAGACCAGAGAAGCTTTAACCTGGTGTGGACTTGATCCTAAGATGAAGATAGGATCTGTTTTCAACAGAAAAGGCATGAATAATCAAGGGAAGTTCATGTCTGAGATAGTGGGAAAAGTCTTACTCAGCAAGCCTGGAGGGCATGACAGAGTGTCTGCCTATATGTTTGGAATTATGACTAGAATTATCTTTGCTCTAAGAACAGACTGGTCTATAGTGGTTTATGAGAAGATTAAGGAGAGCTTGAAAAATCCCAATCTGGGCAGGATCATTAGTCTCTACCTAGCTGGTGTAATACCAGAGGTAATGAGCACTACTACAGGAAGCAAGATAAACCACATGAGGAAGATGGATCTAAGGATCTTTTCAAGATGGGACAGAGTGTTGTCCAAGGATGTGCCAACCCCTGAGAAGGCAGTTACTGAAAAAGATACTCCTCCAAAGAAGAAAAGGAAGATAGTTCCTGTGGAACAAGTATCCACTAGCAGTTTTGGGAGTGAAGAACATGTTGTCTTCACTCCAGATGAGCATGAGGAAGAGCCTGTAGTGAAGACTCCTGCTCCTCCAGCTGATGCAGAGATCCAGGGGGAGCTGCCTCAAGCTAGCCCCATTCACAAGGATCAAAGCTAGGGGGAGCCTCCATTTGTAGAAGAACCATCTACACTGGACAGTGAGCAAGCCACCACCATCATACAAGAGGTACTCACTGACCTAAAAACTTTAGAATATCTTATAGAAGATGCTGATATGTCTGATGTTTCTCAGCAAACTCAGCTGCCTAGTCAAGCTCCAGATGTTGTTATAGAAGACACATCTGCTGTTGAAGTAATTCCTGATCCTGTGGTTGAAGAACCAAGAACTTCTCCAGCTTCTTCACCACAAGAATACCAATGGAAGATTTATTTCTAAATCTAGATCAAGCAGATTTTGACAAGGAAATTGATGCTGCTGTTGAGGGGGAGCAAGTACAAGATCTGGAAGAGCCTTTAAGGCAAGAATCTGAGAAGGCACAAGATGTGCAAGCTGACAAGCCTCAAAGCCCTAAGGATAGGGTTGACATAGCCAGCACTTCTGCCTCTGAAGATGAGGAGAGTGCTAGGGCAAAGAAGAAGAAATTGTATGTCTTTAAAAGAAGAAGTCAAAGTTATAAGAAGGCTCTGCAATCAATTGCACCACAACCTATAGTTCAGCAAGCTCCAACTGCTGATTATAGTGCTTTAATGGTTGCCCTACAGATAAAATTGGATGAGCAAAGGCAGGCAATAGAGAAGTATGTAGATGAAGGGCAGAAATCACTTCAATTTGATCTGGCCCAGGAATAAAGTCTATAAGGTTGAAATGAACCTTAACAAAAGGAAATGACTGATTGCTTCCACAAAGGTGGAACTGCAGTGGTGTATTTGGCAACACACCAAGAGAAGATCAAGGCACAGGTGGATGATATAGCATTGAAACAAGGATATGTTCTTGAGAATCAATTAAGAATGAATGATAATTTGACTGCCTCCCATAATGCTATAGTCACTGAGTTGAAGAACAAGGCTGCTGAACCTTCTAACTCTACTGCTGCTGCTAAAGCTGATTTTGATAAAGTATTCCAAGAGGAAATTTCTGCTATAAAGACTGTTATCCAAGCCTCCCAGAAGGTCATATCTGAACAACTTCAAAAGCTAAAACCTTACTTTAAAGATGGAATCAGTACTTGGATAGTCAAATCAGATTTCAAAAGGATGATGTCAGAGATCATATGGCTAGAGAAGTCATAAAGGGGAGAGAGTGTTAGTCAAGGCAAGTTCTGAGCATGCAAAATGGATATCAAATTCAATCAGGGCTACACTTGGATACCCTCCTCTGTGTGATGACCAAGATGTTGCTGAATCAGGCATTAACCCTGCCTATTTTGGAGGTGAGCAACCAGAAGTAGCTCAGGTCATTTATCCACCTCCAGACTTTGAAATGATTCAAGCAGATGTGAGCACAATGTATAGCCCAACTGAGGGAAAGTCTAATGTTATTCTGGATAAAGTGGTTCAGCCTATGACTGAAGCTATGCAAGCAGCTCTTCAGAAAGAAGAAGAAGCTCTACAAAAAGAGGAAGAGACAAGGTTGTCCAAAAAGAGGTTTAGAGAACAAGTAGAACAAAGGCCAGACTTTGAACAGTGGAGCCCTACCTCTAGAAATATAATTTTAACTGTCTGGAAAGCTGCCAAGGACAATACTCATGACAGGAACAAATGGTTTTCTGAAGCAGAATGGAGAAAACATGAGATCAAGCAGGAAGCAATAGTTCAGTATAGAAGAAAGGCAAAGATGGGAAAGCTACCTCCTACTGCAGTGGAGCCTAGCAAGTACTTTCCTAAGACATATCACTATTTTGAGAGGCAGAAGATCAAAGCTGAAGAGCTTAAGAAGAATGACTTGAAAGGAAAGAAGCATGCTGATGCTGAAACTGTTGAAGCCCCTGTCAAAGCTCAAGTTCAAGCTGACAAGGGAATAGTTATCAAGGAACCTGAACAGAAATAGATTAAGATTTTACTTAAAGATTATTTTGTAATCTTTTAAATGAAAAGCATTTTTGTAAACTACTGAAAATGTATAAGAAAAATGTTAGAACAATATATGATCAATATATTTCATGATTGTTCTGTGAATGTGTCTATTTCTTATTTGTTCTGAAATGATGATTGTATATACATGTGTGATTTAATACATGTTATGTTTACCCTGTTATACATTATCTGCTTTACATCATTTTGTAATTTTTATTATGAATGGTGTATATCATTGACTAAGGGTTATGACTTCTCCAAATAGGGGGAGATTGTTGGGTACATTGATTAAATGTACCTGATTTGAAGAAGCCTCACCCAACTCAATGATATACATCATAATGTATTTGATGTATGTTGAGTTTACTTGTGCAGGTTATGTAATCACTGGACTGAAGCAAAAAGTTTCTAAGTCCATGTGTCGACACACAGAGGGAAAGTGTCGACACTTAAGAAGGCTTGTGTCGACACCCAGACAAGCAGTGTCGACACTTAGAGTCATTGTGTCGACACCTGGGATGCAGAGTCGACACTAGACAGAAAGTGTCGACACTTGGAGCTGTGTCGACACTCAGTGAAGAAAAGTGCAGACAGAAAGTGTCGACACAAGGAGCTGTGTCGACACCCAGTGAAGCTGAGTCTACACCAGAAAGTGTCGACATTTGGAGCTGTGTCGACACTCAGCAAAAGTCTGCAGAGACTAAGTACAAGTGTCGACACTCAAACAATGTGTCGACACTAAGCAGAAGAGTCAGCACTTGAAGTAAGTGTCGACACCAGCGCAATGTGTCGACACTCAACAGAAGAGTCAGCATTTGAAGTATGTGTCGACACCTAGAATAATGTGTCGACACTCAGCTAAAGACTCTACACTTGAAGAAAGTGTCGACACAAGGAGCTGTGTCGACACTTAGCAAAGATCAGAAAGATCAACAAAATTATTCTAAGTACAAGTGTCGACACTAAGGGAATGTGTCGACACTCGGCTGAAGTCTCACAAGAAGAAGGTGTGTCGACACAAGGAGCTGTGTCGACACTTCAGCAAGAATCAACATAGAAGACTATGTGTCGACACCAAGAAGTTGTTGTCGACACTTAATAGATTCAACACAAGTAAGTTGTGTCGACACAAAGGAGATGTGTCGACACTTAGAAGAATTTAGTAAAAGCAAGAAGAACAAGTACTTGTGTCGACACTCAATTTCAGTGTCGACACCGAAGAAGAATCTGTGTCGAGACATACAAGGAGTTGTGTCGACACCTTGTAGACTTGTGTCGACACTTACACAGCATGTGTCGACACTTGGTCTATAAGTGTCGACACTTAAAGACAGAAAGTCTCGACACTATCAGACAGTTAGAGATTTTCAAGAAATGATTGGATGACATGACAGCTGCCGTTCCAGCCGGTCTACAGCACCTGTCAGAGATGTCAGAAGACAGTTATGAACCGGATCAGCCGGTTACCATGAAGAAGGCCTATAATAGGCACATACATACAGTCTACAGAAACTGTGGTTGATGATCAGTGATCAACAAGTGGTTCAGATTATTGTTGAACAAATTATTGAAGTGGTACACAAAGTATCAACACAAGAAGATCTTGCAGTCCAAGTGCAGATCTAATAAGTTGGAGAGAGAGGGCTCCATCCAAGAAATCAGCCTCTGGAACTAGGCTGAGAAGAAGGATTCAGATTCATTCTGGATCTTAAGTGGCAGAGGTCAAGGAACTACTGCAGGAGGTTTCAGTCTTATTCAGTTCTACTCAAGAAGCTTTGAAGAAAGCTAAGTTAGATTGAATCCAGCTGAGTTCTTCTAAGAACTCATCAAGAAACTCTCAACTCCCCTCTTTATTTCTGAGTTGTTGAGTTAATATTTGTAATATATTTTTATCTTGTAGGATCCTTTGGATCTGAGTGAATTGTAAGCCTATAATTATAAAGGCTGAGGGTAGGGCTGAGAGCCTGAGTGTAGGAGATGTGATCTCTGAGTGTAGGCCTTGTTGGCTGAGTGTAGGCCTTGGTTGGCTGAGTGTAGGCCTTGGTTGGCTGAGTGTAGGCCTTGATTGGCTGAGTGTAGGCTTTGGGATAAAGCTGAGTTGTAAGGCTTTGGGCTGAGGTGTAAGAACCAATTTGGGTTCTGAGACAGTGGAGGAGTTTAGCTGAATCTAGTACACTACTAGATAGGCGAATGGGGAAAGTGGATGTACTCATATATTGGGGAACCACTATAAACCACTGTGTATGCTGTGCTGTGCTGTGCTGTGATTATTGTTGTATTTGCTGTGATAGAATAAGTTAGAAAGCTGTGTTATAAACTGTTGGCTGCCATTAAAGTTTAAAAAGGATTAGGTCACCTATTCACCCCCCCTCTAGGTGTTTAGGTACCATATCTTTCACGCGGTTTATGAGTTTTCACCCGCCTACGTTCTCGGGAGTGGGAGCTCCTACACAGGCTGAGGATTGGTTATCACGCGTCAAGCGGATCATGACGGCGATTGGAACGAAGGAGCATCAGAAAGTCACCCTAGCTACCTTCCTACTTGAATGAGAGGATAGATTGTGGTGGGACGAGATGGAGTTGCATCACTTGACTAGTCCTCCCTTGACACAAGTATCGATGGAAGAATTCTCTCGACTCTTCCTAGTGAAGCACCTTCCTACGGCGCAACGGATTGCCATGGAGAATGGATTCCAAAGGCTGAAGCAAGGTGATGGAAGTGTGGAAGCTTACCTGCATGAGTTTACACGCTTAGAGCGGTATGTGGGTTCGATATTTGCTGATGAGCAGAGAAGGACAAATAGGTTATACAAAGGACTGCGGGACGAGTTGAGATTCCTACTTTCTAGTTCCGTGAACCAAGGCTTCCATGCATTAGTTGACACTGCGTGTGCACTGGAAAAAGAATGAAAAGGGTGCAGGGGAAGAGGGCATTGGGTGTGTCACAGCCGGAGTTTAAAGTGCCCCGACCGACAAAGTCATTTTATAAGAAGAAATTGGGCAAGAGGCCCAAGACGACGGGACAAGCTCCTTCTTCAGTTGCATCGGTAGAAACGCCGGGGGCCACCTCAAAGTCGGATACTCGTACATGCTTTAATTGTGGACGGGTGGGGCATATAGCTCGAGATTGTCGGGTGCCGCCAAAGAGTGAAAAGAAGGTGGGAGCTTCATATGCGGAAAAAGGAAAGGCGGTGGTGGAATCCTCTGCCTCGCAGGCGCAACCACGGATCTACAATCTTGGCCTGCAGGAGGCCATCAAGCAAAGTGACGTCGTCACAGGTACGAGTTAAGTTTTTGCGTATCATATTGCTTGTATGTTTTGCTTAATGCATATGTGTATGCGGCTTGTGTGTGTGACATGATTGTCACAGGCTTTGTGATGATTCGGGACACGCTGGCGCGAGCACTGTTTGATATAGGTGCATCACATTCTTTTCTGTCTAGCGAGTTTATAACGCGACTTGGGATACCTAGTCGTACGAAGACAGACAGTGTCAGAGTGGTGTTGTCGAATGGCTGTTGGATGCTTGTGGATCAAGCTTGCGATGTGGCGGTCCAAATAGGTAGTCGGGATTTCAGTTTGACGGCATCTGTATTGCCGATATCAGAATTCGACGTGATATTTGGTATGGATTGACTTGCAGAGCAGCATGCCTTGATTGATTGTCAATCCAAAGAGATCACGTTGGGCCAGAATACCAAACAGGAGACAAAGTTCGCGGGTATGCGAGGAGTGGGCGGGACATTGTTGTCTGCACTCCAAGTCTTAAAGGCTGTTCGGAAGGGTGCGGAGTGCTACTTCGCCCTGATTTAGGCTGTTGAGCCTAAGGCCAGTGTGGGTGATGTTCCGATTGTGTCGGAATTTGCAGATGTGTTTCCCAAGGATCTCCCTGGGCTACCACCCCAGCGTGAGATTGACTTCACGATCGAGTTGGTGCCAGGTGCGAAACCTGTGGCCCGCTCGCCATATCGCGTCGCGCCTAAGGAAATGGCGGAGTTGAAAGTCCAACTGCAAGAATTGCTGGAGCAGGGTTATATACGCCCAAGCATGTCTCCTTGGAGCGCCCCTGTGCTTTTTGTGAAGAAGAAAGGTGGTGGCTTGCGGTTATGTATTGATTACCGCGAATTGAATAAGCTGACCGAAAAGAATAAATATCTGATTCTGCGAATTGATGAGCTGTTTGATCAGCTAGTGGGATCGTCCGTCTACTCGAAGTTGGACTTGAAATCTGGTTATTACCAGTTGAGAATCCGTGAAGAAGACATTCCCAAAACCGCATTTGGAACACGGTACGGGCACTACGAGTTCACGGTCATGCCGTTTGGGCTGTGCAATGCGCCCTCGGTATTTATGGACTTGATGCACCGAATATTCCGCGAGTACCTGGATCTATTCATGATAGTGTTCATTGATGATATCCTGGTGTACTCGAGATCGGAAGCCGACCATGAGAAATATTTGCGGTTGGTGTTGAATACATTGAGGCAGAATCAGCTCTATGCCAAGTTCTCGAAGTGCGAGTTTTGGCTATCATCGGTGGCTTTTCTGGGCCATGTGGTGAGTGGAGCGGGCATAGCAGTGGATCCAACGAAGATCAGGGCCATACAAGAGTGGCCGGTGTTGTCTTCAGTAGCCGAGGTCAGGAGCTTCCTTGGACTAGCAGGCTACTATCGAAGATTTGTTGCAAATTTCTCGCGTTGCTTTGCCGCAAACCACGTTGACGCGAAAAGAACAGAAGTTCGTTTGGTCGCCAGAGTGCGCGCGAGCTTTTGAAGAGCTGAAGATTCAGTTGACCACGACGCCTGTATTGTCATCTCCATGTGGTACCGATGGATTTGTAATCTACAGTGATGCTTCAGGGAGCTTCTTAGGCTGTGTGCTTCTGCAAAATGGAAAGGTGATTGCTTATGGCTCACGCCAGCTGAAAGTGCACGAGCTGAACTATCCCATCCATGATCTTAAGTTGGCGGCGGTGATCTTTGCACTAAAGCTGTGACAACACTATCTTTATGGTGTGAAGGTGGAGATCTATACAGATCACAAGAGCCTAAAGTACCTGTTGGAGCAGAAGGACTTGAATATACAACAACGAAGGTGGTTGGAGTTCCTCGGGGACTACACCTTTGAGATTCACTATACTCCCGGGAAGGGGAATGTTGTCGCGGATGCCTTGAGTCGGCGGACTCCGGCAAGAGCAGCTTGCTTGCAAAGGCATGATGAACGTCTCATCCAGGAGCTGGAAGCGTTAGAGATTTCTTATGTTGACAAGAATGCCACTGCCAATGCATGTTTGAACTGGACAGAGGTGCAATGTGACCTTGCAGACCGAGTTCGACGGGCAACGGAGTTGGATGAAGATCTCCTACGCTATGCGAAAGCTGGGCCAGAAGGAAAGTTCTCCTGGGATGATGGTCTTTTGCGGAAAGAAGGCCGTTTGTGCGTCCCAAATATGGGTAAATTGAGGGAAGAACTGATGTATGAAGCGCATTATACAAAGTACTCAATCCACCCAGGGAGCACGAAGATGTTCAGAGATATGAAAAAGCTATTTTGGTGGTCAGGGCTAAAGAAAGATGTTGCTCTTGATGTGGCCAAATGCCAAACCTGTGCTATGGTGAAGGAGGAATGCCAGAAACCGGGCGGTTATTTGAATTCGTTGCCGATTATAGAATGGAAATTTGACGATATTTCCATGGATTTCGTGCACGGGTTGCCGAGATCTCAGCGAGTAAATGATTCCATCTGGGTGATTGTTGATCGGCTGACAAAAGTGGCACATTTCCTACCGAACAGACGAGACGATTCGGTGGAAACTTTGGCAAAATTGTATGTTGACCAGATTGTGCGGCTACACGGCGTTCCTCAGAGCATCGTAAGTGATCGAGATGGGCGGTTCACATCGAATGACTGGAGGTTAGTTCATCACTTATTGGGCACAAAGTTGACTTTCAGTACGGCCTTTCATCCCCAAATGGATGGCCAAACTGAACGAACCAACAGAACGATGGAGGACATGCTCCGAATGTGCGCTCTCGACTTTGGGAAGAGATGGGAAGATCATCTCTACATGGTGGAGTTCGCTTACAATAACAGCTACCAGATGAGCATCGGGATGGCACCGTATGAAGCTCTATATGGAAGGAAGTGTCGTACTCCCTTGGCTTGGGTAGAAGCAGCGAAGCTAGAGTTTATAATCATAATGAAGTCAATGAAGCAAACTCAACCATTCGTGTTATTCGAGAAAGGCTACTCATAGCCCAAGATCGTCAAGCGAAGTACTACAACGCCAAGTACCAGAACGTGGAGTTCGCGGTAGGGATTTGACAAGGTATGTAAGACACCTAATCGATTATAACCGTCCGATCCAACATTATATTCTTTTTTTATAAAAATAAAAAATACAAACCCGCCTGTTACTCCTCCGCAAAAACCCGATAACTAGGTCTCAAACCTCCCCCCCCCCCCCCCCCAGCCTTATCCCCCGCGATCCCCTTCTTCTCCGAGCAAAATACTGACTCCGCCTCCGTAAAAAGCCCAGCTAGGTCTCACTCCTTTCCCCCCCAGCCTTCTCCCCCGCGATCCCCTTCTTCTCTGCGCAAAACACTGTCGTCGACTGCGGAAAAACCCAGCGCCGCATCCAGAACAGCCCTGCGCCGCCTCTGGAAAAGCCCTGCGCCGCCCGCTGCCTACTTTCTCCGACCTCATCTACATCCTCTACGAAGTGGAAATCACATCCACTGCATTTCTTCATCGCGACATACCACGATCCCTCCTGCTCGACATTTCCACGCTCTGCTACGACATCAGCTCCACATACCCTCTACACGTTGATCTCTCCCGCTCGAGATTTTGGTTTCTTCCTCCATGCTCTCCCGCAACCTGGTACGTACTCTATCAATCCTACGGTTCGATCTACTTTAATTTGAATTCCTCACCATTTATTCAAAATACACCACCATTGATCAATCCACAAATTCCCATCGCCAACACTTTTTTGTTTCAGGTTTCGCGATTTCCTCCGGACCCTCCTTCCGGAACTCGCTCCCGCTTAGGTCATCGTGATTTCCGCCGCTTCCGCCATCCCTCATGCAATGACCCCACCACTGACCTTCACGATCATCCACTAGAGCATGTTCCAACCACAACATCGGCGTCTAGGTCATTGACTAACTATCTTTCCATCTTTCCTAACACGACGCCACCATCATAGACTACCCGTCTACCCGCCTCTGTTTAATTGGTATCCATAGCTTCTTCATAGCTGGAGATGAAGCCAGAATAAGACAAAAGAGACTACAAATGTGCGCCAATGGGGAGGCTTGATAAAACGCCGGAGGAGATGCACGAGGATTTCAATCGCAGCAATAAAGTCATCTCTCACGGCAACCATTTTTCAAGCTGCAGGTACTCCAGCCATTCGACATCTCAATGTCCCATTTTTGCAACAACCGGTGCTCCATCCATTCCACATCTCATTGTCTGCAATATGAGAAAGCTTAGTATATGATACCAAGCCTGCGGAGATCAAGCTTGCCAGTGAGTTTTGAGTTCTAATACATCTATTTATTAAAATATTTACTTTGAAAATTTTTAAATATCTATCACTGTATTGTTTTCTATCAGAAAAAGTTCTCATTTTTAGTTTTGAATCCAAAATTTATTGTGTAGATGGTGCTTAATAAGCCCATTTCAGGTAATAAAAGTATTTTCTTAGAGTTCCAAATCTATATTGAGAAGCAAAGTGTTTGGTTATTGAAGCTTCCTCCTTTTTTATATTACAATGAGTAGAAGCAGAGGGTTTATTTCAGAGTTTTTATTAGGCTTCTGGATCTATATTGAGAAGCAAAGACTTTATTTATTGAACTTCCTCCTTTTCTAGATCACAATTATTAAAAGTATCCTAAGTTTTTATTCCAATTTGAAAGTTTTCAAATTGTGAAGTTCATATGAATAAAATTTTACAATTACAGTACCATTAGAATAAAATCTCTCAATAGAAGTTCAATATCTTTATTCAATTCAGTAATGCCATCATCAATGTCATTTTCTATATAACCAAGCATTTGTTGATACTAATTTATAGTTGAAATTCATTCTTAGATGGTTATTGTGGTCGAAGACAAATGTCGCCTTCCACCAAAAATGTCCCCTCCCACCAAAAATGTCGCCGCCCACAAAATGTGTCACCACCCACGAAAAATGTCGCTCCCACTACAATTGCCACTCCCACGACCAATGTTATCCCCACCACAAATGTTGCACCCATGATAAATGTCGCACCCACCACAAATGTGGCATTCACCACAAATGTCGCACTCACGACAAATATTGCACCCATGACAAATGTCACATCTACGACAAATAACACCCTCCACGATAAATGTCACCCCCACGACAAATTTTGCCTCCACGACAAATGATGCACCCAAGACCAATGTCTCCCCACGACCAATGTCGCCCCCACGACAAATGTTGCCCCCACGACAAATGTCGCCTCCACGACAAATGACTCCCCGTCCCACGACAAATGACTCCCCCACGACAAATGATGCCCACACGACAAATGTTAGCATCCACGATAAATGTCGCCCCCACGACAAATGTCCGCCCCCACGACATATGTCGCACCCACAACATTGGTCGCACCCACGACAAATGTCGCACCCACGACAAATGCACCTAGGGCCGAAGGCCCGTGCCTGTCACTCGTATATATATATATATATATATATATATATATATATATATATATATATATATATATATATATATATATATATATATATATATATATATATATATATATATAATAAGTAGCCGCAGTATATAACCATGACAATTTAATTCGGTGCACGGTGAGAGTTAATTGACCGCTAACATGTAGGCTCCCAAAAAGTATTTGTAAATTTGTATACCTTGCTTCGCTATACTTGGGTGTTTATAATATTTTGTACGAAGAAATATGAGTTTATGCAACTAACAGATTAGCCGTCAATATGTGCACAACTATAGTCTCTCGCCTCGAACATTTCTTAATTTATTGGATCTAACATGTAAGTTTTGGTATAGCTTATTTTGATGTCATTCATGTAGTTGTTTGTTGATATCAATATAGAGAAAATATTGTTGTATAGTGTGAATCTAATATTTTATTGGTGCAAATCTAGTGTCTCACGACTTTGAGTCAAGTCTTAACTATTTATTACTGTTATAAAAATTGTTACTTAATCATTTCAATCATTACTTATTGCATGAGAATATGGGAGGGTGCATGGTTACTGATGTGGCGGGTTCGCCGACTTCCCCTATCATAGACTATGGGAGAAGTTGTGACGACGAACTCTATTGTTGTTGGGTGGTGAAGAGGACCGGGGGCTAGCTACCCCTTCCGCAGAGGTCCGTCTCACACTCGTTTGATTATGTGGCGAGAGGGTTGATCTCCACACGAGGTGAGGATGTGTACCCACCAAGAGTACCTGCCTTTTGAGGTACGGAGGCCTAGGAAGTTGAGGTGTATCCATAACCTAGAAGTGGGAGCGACCGACCCACTATCACCATCTGGCCACGGCGGTGAGGCCTGGGAAGTGAGCACCTTCTCTTAACAGGTCAATATGTCGGCATAGGGGAAAATGATTGTGACACATCATTGGAGTGATCGTGAGAACATCATACATGCTCATCACATCAATTATACATGATATGTTTACATGTGTTATCACCTTGGTCCGTCATCGTATAACCACCGCCAGGAGGAGTTATACGATGACGGTTAAACGTACTACTTCAGTACTCTCTTTATAAACCATTAATTTCCCCTGTCACTAACATTTTAGCTGTTTATACAAGATATGTTGCTTCGGCTATTGTACTAACCTTCTTTGTAGGTTTCCTTCCTTGTACCCATTAGGGGCGCGCGGTAGACGATGTGTCGCATCAACGTGCCACTCTCGATGAACTGATGCTACCGCCCTGCGGTATCGCTACCGCCATGCGGTATCGCTACCGCCATGTGGTACCTCACAGAGAGGTATTCCAAATAAATCAGCTTTGCTATCATCGGCGTTAACCCTGCCGCCAGGTGGTAGCTCAAAGAGAGCTCTATCGATAAATTGATCATGCTACCGCTGCGCGGTATCAACCTACTGTCATGCGGTAACTCACTGAACACTACTATGATAAAATCCAATATACTACCACCAACGTTAACCCTACCGTCGGGCGGTATCTCACAGAAATCATTTCCTGCTTCAGAAAACTGGGCGTTACAGGGCGCCCGATCCAATTCTGAGCTAAGGGGGTCTAATTTCTCTAATCTGGGGAAAGACCGGGTGACCCGCAACAGTAGTAAATATAGATTGAGAAAACTAGCACGGGGAACCTTTGTACCTCGCGCCGCCATACCCCCGCCATCGGCTTTTCCCATGAACACTGGCACATGGTGATAATTAGACCATAGCCCGACCTCGTGTAACAATCTCATCCGTTCATATAATATATACTAGAAGGTCCGGCCGGGGTCCCACATCATATACCACAAAACAGACGATGAAGCTACGGAGTGATACCAGAGTAGCGCAGCGCACCTAACACATTGCATTCTATCGAAAGCCTATACACTTGAACTCCTCTCTTGAATGTCCAACATATAAAACTACACATTTTATACATCATAGGAATGTCTTACAACACATATAAATAGTTGGTCTTATGACCTTACAGAGCTTTCAAACAGTGGCCCAAACATTGGCACGCAGGCCGGCCACATCAAAAGAAAACATAACATTTACATCCACATTAGCCTTCGAGGGCTAGCAGCGGCAGCAGAAAAAGCAGTAGGAACTTCAACCCTTATGCGTCTCGCTCAGTTCTCCAGCACCTGCACAGGGACATTCCACCCAAGAATGACAAACAGAGGCAACGGTCAGCATTCAGCTGACCAAATTATAACGACCATACCCCTTTCTCGGGGCAACGGTATTCTTCCCTGCAGGCATAACATATCACAAGCATGTATATATATATCTCATATAATGTGCTTTTTCGCATACATGCCATCACAACCGTCCGCCACTCGGCCCGACAGTCCGTGCATTCAGGGCACATTCTTGGTGTACTGACAAACCAGTTGCCCACCACCGTATCAGGGTCGCAGCCCAACGGTAAATCACTTGAGCATTTACTCCATGGCGTGCAGTCGGAGTTCTAATCGTAATGCACCGGGATGGGCCCGTAGCCCCCCATTATGTCATGGCACGCAGGCTTACGACTCTCTCTATGCGCTCCAACAGACCGCACCTTCTGGTCTCACGTCGGACGGACATAACGCAGGTCGGATCCTCCACCCCCCGTTGCTCAAATCGCCTTGCCATCACATAGTACGACGTACTCGCGGCTACAAAAGGCGTGGTTCGGTCTCACCAATCCTGTTCTAGCATTCAAGCCTGAGTATTTCTCTTACACCCATTTATATCACGATATTAGCGGGTCTTTCCTGGGCACACCAGTACTTCCTGCTACTCTCTCCGCAGGTGGACACCGCAAATAGCACAAATGTCAAGGGTCTTTCCTGGCTACATGTCAGTACTTCCTTTTACTCTCTTCACAGGTGGACTCCCCATGACCATTAAGCATTACAAAAGGGTATTTCCTGGAACTCCAATCTAATACTTCCTGCTACTTCCTTTCACAGGTCGAACCCAACGGCACAAGCAGCACAAGCATTCTACGAGTATTTTCCTGGACTACCACTCCAGTACTTCCTGCTACTTCCTTTCACAGGTCCAACCTGTTGACTCCTAAACTACGCGTTTATCACGGAGTCTTCTCCGGTTCGTATGCAACATCACCAATCAAGACCAACCTGTCCAGACGGGCTTCATACAGCATGGCTATTTCGTACTCCATTTCCGAATCTATATGCCAACAAAGGGGATCTCATAAATCAACCCAAAAGACTCCCAACATCAGCCACCCTTTGGTGGGGGAATCTATCTATGCCAAAAAGGAAGCCTTCATATGGCTAAGAAGAAAGGTCGTTACCCTTGAAGACCGTTTCGGTGCCATGAATGCCTAGCTGGCTCGAAAGAACCGCAAAAGCTTTTCCTCTGCAACGCCGACCTCAGATCTCTCGTCGGAATATCGCAGCAGCACCGGTGACCAGCCCCTTTCCTCCTCCTCCTTCTTCCTCTCCCTTTATCTCACTAAGAATGTAGAAAGAGAAGACCAAATGCAAAATGAGATTTCCCTTCTCATCCATGGCCTTAAGGAAGCAGGGAGGCAGTGCAGCCATTGGATCCCAGCTGAAGGAACGGACGGCCATGATTTTGCCACAAAAGCACAATTTTTGCCTGACACGGCCTGTGACACGCCCGTGTCCCAGGCCGTATGCCTCAAGCGGCACTCAACCGACTTATCCAATCCAGTGACATGCCCATGTGACACGCCTGTGTCACCCGATACTCCTTCAGACACGCCCGTGTCTGTGACCGTGTTCATCAGGCTGCACAATCTCAAAATCACCAGAGACTCACACGGCCCGTGACACGCCCGTGTCTCAGGTCGTGTGCCCATACACGACATTAGACACGCCCCAGCTCAAATTCGTCAGGCTGAGTTCGTCGACTGCGTTGACACGACCTGTGAAACGCCCGTGTCACAGGCCGTGTCCTAAGCACTCTACGATCGTCGACCAAATTTTCTCGATCACTCGACGATTGTTCCTCCCGAACACTTCGTCGAACGCAGGACACGCCCTGGGACACGCCCGTGTCCCAGGCTGTGTCACCCCAAAACTTTGCCTGCTGAAAAATGGGCTGTTATAATCCTCCCCTCCTACAAGAAATTTTGTCCTCGAAATTCGTATACAGGAAGGCAACCAGCAACCAAAAATTTTAACATTAAACATTTATGTCACAACAAAATTTTCACTAGGAAATCGCTACAAAAATAGCTCAGGAAACTTCGCTCGCATGGTCTGCTCTCTCCCATGTAAGCTCTTCATGGCCGCAATTGTCCCATCGGACTTTAACCATCCGACCGTCTTGTTCCGCAACTGTTTCTCGGCTCGATCCTCGATCTGAATGGGTCTAACTCGTCTTGTTCCGCAAAGGCATGATGAACGTCTCATCCAGGAGCTGGAAGCGTTAGAGATTTCTTATGTTGACAAGAATGCCACTGCCAATGCATGTTTGAACTGGACGGAGGTGCAATGTGACCTTGCAGACCGAGTTTGACGGGCAACGGAGTTGGATGAAGATCTCCTACGCTATGCGAAAGCTGGGCCAGAAGGAAAGTTCTCCTGGGATGATGGTCTTTTGCGGAAAGAAGGCTGTTTGTGCGTCCCAAATGTGGGTAAATTGAGGGAAGAACTGATGTATGAAGCGCATTATACAAAGTACTCAATCCACCCAGGGAGCACGAAGATGTTCAGAGATATGAAAAAGCTATTTTGGTGGTCAGGGCTAAAGAAAGATGTTGCTCTTCTTGTGGCCAAATGCCAAACCTGTGCTATGGTGAAGGAGGAATGCCAGAAACCGGGCGGTTATTTGAAGTCGTTGCCGATTACAGAGTGGAAATTTGACGATATTTCCATGGATTTCGTGCATGGGTTGCCGAGATCTCAGCGAGTAAATGATTCCATCTGGGTGATTGTTGATCGGCTGATAAAAGTGGCACATTTCCTACCAAACAGACGAGACGATTCGGTGGAAACTTTGGCAAAATTATATGTTGACCAGATTGTGCGGCTACACAGCGTTCCTCAGAGCATCGTAAGTGATCGAGATGGGCGGTTCACATCGAATGACTGGAGGTTAGTTCATCACTTATTGGGCACAAAGTTGACTTTCAGTAAGGCCTTTCATCCCCAAACGGATGACCAAACTGAACGAACCAACAGAACGATGGAGGACATGCTCCGAATGCGCGTCCTCAACTTTGGGAAGAGATGGGAAGATCATCTCTACATGGTGGAGTTCGCTTACAATAACAGCTACCAGACGAGCATCGTGATGACACCGTATGAAGCTCTATATGGACGGAAGTGTCATACTCCCTTGTCTTGGGTAGAAGCGGGCGAAGCTAGAGTTTATAATCATAATGAAGTCAATGAAGAAAACTCAACCATTCGTGTTATTCGAGAAAGGCTACTCATAGCCCAAGATCGTCAAGCGAAGTACTGCAACGCCAAGTACCAGAACGTGGAGTTCGCGGTAGGCGATTGAGTCTACTTGAAGATCAAGCCCTTCAAAGGCGTATCCCAGATTCGACGTTTGAAAAAGTTGAGTCCAAGATATTTGGGTCCCTTTGAAGTGGTTGAGCGAATCGGAGAAGCTGCGTATCGGCTAGCTCTTTCGGCAGACTTGGGTGGACAACATTATGTGTTTCACATCTCGGTGTTTCGGAAGGCCGTTAAATATCCAGCTCAAGTTATCACAGATGATCATGTGTCGGTGGAGTATGGGCTAACAACGAGAGTTAGACCCATTCAGATCGAGGATCGAGCCGAGAAATAGTTGCGGAACAAGACGGTCGGGATGGTTAAAGTCCGATGGGACAATTGCGGTCGTGAAGAGCTTACATGGGAGAGAGAGCAGACCATGCTAGCGGAGTTTCCCGAGCTATTTTTGTAGCGATTGCCTAGTGAAAATTTTGTTGTAACATAAACGTTTAATGTTAAAATTTTTGGTTGTTGGTTGCCTTCCTGTATACGAATTTCGAGGACAAAATTTCTTTTAGGAGGGGAGGGTTGTAACAGCCCATTTTTCTGCAGGCAAAGTTTTGGGGTGACACGGCCTGGGACACGGGCGTGTCCCAGGGCGTGTCCTGCGTTCGACGAAGTGTTCGGGAGGAACAATCGTCGAGTGATCGAGAAAATTTGGTCGACGATCGTCGAGTGCTTAGGACACGGCCTGTGACACGGGCGTGTCACAGGCCGTGTCAGCGCGGTCGACGAAATCAGCCTGACGGATTTGAGCTGGGGCGTGTCTAATGTAGTGTATGGGCACACGGCCTAAGACACGGGCGTGTCACGGGCCGTGTGAGTCTCGAGTGATTTTGAGATTGTGCAGCCTGTGTTGGGTTTCTCTATGAGGATGGCACAACAGTTGTGCACGCAGCGGAAAAATAAAACATCAAGAAAACCCAAAAGATATGGGATCGGGCCATGATAGTTGAATCAAGAAGTTAACATATAATTAGGCAAAAATTACCTCGGTGGCGTTGAGTCACAACTCAACGGAGATGCTCCAAGCTTCGTGTTCTTGCTGGTGGCGAGTTCTATGTGAACTGATGTCCACGTCTCTGCAGAAATCCACACGAGCGGGAGAACGCCGATCTTTCCGTCGCACGGAAAATCGGGAAGGAGAAAGACCGCACCTTGCTTCTCCACGGACTGCTAGGTCCGCGCCAGGAAGAGCAACACCAGCGACGATCGCCGGAGAAGAGGTGGTCGACGTAGCGAGCACGGCGGCGGCGGAACACTTCCGTCGGCGGCGGGATTCGGGATCGGCGGAACGCTTCCGTCGTGGGATTCAGTTCGATCGGTTGTCAAAAACCTTATTTCCTGAAAACCCTAAGTGTCCCTTTTATACCGAAGACATAAATAGACTTAGGTTTATCGCTATCCGCAGACCACCCAGAAATAGGGTTCCAGAATCGGCGAGTATCAGTCGGCGAGAATCGGCGACAATCGGCGAGAATCAGCGACAATCGGCGAGAATCATCAAGCAGATTCAGCGAGAATCAGTCGGCGAGTAACACCTAGGATCGGCGAGAATCAGAGTACAATACTCGACGATTCTCGCGGAACGCGGGGTGGACTATACTCGTCGACCGTCGACCTGCGGTCGACGATTCTCGTCGATCGTCGAGAAACATAGTAACGATTCTCGTCGATCGGCGAGAATCAGAGAACCATTCTCGACGATTCTCGTCGATCGGCGAAAAACCGAGAACCATTCTCGACGATTCTCGTCGACCCTCGGTCGACTATTCTTACCAGTCCTCCAAGGCAACATTTGCCCAAACCGATGATCCTTTAAGGCAACATTTTGCCCATAACCCCATTCAGGTCGGTGATTGGTAACCTTTACCAACACAGTCAATTATCAAACTTCTCCACATCTCTTATGTGCGACCCTGCAGGCTCATATCGCGTTGGCAGTGAGATTACATGTTTGACCACTTCCAGATCACCATGGTAACTCCAACAGACTCCCACTTGATCTTGAAAGTATCAAATCAAAAACCTCACAAACAATGAGCGGTATCTAGCAATGCATCATTGCTCCCCAAGCAATAAGAGTTTGTAACTCATAAGTCTTTATGACCAATGTATCAGTGTTGTCTTTGTCCCTTTGTCCCTTACATCCGGAAAGAACTAGAGGCATGGACCGTGTCACCCTCGTAATAGCTCAATCCAAGTTTCTTGATCCAGGACAGACTTCCAGAGAATGGTGAGTCCAATATCACATATTGACTCAACCAAGCATGGCCATGCATTTCTCAGTCCAGTTCCATCAAGGGGCCCATGGATGCAACTCCTGTCATACAGAAGGACAAATCTCATATCTGCTCACACACAAACACCCAAATGATTCGTAACATGCCCAACAACCACCCTTATCATCAACCTTTCTCAAGGAAGACTTTAGATGGCATCAAAGCACGCTCTTTCTCACTTGATGAATGCTGTGACTTCAGGTCAAAGGACCACAACACCATTGTCAATTGAGACCTACTCGTGACACGATTGGATGACAATCCACAGAGTAGTCTCAGGTTGGGTCTGTCCAGTACAACTTGTTCACTAACAAGTACCCACGTGATGACTTGATATCACAATATCATGACCTGTGAGAACCGGTCATCAGTCAACACACGTGCTAGCCTTCATGTACCATCATCACCCTTAGCTTCTATGATGATACTCGACCAGGGACCTTTAAGAATGAAGCTTCAAATAAATCATAGGCTCTCACATTCAAGTCACGTACTTGATGTCCCATGGAAGCGAACATTCTAAGGGTATCTATTATGTTAACATTTAACTATCATATAGAAAAACTCATAATAAAAGAACTTGCCATTAATTGTAAAAGAAAAACTAGGTACAATGTTCATCATATGAACAAATGGCCAACAAAATACAAGTTTATATGCAACCCACAAGATTCTCACTAGAGTTGATCATTTAGGTATCGTATACCCATCGATCTAGTATGACCATCATGCTTTCTCTGCGCGAGAGGCTTTGTCGGTGGATCCGCAATATTCTCCTCAGTCGACACTCTGCAAATGTTCACATCTCCTCGTTCGACAATCTCACGAATAAGATGAAACCGCCGAAGTATGTGCTTGGAGCGCTGATGGGATCTAGGTTACTTAGATTGTGCAATTGCACCATTGTTATCACAGTAGAGAAATACGGGACCAACAATGCTAGGAACTACATCAAGCTCGCCGATGAATTTCCTAATCCATACAGCCTCCTTCGCCGCATTAGCTGCAGCGATATACTCGGCCTCTGTTGTAGAATCAGCAACTGTCTCTTGCTTGGAACTCTTCCAGCTCACAGCTCCTCCATTCAGGCAAAACACAAAACCTGACTGAGACTTGGAGTCGTCTCTATCAGTTTGGAAGCTAGCATCCGTGTAACCACTTACAACGAGCTCTTCCTCTCCACCATACACCAAGAATACATCCTTAGTCCTTCTCAAGTACTTCAGGACATTCTTGACTGCAATCCAGTGACACTCACCGGGGTCTGACTGATACCTGCTAGTCATGCTCAAAGCAAAGGAGACGTCGGGTCGAGTACATAACATCGCGTACATGATTGATCCAATTGCCGAAGCATATGGAATCAACTTCATGCGGTCCTTATCTTCACAAGACTTTGGACACTGGTCCTTAGAGAGATTCACACCATGAGACATGGGCAAAAATCCTTTCTTGGACTCAAGCATGTTGAATCGCTTCAACACCTTTTCGATGTACGTACTCTGGGTCAAACCCAGCAACTTCTTCGATCTATCTCTATAGATCTTAATACCGAGTATATAAGTCGCTTCACCCAAATCCTTCATTGAAAAGCAGTTCCCTAGGTTGTTCTTAACAACTTTCAGGGTAGGAATATCATTCCCAATCAATAGTATGTCATCTACATACAATATCAGGAAGACAACAATGCTCCCACTGATTCGCTTGTAAACACAAGGCTCATCTTCATTCTTGATGAAACCAAACTCTTTGATTTTCTCATCAAAACGAAGATTCCAACTTCGAGAGGCCTGTTTCAGTTCATAGATGGACTTATTTAGCTTGCATATTTTAGTGGCTTCATCTGGGGATACAAAACCCTCGGGTTGTATCATATACACTTCCTCAAGGAGGTTTCCATTAAGGAAAGTTGTTTTGACATCCATCTGCCAGATCTCGTAGTCATAATACGCAGCAACAGCAAGCAATATCCTTATGGACTTTACCATGGCAATATGAGAAAAGGTCTCATCATAGTCAATACCATGAATTTGCTTGAAACCCTTAGCCAACAGTTGCCCTTTGAATGTCTGTACATTCCCATCCATGTCGGTCTTCTTCTTGAAGACCCACTTGCACCCTATGGGTCGTACCCCTTCAGGTGGTTCCACTAAGTTCCAAACTTGGTTTGCATACATGGAGTCCATTTCGGATTTCATACCCTCAAGCCATTTGTCGGAGTCTGGTCCATTCATAGCCTCTTGGTAGGTTGCTGGCTCATCATCATGATCCATAAGCAACACATTACACATTTGAGACACGAGAAATCCATATCTCTCAGGCTCAAACCTCGGTCTACCAGATCTGCGTAGGACTTGTGTTCCTTGAGCAGGTTCTCTAGCTATAACATCTTGTAGTCCTGTCTCAGAATCCAATTTCGGTTCATTCACTACATGTGGTACTTGAACTTCTTCAAGCTCTACCTTTTCAGTCTTTCTTGATAAGAACTCTTTCTCCAAGAAGACACCAGTCCTTGCGACAAACACTTTGCCCTCAGATGGTAGGTAAAAGTAATACCCTTTCGTTTCCTTAGGATATCCCACCAGATAACATTTATCCGATTTGGGTTCCAGCTTGTCAGGCATTTGACGTCTCACGTATGCCTCACAACCCCAAATTTTAATGAACGACATACTAGGACGCTTCCCAGTCCATATCTCATATGGTGTCTTCAGAACCGTTTTTGTTGGAGCGCGATTCAATGTCATTGCAGCAGTCTCTAAAGCAAAACCCCAAAAGGAAACATGCAAGTCTGCATGACTCATCATCGAACGTACCATGTCTAACATAGTACGATTTATCCTCTCAGACACACCATTATGTTGTGGTGTTCTAGGTGGAGTGAGCTGTGATACAATACCACACTCTTTCAGATGATCACGGAACTCATGACTCAGGTATTCGCCACCTCGATCAGATCGGAGTGCTTTAACCCTTTTACCCAACTGGTTTTCTACTTCATTCTTGAACTCTTTGAACTTTTCAAAGGTCTCGGATTTGCACTTCATAAGATACACATATCCGTATCTACTGAAATCATCAGTAAATGTAACAAAGTAGAAATGCCCACCTCTAGCCATGGAACTCATGGGTCCGCATACATCACTATGTACAACACCCAAGAGATCCTTAGCCCTCTCAGTATAACCAGTGAAAGGAGCTTTAGTCATCTTGCCTAACAAACAAGATTCGCATCGCTCAAATGATTCATAATCAAATGAGTCCAAAAGTCCATCTCTATGGAGCTTGGATATGCGCTTCTCGTTGATATGACCCAAACGACAATGCCAGAGAAATGTAGGGTTTGAGTCATTTGATCTTAGTCTTTTATTATTTTCTACATTACAGATCAGTTGGTCCAAGTTCAAAACATAAAGACCATTAAACAATTGGGCTACAACATAACAAACATCATTCTTAAATATAGAACAACAATTGTTCTTAATTATAAAATAAAATCCAATCATGTCCAAACATGAAATAGATATAATGTTTCTAGTTATGTCCGGAACAAAATAACAATTATGTAGTTCTATTACAAGCCCACTGGGCAAAGAAAGACGGTAAACCCCTACGGCTACAGCAGCAACTCTTGCTCCATTGCCGACGCGGAGGTCCACCTCCCCTTTACTCAGCAATCTTCTCCTTTCCAGTTCCTGCACATTTGTACAAATGTGAGAACCACATCCGGTATCCAATACCCAAGATGAAGGAGCAGAAAGGTTTATCTCTATAACGTGAATATTTGAAGCGGAAGTCATACCTACCTTCAATTTCTGCAGACCTTCAATGTACGAAGTGTAACATCCCGCCTTTTATTGGGCCACCAGAGCCTTAGTGGGCCCAATAAAAGTGGCCCGAACCCTACCCATGACCCGGTGGGAAATAACCCTAAGCGGGAAATAGAGCTAGAGAACTCTGAATTGAGTTCTGTCAGTTCATGTGGCCTCGTATAATCAATACGAGCGCATCGGAACTCGTTCAGTTGGACTCCGAGGTCTAACGACAATTTTACACATTTCGACCATTTTAGCGCGCTGCGACGCGCAAATTTCGAACTTTCGTCAAACGGACTCCGATTCAACCCCAGTCAGTGGCGTTAGACTCGTGTGGTCAATACGAAGTCAACGGAAGTCGTCCCGATCAATTTCGATGACGATTGGTCAACCCGTGGTCAAATCAAGCGTAGTTGTGCACCGAAAAGCGTGCGCACACCAATTATGACACGACACCCGAACTTTGACCCGACCTCGACGACTTGGACCCACTTTGACTTTGACCAGCAAGGGGGACCCACCATATGGTTGACTTGGTCAAACCCTCCTAAAAATCTATTTTTTGGATTTTTCTCCAAGTGAGGGTCCAACCTTCTCTCCAAAAGAGGATGACCCATACTTCCCCTCACTCTCCTTGGGCCCCCCAACCAGCAAGCCCCCATACCACTACAAGTGGAGGCCCACCCATTTCTTTTCTCTCCCTCTCTCTCTCTTTCCCACCTAAAGGCCCAAGCCCACAAAGGGGCCTCATCCATTTTCCCCACATAGAAGAAAATGGGAGACCTCCAGCTGTCCTTGAACAGCTGGAGGGTGGGATTAATCCCTCCCTAAGGAGGGATTAGTCCCACACCACCCAAAGGGAGGAAGCTCCCCCTCCCCAATCCTATAAAAGGACCACACCCTTCTCTCTTTCCCTCACAGCTCTCAGAGCAACCCCTACCCCTTCTCCCCCCCTCTGCCGGAGCTCAGGTGGCCGGAAAAAGCCAAGCCGGAGCTCCTCCTCCCCTCCTCCACCACCTTGAGCCATGTCCGACCAAGCCGGCCCCTCCCGAGCCCACCAAACTTAGGTGGAAGCCTTCTCCCTCCTCCTTCTCCATTTTGGACGTCTTGCATGGCGCTCCCGGCGGCCGGAGCGCTGCCGCAGGACCTCCCCTCCCTCCCGTTCATTTTGGAAAAAAAAAATGCTCCGGCGGCGGCCGGCGGCGGCAGGCCGCCGGACCACCGCCGGAGGGAGCGCCCCCCACCGACGGGTTGGCCGGTGGCGGAGCCACGGCCGGCCGGTGGCCGGCCGGCGACGGGGAAGACCCGTAAGGGTTTCGGTTTCGTACAGCGGGGGAGGGAAGATGTACAGTAAAAATTATTTATATATATATAATAATATATTATATAAGTTATATGAATATATTATTATAATATTTATAAATTTTATAAATTAATAATGAGTTTGATTTTTCTGAGACTAAAATAGGCTCCTAAGAAAAAAAGTGTTGAACATGAAAAATGTTCCCCATGATGAGGGCTTCCTCCACAAAAATTCTGGGAATTTTTGGAGTTGATTTGTTATTTTTAAAAGCCCAAATAAAAATTATTTAGTCAAATTAAAGGGCCAAAACTATTCGAAAAATTATGAAAATTTTTCAAGGCTCATTTTATATCCATATAAGGGTTGTATCAAAATTTGAGCTCATGGGGATAAGTTTTGATATTTTTCCCAAAATATGGAAGCCTAGTACCGCGCTCGATATTATTACGCTCGTTTTCTTCGAAAATGAAAATTGGAGCGCGCGACTATCCTCTCTAATTTGAATAAGTTTCATATCGACGAGAGTGGCCGAGATAAGTGACCAAGCTCCGGGTGTTTCGAGATTTCATGAAAACCGCCGAGCGCCTCGACTCTCGGGTGATTTGGGCACGCTCGGAAGATGAGAGTACGAGTGGTGAGTTATGAATTATTCTTGATGAATAATAACTCCTGATAAGCCCTTATTCGGTTAAGTCGTGGTTAATAAGACGCAACCAACCCATAATCTGATCTTAATAAAGGGTGTAACCCAAGGAAGCCTTTAAAAACTGAGATAGAACTGAATCTCTCCTGGATGGAGATGGAACTGAATGCCTTCTGGATGGAGATGGAACTGAATCTCTCCGGGATGGAGATGGAACTGAATCTCTCCTGGATGGAGATGGAACTGAATGTGCCTCCTGGATGGAGATGAAACTGAATCTCTCCTGGATGTAGATGGAACTGAAAAATCTCTCCTGAGAACGGAGATGGAACTGAAGCCTCCTGTATGGAGTGATTGGACTACTAACCATTTTCTTTATGATTATTCCAGTTTTGCACTGGTCCAGTTCCTTTATTCTTTTCAGTTCAGTACTTTCAATTCAGTACTACTCCAGTCTCGTACTGGTCAAGATTATTTCATTACTTTCATTCAGTACTACTCCAGTCTCGTACTGGTCAAGATTATTTCATTACTTTCATTTCAGTACTACTCCAGTCTCGTACTGGTCAAGCTTATTTCAATACTACTCCAGTCTTGTACTGGTCACATTTCTTTCCAACACTTTAAATAAGCAGCATAACCACCGCACTTGATCTTATCGCAATTTACTTTTATATTCCCGGGTCCTGCTCTGACGAGCAGTTGTTGTTTAGGTTGAGCCTTAGTTGGGGATAACCGGAGTTGAGGTAGTCCTCCAGGTCTAGCCCCAAATAAAGCGCTCCCACGCTCCTTGTCGAAAGTAGAGCAAAGTGCCGATGCCCGAAGTGTAAGCCTAGTAAGGCAGGCCGTCGTAGACCCGATGTTATATTGTTTGCAATTGTTTGATTGATTGTAAATTGCTTGCGGTGAAATGGTGGCGGGTCAGTCCCTTCCGCAGACCGTTCATACCGGTGCGGCAAGGTTGACGACTCAAGACGACAGGGAGATGAGTACCACGGGTGACCGGCCGTTATATTCCCCGTCGGGTTTTCCTCCGCTGGTCGGCCAAAATGATTTGCCGGATGTCGCTCACATCCAAGAGTACACAAGGTTGTACATAAGGGCCTGGGGTTGTGCGGTACGATCACCCCCAGAAGTGGCAGGACTGGCCACTGTCACCGACGGCCACATCGGTGAGGCCGCGGGGCTCGCTACCCTGCTGGAACAGAAGCGTCCAAACTATGTCGGCATAGGGTTTGTGTGCGCGGCTATGAATGCCTGCGGTTTGTGCGCGCGGTTATGAATGCCTGCGGTTTGTGTGCGCGACTATGAATGCCTGCGGTTTGTGTGCGCGACTATGAATGCCTGCGGTTTGTGTGCGCGGCTGTGAATGCCTGTGATAGAATTCAAGATATGAAAACCTGTTGTGCTGATGAGCTAGTAGAGCCTTGCTATAACCATTTTATGTTATTGCTGCTTTTTCCGGTTATACTGCACTCTTTTATAATTGCTCCTAGTTGTTTATATATGAAATGTTGTGATAACCCTCTCTTTCTTCGGCTATTTACTTTTGTTGGGTGGGTGTGTGCTCGTCCTCAGGATGTGGATCCGGGGAGGAGATTTGTTTCCACTTAGCTCTGTGACTAACGGTTATTTGATTAACCATTCACAGGAGGTGGAGCACCGTAGTGACCCGCTGCCGCAGGAGATTACGCCAGCAGCTAGGTCTACTCGAGCAGATGCACCCCCGCCGTCTCTGGTGTTTAGAGACGTGAGTACCGCCGAGCAGTTTAGAAGAGAGAGTGTGTGAGAGACTTATGTAGTACATGTATAGCCCACGGGCTTTTATAAACGCATAAGACTTCGGCCCTAGAACCTCTGTATTAATATGATATGTAGTGGTTTCCTGTTAATGCTTCCGCTATATTCTGATGGGTTGTGAATGTTATGATTCGAACCACTCAAGACGGCCATCTAGTGCTTGAATAGGGTGGATTGTTTCCCCTATGAGCCCTGGGTAGACGTCTTGGGCCAGTAGTACCCCTCCGGCCCGACCCGGGCAAAAGGTTGGGGGGGGTACTACACGAAGGACAGTTCCTCCTCCAATGACCAGCCTTGCCACAGTGGTGGCATTTCCCTTCCTTCACCGTGCTTTTCTTTTTCATCAGTGCTGAAGACTTGGGCTCAAGATATGACTTAGGTCCCACCTTCGTCTTCTTAGAGCCCTTGGCCTTGCCCTTGCCCTTATGCACCATCAGTATGGGGCTGGCAGGCTTGGCCTTCTTCATGTTAATTTTGGCAGTTCTCAACATGCCTAGGAGTTCGGGCAGTGTCTTGTCTATTTCATTCATGTTGTAGTTCAAGACGAACTGCTCATAACTGTCCGGCAACGATTGCAGGATCAGATCTGTGGCCAACTCTTGACCAAGAGGAAAACCCAGCCTTTCAAGGTTCTCTATATACCCAATCATCTTGAGTACGTGAGTCCCTACTGAGTCTCGAACTCCCATAGTGCACTGAAACAACACTTTTGTGACGTCGAAGCTCTCTTGACGAGCCTGCCCTTGAAACATTTTCTTGAGATGCTTGTCAATCTCCTTGCACCCCATGCTCTCATGTTGCTTCTGAAGCTCAGAGTTCATAGTGGCAAGCATAAGGCATTCGACATCTAAAGCATCATCAGTATACTTCTTATAAGTATCTTTCTCAGCACGGGAAGAGTTCCCGGTCGGCACCTCGGGGGCTTCTTCTTCCAAGACATAGAGCTTTCGCTCTTGCCTGAGAACAATTCTCAGGTTCCTATACCAGTCCATGTAATTAGTCCCACTGAGCTTATCCTTCTCAAGGATGGCTCTCAGAGACAAAGTGGAGTGTGAAACACTTGCCATGGAATTCTACAAGAATTTATGCAGAATAAAATCAGTACCAAAATTTCAAATACAATTTATTTTAATTTGGACTTCAATTAAAACACTCCCACTATTTTATTCGAAATGATAGCCCTCACTAACAATTCGGAGAGTTCATGCGAGCTACTCTCTTAGTGGACAAGATCCGTATTTCACCAACACAATGAGTCAGCTTTGGCTTTCCTCTCACGATGCGGTTATTTAGGTAGGCAATGCTTGCCAATTGCATCCTCATGCAATTCTTGTATGGTTGGTGAATAACTCCTTATTCGCATCCATCATATGGCGCATGCCAACCCTATGCCTCTAGGCACTCAACCTTTGAGGTCACCTAGTTAAGTGGGACCCGATGTCGACAGTGGGATATCACAATTATCCGCTCGCACCCTTACCAAGATAGATTAATGCACCTTGCTTTGGCAAGCCCACACTTCATCGATCGAGGCAGGAAGAGTGTCATCCATCGGAAGGCATCCGAACACTTAATATTTGATGAAGGGATTTTAATTATAGGTTAACAATTAACCATGATCAACATTTGATCAATGTGCACATCCAAAGAAAAGCAATTTCTAAACCACATGCATCCCTTATGTGCACATCCTGACACCATCAACAATTGATAGAAGGAAGAGCTAAATCTGAACATCCGGAAACTTCCAAATCCTCAGACTTACATGCATTGGACAAAGGCAAAGACAACTCAACTTAAAGCAGTAGACAAGCTCATCTCTCTATGTTGGATTCAAAATCCAAAACAAACTCAAGGGATGGTTACTGCTAAGGAGACTATAATTTCTAACAATTAGAAATTTCCACGAAATTCCAGAAGTTCTTAGCGAGGTACCAAGACTAAATCTAGACATTTAGAACACTTCTAAATCCCTAGGTTTACACGCACTGGAATAACAAAACTTCCAAAACAACAATCATGGCCGCAACCTGGCTCTGATACCACTGTTGGGTTTCTCTATGAGGATGGCGCAACAGTTGTGCACGCAGCGGAAAAATAAAACATCAAGAAAACCCAAAAGAAATGGGATCGGGCCATGATAGTTGAATCAAGAAGTTAACATATAATTAGGCAAAAATTACCTCGGTGGCGTTGAGTCACAACTCAACGGAGATGCTCCAAGCTTCGTGTTCTTGCTGGTGGCGAGTTCTACGTGAAATGATGTCCACGTCTCTGCAAAAATCCACACGAGCGGGAGAACGCCGATCTTTCCGTCGCACGGAAAATTGGGAAGGAGAAAGACCGCACCTTGCTTCTCCACGGATTGCTAGGTCCGCGCCAGGAAGAGCAACACCAGCGACGATCGCCGGAGAAGAGGTGGTCGACGTAGCGAGCACGGCGGCGGCGGAACACTTCCGTCGGCGGCGGGATTCGGGATCGGCGGAACGAGCGGAACGACGGAACGCTTCCGTCGCGGGATTCAGTTCGATCGGTTGTCAAAAACCTTATTTCCCGAAAACCCTAAGTGTCCCTTTTATACCGAAGGCATAAATAGACTTAGGTTTATCGCTATCCGCAGACCACCCAGAAATAGGGTTCCAGAATCGGCGAGTATCAGTCGGCGAGAATCGGCGACAATCGGCGAGAATCAGCGACAATCGGCGAGAATCATCAAGCAGATTCGGCAAGAATCAGTCGGCGAGTAACACCTAGGATCGGCGAGAATCAGAGTACAATACTCGACGATTCTCGCCGAACGCGGGGTGGACTATACTCGTCGACCTGCGGTCGACGATTCTCGTCGATCGTCGAGAAACATAGTAACGATTCTCGTCGATCGGCGAGAATCAGAGAACCATTCTCGACGATTCTCGTCGATCGACGAAAAACCGAGAACCATTCTCGACGATTCTCGTCGACCCTCAGTCGACTATTCTTACCAGTCCTCCAAGGCAACATTTGCCCAAACCGATGATCCTTTAAGGCAACACTTTGCCCATAACCCCATTCAGGTCGGTGATTGGTAACCTTTACCAACATAGTCAATTATCCAACTTCTCCACATCTCTTATGTGCGACCCTGCAGGCTCATATCGCGTTGGCAGTGAGATTACATGTTTGACCACTTCCAGATCACCATGGTAACTCCAACAGCCTGATGAACACGGTCACAGACACGGGCGTGTCTGAAGGCGTGTCGGGTGACACGGGCGTGTCACATGGGCATGTCACTGGATTGGATAAGTCGGTTGAGTGCCACTTGAGGCACACAGCCTGGGACACGGGCGTATCACAGGCCGTGTCAGGCAAAAATTGTGCTTTTGTGGCAAAATCATGGCCGTCCGTTCCTTCAGCTGGGATCCAATGGCTGAACTGCCTCCCTGCTTCCTTAAGGCCATGGATGAGAAGGGAAATCTCATTTTGCATTTGGTCTTCTCTTTCTACATTCCTAGTGAGATAAAGGGAGAGGAAGAAGGATGAGGAGGAAAGGGGCTGGTCACCGGTGCTGCTGAGATATTCCGACGAGAGATCTGAGGCCGGCGTTGCGGAGGAAAAGCTTTTGCGGTTCTTTCGAGCCAGCTAGGCGTTCATGGCACCGAAACGGTCTTCAAGGGTAACGGCCTTTCTTCTTAGCCATATGAAGGCTTCCTTTGTGACATAGATAGATTCCCCCACCAAAGGGTGGCTGATGTTGGGAGACTTTTGGGTTGATTCATGAGATCTCCTTTGTTGGCATATAGATTCGAAAATGGAGTACGAAATAGGCATGTTGTATGAAGCCCATCTGGAAAGGTTGGTCTTGATTGGTGATGTTGCATACGAACCAGAGAAGACTCCACGATAAACGTGTAGTTTAGGAGTCAACAGGTTGGACCTGTGAAAGGAAGTAGCAGGAAGTACTAGAGTGGTAGTCCAGGAAAATACTCGTAGAATGCTTGTGCTGCTTGTGTCGTTGGGTTCGACCTGTGAAAGTAAGTAGCAGGAAGTATTAGATTGGAGTTCCAGGAAATACCCTTTTGTAATGCTTAATGGTCATGGGGAGTCCACCTGTGAAGAGAGTAAAAGGAAGTACTGACATGTAGCCAGGAAAGACCCTTGACATTTGTGTTATTTGCGGTGTCCACCTGCGGAGAGAGTAGCAGAAAGTACTGGTGTGCCCAGGAAAGACCCGCTAATATCGTGATATAAATGGGTGTAAGAGAAATACTCAGGCTTGAATGCTAGAACAGGATTGGTGAGACCGACTCACGCCTTTTGTAGCCGCGAGTACGTCGTACTATGTGATGGCAAGGCGATTTGAGCAACGGGGGGGGGGGGGGGGTGGAGGATCTGACCTGCGTTATGTCTGTCCGACGTGAGACCAGAAGGTGCGGTCTGTTGGAGCGCATAGCGAGAGTCATAGGCCTGCGTGCCATGACATAATGGGGGGCTATGAGCCCATCCCGGTGTATTACGATTAGAACTCCGACTGCACGCCATGGAGTAAATGCTCAAGTGATTTACCATTGGGCTGCGACCCTGATACGGTGGTGGGCAACTGGTTTGTCAGTACACCAAGAATGTGCCCTGAATGCACGGACTGTCGGGCCGAGTGGCGGACGGTTGTGATGGCATGTGTGCGTAAAAGCACATTATATGAGATATATATATACATGCTTGTGATATGCTATGCCTGCAGGGAAGAATACCGCTGCCCCGAGAAAGGGGTAGAGTCGTTATAATTTGGTCAGCTGAATGCTGACCGTTGCCTCTGTTTGCCACTCTTGGGTGGAATGTCCCTGTGCAGGTGCTGGAGAACCGAGCGAGACGCATAAGGGTTGAAGTCCCTACTGCTTTTTCTGCTGCCGCTGCTAGCCCTCGAAGGCTAATGTGGATGTAAATGTTATGTTTTCTTTTGATGTGGCCGACCTACGTGCCAATGTTTGGGTCACTGTTTGAAAGCTCTGTAAGGTCATAAGGCCAACTATTTATATGTGTTGTAAGACATTCCTATGATGTATAAAATGTGTAGTTTTATATGTTGGACATTCAAGAGTGGAGTTCAAGTGTATAGGATTTCGCTAGAATGCAATGTGTTAGGTGTGCTGCGCTACTCTGGTATCACTCCGTAGCTTCATCGTCTGTTTTGTGGTATATGCTGTGAGACACCGGCCGGACCTTCTAGTATATATTATATGAACGGATGAGATTGTTACACGAGGTCGGGCTATGGTCTAATTATCACCATGTGTCAGTGTTCATGGGAAAAGCCGATGGCGGGGGTATGGCGGCACGGGGTACAAAGGTTCCCCGTGCTAGTTTTCTCAATCTATATTTACTACTGTTGCGGGTCACCCGGTCTTTCCCCAGATTAGAGAAATTAGACCCCCTTAGCTCAGAATTGGATCGGGCGCCCTGTAACGCCCAGTTTTCTGAAGCAGGAAATGATTTCTGTGAGATACCGCCCGACGGTAGGGTTAACGTTGGTGGTAGTATATTGGATTTTATCATAGTAGTGTTCAGTGAGTTACCGCATGACAGTAGGTTGATACCGCGCAGCGGTAGCATGATCAATTTATCGATAGAGCTCTCTTTGAGCTACCACCTGGCGGCAGGGTTAACGCCGATGATAGCAAAGCTGATTTATTTGGAATACCTCTCTGTGAGGTACCGCATGGCGGTAGCGATACCGCAGGGCGGTAGCATCAGTTCATCGAGAGTGGCGCGTTGAATGCTAGCCGGAGAGCCGGACAGAAAACCAAAGAAAATTTAAAATAAAGACGCGATCCTCGGGGAATTGAACGCAGATTTTCCCATGGCCGGTCGGAGCCACCATTGCTCCGGTCATTACTTGCGCACGAAAGCACTCGGGGATGGGGGCGGAGTACTCTGGTGGACAGCCGGAGCACTGTTCCGGCCACCACCCCCAGTAGCCTCGTCCAGGTTGGGTGCTCCGAGAAGACGTAGGACCGCCGCCGCCGCCTCCGGCGATCTGAGCCAAAAGAAAAGAAAATATGGGCTCACGGTGGCTGCATGCATGAAACCACCGTGAGGCCATCCATGCTGGCGGCCCCTTGGCCGGTCGGAGCACTGGTTGCTCCTGCCACCACCCCCGGTTGCTCCGGCCACCACCGCTGGTTGCCTCGCCCGGAATGGGCACTCAGGAGGAACGTCGGCCGGCGGTGATCCTCCACCGCCGACGACCTGGAGAACATATCTCCAGGTCCATGGTGGCTGTAACGCTACCGTGAAACAGGGGGTAAGCTACGGGTTGCCCCACCACCGTTGGTGGGGGCTTTGGCTCCGGCCACTACCCCCAATGAGAGTACCCCGGGGAGGGCCTCCGGTGGGATGACTTCCGTCGGCCGGTCGGCCGCCGGCGGTGGCCTGAAAATTTTAAACATAAAATTTATCTTTTTGTTTTTTTTTCCGGAATGAAGAGGCCGCCGGAGCAGTTTCCATCGAACCTCTTCACCTCAAGGGCCTTGAGGAAGGGTCGTGGGGACTCTTCCTCCCCTTCACACGACCCGTGCTAGGTTGAAACCCGCAATGGTGGCGGAGGTTACGTGGGTGGTCCGAAGCCTTCCATTGCCGGGATCGCCGTCCCCGGTGGTCGGAGACGGCGGAGGTCGATGAGAAGGAGATCTAGGGCAGGGAGGAGTCGTAGGAACTTACATTCGTGTCGTTTAGGCAAGGGGATCGTCGAGCGGCCATGACGGTGGAGTTCGCTAGAGTTCGTAGAGGAGACTTGTTGGAAGGTCATCGGGGCTTAGTCTCTTGCTGGTTAGGGAGGTAGGATGTAGGAAAAACGAAATTCTAGCCCTTGAGGGGTTTATATAGGAATGGGTGGTCTCTTGGGGTGTTGGGAGGAGTTTAATGAGTATTTACTCCTCTTTGGTGAAACCACCCACCTCCAGCCGGTTCAGCCTTCCCAAGGACTTTAAAATAGGGGGGAGATAAATCTCCAGCCACCACATTAAATGGGGAGTTATTAAGGGGGTTTTAATCTATTAAAAGATGCTTAAAATGTAATAATTAATTAACTGTAATTTATTTTAAACCAAAAATTTTATGACAGCCTTCAGAAATCATAAGGTATTTTTAGAAATTATTTCGTAATTTTTGAATGTATTTGTCATATTTTTTTTCTATTTATTTGGTGTTTTCAACATAATAAAATCAAAATAAATAATTTATATTTTAAATACTACATCTCTTTCAAATATGTTTAGGGTGCTATGGTAAAATTTGAGCGAATAATAATATTATTTGCTATTTATCTCAAAATCTTCAATTTATTTAATAAATTAAATACTCAAATAATAAATTAATTTTTTTAAAAAAATAATTAGTTTTTATTGGCCCATCATACTTCAAATATTCTTAGGGTGTCTTGATAAAATTTTGAGAGTTGATAAGAGTGCATTCGTCACGATCCTCATTATGTTATTATTCATGTGATTTAGTGTACATTTAGACGGATCAAGATGTTATGATTCAAGTCGTTCAACTAAGTATCATTATGAGTTAATTTGACTAGTTTAGGGTAATGACATAGTACTCGTGTGTCTATTGGTCTACTAAGGGCTAATGAGTCAATATACACAAATATAAGGGTCCAATAGTTATTTTAGTCACAAAAGACCTGTGCGACCCGGAAGGTGGGGAAAGTGACTTATTGGGTCACTAATACCCAATAGGTTATCAGTCTACTATTTGGGTGCCAATCCAGCCCACAAAACCCTAGCAGGTCAAATGACACGAAGGGGCCTAGAAAATCGAAATTGGGATGTTACAATAACCACCTCCTGCAGCTTATAAAAAGGCCCCATGACCCCTCTCCTTTCTAACCTTTTCTCCTTTCAGTTTTCTTTTTCCTCAGGTCGGAGCTCTGCCAGAATCTTCCTACGTGCCTCCTCCACCCGCCAGGCCACCTGGAAATTTGCCTTAGTCCACGACACTCCTGAGAAGAAGACGTTCTGCTCGCCATTCCGCGAAGGCTCTGTAAGGCCTGAATTTATATATATATATATATATATATATATATATATATATATATATATATATATATATATATATATATATATATATATATATATATATATATATAATATTTTTGCACCATATATAAATAAAAATTTATGTAAATAATCCCCGATGATGGAAAAATTGATTTCAGTGCCGATTCAACGTCGCACGTTAATTTTGATGTTCAGATTTTCCGTTTGATTTTGCGACAGTCGTTTCGTTTTCATTTAATTTTGAATGACTTGAATTGACCGGATTTGATATGAGCTTAATTGAACTTGGGCTTGGTTTGGATTGAGGTTTATGTTTTCACCTGGTACACCTTTCTTGTATTATAACTGCTGTGCATATACTTATGAGAAATCTGCTCGAAATGAATAATTAAATTGTGGCGGATTTTGGGTCGTTACAGGCTCCTACGTGTGCGACGTTCCTCAAGCTACCGCCAACGTGTCTCCGCGCATCCCGCCATGAAGATCGCCAGCTAGCAGCGTCTGAGAACGTTCGTCCCCACCCATTAGAAAATAAAAAGGAACGAGCTTCGTGTGCGACGACATGTCGCCCACCAAGCACAATACCGTCTCTCATCTCAAACATGTAACGAGCAACGGTCTATCGCCCTCGATTCTCAAGACACTGTGTAAACTGCCACAAATAGTGAAGTTTGACAATCACAATACCAATCGCGTGATTTTTTGCCCAAATTGAGAGGTTTTTTCATATTAAAATTATTTTGTGTACTTTTGCTTACTCTGTGACTGTGTACACGCTCAACCACTCTACGGGCTAAGGCAACCTAGTTTAGTTCGGTCTGCCGGAAGGGTTGAGTTGATCGCAACAAATATATATTTTTTGCGAATGAGCTTTATGTCCTAATATATTTTGATAATGATGTGGTATTGTTATTTCAAATGATCATTCTATCTTTGTTTTAAAATTTCAAAAAATAGGATATAAATGGCATGTTGGAATACAAATATAATTTTTAGATGAGCAAATATCAATGAATTAAAAATAGCACTTTCAAATGTACAAATAACGTCATCATAAAAAAGGAATTGTTATTCATACCTCAAAATTAGATATTCACACCCATAAAATTAGAACTTTTAGCTTTTTTAATAAAAACTCGCGCGATATTTCTACCCACAACTTCCCGAACTCTCAAGCCGTAAACCTGCAGCGGAACCTCCCCTCTACGGTTAGGCAGAGGCTGAAGGCGGTGCAAGATCCGGGGCTGAGCACTACCACCTCCATCGCCGGTTTCAAGTTAAACGCCCAAGCGCCGGAGTTCTTCCCCGGATCTTCCACCCAATCACCCTTCTCCGTCTACTTCTACCCGTATCCCCAATTCCTCGGCGACAGCGACATCAGAATGGGATCTGAATGGGTTTTCGTTCCTGATCAAAATCAAATGCACTTTTCCCATGATTTACGCCGCCATGATCCCAGTCAATAAAATATTAAAATTGACGCGATCAGAAAATTCTGAAGCAGGTGCCCCTTTTAATTTTTCTATCTAAATTATCCTAAATCGAGCCGAACAAGAAGTAATGTCTGCGGAGAATGAAGATAGAGATGTATTGGTTTTATTTTTTCAATAAAGTCAGGGCACGAGCGTGCATTGGTTTTGTTCCCTCCCACTACTTTGCAACCTCATAACAATATCTGCTTCTGCTGGCTGCTAGTGCCGTCTCTATCTGAGCTTGTAGCGTTGTCTTAGGCACTGTTTGGCGCGGCTGCAGCGACTGGAGAAACAGTGGTGGAATAATCAGCTGTTTTGCAGAGTGGTGGCAGAATCTGTGAAACTGTTTGAAAGAACAGCTATTTTGAACCAAAACTTTCTAAAAATAAATAAAAAAAATCTTTTACAATAATTTATATAACTTATATTATTTTAACATTTATTAATTGTCATAACGTTTATAAATTATAATATAAATTATAATATAAATTATAATATAAATTATAATATAAAATATAATATAAATTATAATATATAATATAATATAATATAATATATAATAAAAAATAATATATATAAAAAGGGGGGGGGCAGCAGCACTGCTGCTGTTTTTGAGTCGTCGACACTTTCCGAGACTCAAAAACAGCGGCCCCCTGCTGAAAACCACGGTGACATCGACTTGAAAATTTGTTTGGCGGGGCGGTGGGAAAATCTGCAGCACCCCACTCCCAAAACGCCCCGCCAAACAAAGCCTTAGTGTTGCTCATCCTTTTTAGTGGATGCAATTATTTAAGAAGAATCTTAAAAATATGAATACAGCCTAGAAACCTATGAGGTGTTGATGCAGGGTCAGGAATCCAGCACAGAAATCCTTGTGTCATTGTGTTAGTGTTGTTCTTAAGATTATCATATGGGTACGAATATCATTTTTGGGTATAAATATAAGGGTGCTGTTATTAGCACTACAGTTTTCGTTATTAGCACTCGCCGATATTAGCAAACACTGTTTTAACTGATTGACTATCCGCAAGCAATTATTTATTAACACTGCAGTTTTCACTATCCGCAAGCAATATTTATAATATTTTATTTGTCCAAAACAAGTCATGGGCATAAAGCCCGATCGGGCAGGCCCGGTACTGCGCCCAACGGGCCCGGGCTTTTCTCAACCGGGCCGAGCCCGGGCTTTTCTAAAACCGGGCTCGGGCCGGGCTTGGGCCCCTGCCCCAGGAAGGGGCCTGATCCGGCCCTTCGGGCCAGGCCCGACCCGGGCTTTATAATTAAATATTTTTTAAAATATAATAATTAAATTATTTTTTTTAAAAATTAATATACTAAAAAAATTTAATACTCTAAAAATAATTCAATTTCATTAATATTAAAAAATATTTGCATTTTATAATTTACATTAATTAAAAAAAATTAAAAAAATGAAATTTATTATCATTTTTAATTTTAGATAAAAAACTATAATATTAATTAATTTAACAAAACAGAAAAATACAGTTTTAACTTTGAAGGCAGCTACTAGATGTGTGCTTACTCTTCAATCATCTTGTAAATTCATCGCGTCCATCTCGTTTTCGATCTCCTCTGAGCTATCCTCTAATGCTTTAATGTGTTGTTTCCTTTTCATAGCATCCAAATAAAAAAAGAATTAAATTTTATAATACTAACGTCGTCACAATCATCGAAATTTAAATTTAAATTTAAGTTTGTATTTATTTCTCCTATCAAATTTTCTACGCCGTCTACGCTGAATAATAGATTTAAAGCGGCGACGCATAAAAACATTGCAGACATTTCTCTATAATATTTTAAAAACTTTTCTTCCATTATTTCAATTAATAGATGCCCTCCATCATGTTGCCTATAATAATTAAATTTTTGTGTGATGTTTACAAAATTTTCAATAACTAGTGAGCTAGTTGAATAGTACACACCAGAGAAAAAAATCGTCGCCCTATAAAAACATTTTAATAAATCCATATAATGTCCTAATACGTCTCAATGAGCATCGGTTAAATCATGACTATTTATTATATTATAATATTCCATAAGGAGTAATTTTTATTGAAACACTCTTTTTAATATTTTATATGTTGAGTTACATCTAATATGCACATCAAATTGTGGTTCAAATATTTTTTACCCGGTGCGTTTACAAATTTTTTAAAATCCTACAATCGTTGGCTAGAACTATAAATAACTCTAAGCATAAGACGAATTTTTTCGATATACGGTTCCATATTGACTAAGGTATCTTGTACTTCTAAATTTAAAACGTGACAAACACAGCGAGTGTGAAAACACACACTGTTTAGCATTGGTTTTAAATCACGTTTTAACCTATCAATAAATACGTTATTGTTAGAGACGTTATCAAAATAAATACTCATTATTTTATCTTTTAATTTAAATTCACGCACACATTTCATAATTACATTATATATAGCTTTACTAGTGTGCGAATATTCGAAACCTTCAAAATAAATTACACACTTATTTAACTCCCATGAGACGGGATCGATCCAATGACAAGATATATATGTACGATAATCCTACTTTTATACTACTGCTTCAAACGTCACTCGTGAAACTTACACGACACTCAAAATTTTCAAAAATATTTATTAACAAATGTTTTGATTCTAAATAAGTTTTAATGACGTCGCGTCTAAGAGAAACTCTACTTACCTGTTGATATTTGGGCTGAAGGTCTGCATGTATGTACTCCGTCGCATCCTCGTTGTCGTAATGGTTGAATGACAACCTACGTTTGATGACATGTTTCATCTGCAAGTCTAGTTCGCGAAGTTGATCACATGTCTAAATTTGTCCTGCTCTTGAAATTTGCGCCTGACTAGACTCGAGAGCTTGTTTCGACACGCACGACTTAATGTGTCTTGTAAATGTCGAGTTGCCGGTAAGGGTCAGCAATTTCGAGCATAATTTGCATAAATGGCTTTAATTTGGCGCCAACTTGAACCTTATCGAAGTGCTCCCAAACTGCCACCTTACGATTGCGTTCCACCACTATAGGCGTACTCTGAGTAGACGACCCAGACGTTGAGGAGGACGACGCCATGTTATCGTTGAGGGAGTGTGAGCCTTGAAGAGTGAGATATTGTGTGAGTTGGAGAGAGAAATAAAGAGAGAGTGTGAGAGAGTGAGAGAGAGAGAGATGAGAGAGAGAGAGTGTGTGTGAGAGAGAGAGAGAGAGGGAGGGGGGTGCTCGGGTTGGGGATTGGGGAATGAGAGTGAGAGTGAGAGAGAGTGAAAGAGAGGGGGGGGGGGGGGGGGAGGTGGGAGGGGGGTGAGGGCGGGTTTATAAATTTTTTTTTAAATAATGAGCATAGGGCCTAGGCTGGCCAGCCTAGGACCTAGGCTCTGTACAGCAGTACAACTGTTGGTGTACAGCAGCCGCTGTACTGCTGTACAGCAGCAGCCAGCGGGGCAGCTGGTCGCTGCTAACGGCTCTTATTAGAGTCGTTAGCAGCGAACGGCGCTAATAAGAGCCGTTATGCTCTTCTTTTCCGCCGGGCATTGTCCGGCCTTAGCCCGATCTTTGACCGGGCCAGGGCCCGGGCCAGCCCGAAAATTGGGCTTTGTCGGGCCCGGCCCGGGCTGGGTATCGGGGCGGGCAGTGGCTCTAAACCTGAGCCCTGTATGGGCCATGAGACCGGCCTCGGCCCGGGCCGGGCTTTTGCTGAACCGGGCTTAGCCAAGCTTTTACCGGGCTGGGCTCGGGACGGCCCACTGGGCTCAGTCCTTTTGTACACGACTATTAAAATACTATAGAAAAATACATAAAATTAATGTTTTTTGTGTTGAATAATTATTCTCTTATAAATTTAGAGTTGTTTGAGTAAGTTGTGATATTAGAAGATAAATATAAAATAATTTTCGTGAATGAAGCTTTCTTTCTATGGTTGGAACCAAGACGACATTTTAGTGATTAATAGTTTCCAATAAAGGCAACTTAAACTATAAAAAAATTATTTTTGAGGTTTTGAAAAGCTCATGGAAGAAATAAAAACCAAAATAAACATAATCTTATATTTTATTTAGGATTAGGTATGGAGAGGTTCCCCTGATTAGATTTGGTTGGACCATGTATTTATTTAAGCACAACCACGATGTACGCCCGCATGCGCGCCCCCGTAGCACGGCTGCCGTCGTTGACTCTCAACACTACGACCGCCACCGTCGTCGTCTCCAAACACCACGGACGCCGCCGCCGTCGCCTCCCAACATCACGGACGCCTCCGCCGTCGTCTCCCAACACCACGGACGCCGCCGCCGTCATCTCGCAACACCACGGACGCTTCCGCCGTCGTCTCCCAACACCAGGGACGCCGCCGCCGTCGCCACCCAACACCACGGACGCCTCCGCCGTCATCTCCCAACATCACGGACGCCGCCGCCGTCGCCGCCCAACACCACGGACGCCTCCGCCGTCGTCTCCCAACACCACAGACGCCGCCACCGTCACCTCCCAACATCACGGACGCCGCCGCCATCGTCTCCCAACACCACGGACGTGCCGCCGTTGCCTCCCAACATCACGTACGCCTCCGCCGTCGGCTCCCAACACCACGGACGCCGCCGCCATTGCCTCCCAACACCACGGACGCCGCCGCCGTCACCTCCCAACACCACGGACGCCGTCGTCGTCGCCTCCCAACACCACGGACGCCTCTGTCGTCGCCGCCGCCGTCGCCTCCCAACACCACAGATGCCGCCGCCGTCGCCTCCCAACACCACGGACGCCGCCGCCGTCGCCTCCTAACACCACGGACGCCGTCGTCGCCGCCTCCCAACACCACGGACGCCTCTGCCGTCGCCGCCGCCTCCCAACACCGCGGACGCCGTCGTCTTCGTCTCCCAACACCACGGTCGCCACCGCGGTCGCCTCCCAACGCCACGGACGCATCCGCCGTCGTCTCCCAACACCACGGACGCTGCCGCCGTCGCCTCCCAACGCCACGGACGCCGCCTCCTTCGCCTCCCAACACCACGGCCGCCGCCGCCGCCTCCGCCTCTGAACACCACGGACGCCTCCGCCGTCGTCCCCAACACCACGGCCGCCGCCGTCGCCTCTCAACACCACGAACGCCACAGTCGTCGTCTCCCAACACCACGGCCGCCGCCGCCGTCGCCTCTCAACACCCCGGATGCCGCCGCCGTCGTCTCCCAACACCATGACCATCCACTCTCAACAACACGGATGTCGCCGCCGTCCACTCTCAACAACACGGATGTCACCGTCGTCGCCTCTCAACAACACGAATGTCGCCGCCGTCGCCTCTCAACAACACGAATGTCGCCGCCGTCTCCTCTCAACAACATGGATGTCGCTGTCGTCGCCTCTCAACAACACAGATGTCGCCGTCGTCGCCTCTTAATAACACGGATGTTGTCGCCGTCGCCTCCCAACACCGGAAAAAAACAAAGCAGGAGAGGAGGAAATCGCTGAAAAAAAAGTAGGGGATGAGGAAACTCAAACTGTAAAGTGCTAATAGGACGTCGTTTGCTAATAGTAAATAAAAAACCCTCAAAAAATTCAAATTTTGAGTGTTTATAGCCAAAACTGTGGTGCTAATAATCAGTGGTGGAACTAGGATTTTGAAGTCGCACGGGCACAATCTAAGTACTGTCAATTCGGGGGGTTCGGGGGGCAGCGTACCCTGAGCGGGGGTTCGGGGGAAGCGGCTTCGAAATTTTTTTTTTTGCAAATATATTTTTGTAAGGAAAATATTGAACACAATATTACAATAAAAAATTGAACATGAAATTACAAAAAAAAGGTTTACATCTGAAAAACTTACAATTCAACAAGATACTTTCCGTTGACACATGCTTTGAAAACGTGAAATAATAGTTTCTGTTGTAATAGTATCGACAACTTCTATTTCAATGTAAACAATCAAGCAATCATTCATCCATTCATCCCTCATTCTATTTCGCAATCGATTCTTTATGATCTTCATTGCAGAAAACGTTCTTTTAACAGTAGCTGTAGCAACTGGTAAGAGGCAAGTCAACTTCAACAATCTAAAAACTAACTGATATTGATTATCTTTTTTTAATTCAACCATTTTTTCAGAAGGTCACTAATTCCTTTAACATCAGAAAATGCGTTCGTTGATGTAGATTGCATATCAAAAATATATATGTCAGGCTGTACTTCAAATAACTGCAACTCTATTGACGTAAAATCATACGGATATAATGCAGTAAGATGAAGTAATTTTTGTTTATCACAAGAACTAAAATAATCCTTTGGGTCTAGACAAGTAACACATAAAAATAATTCTGTGTTTACTTCATCAAAGCGATCATTTAACTCATTTAGCATCTTATAAAGCACTGCATTAAAAATTTCAATCCTGAAATAATGTTTATTTGTAATCTCACATGCATTGCGTCTTGATGTACCTTGCTAAACAAACTTCTCTTCCATATTAACAACTTTTATGTCATGTTTTCTACAGAAAGTTGAGACTTCAGACATAAATATTTCTCACTCGGCTTCAATATTTCTCATTTGCTAATAATTGCGCCCAAATATAAATGAGTTACAAATATTCATTTTATCATTTAGTAGATATAAATAACAATTCCCAAAAAAATGACGATTGTTAACCACACTTCTCATAAGGCTATCCACACCCTGTTTTGTTTTAAAAAACATTACTCGCACCCCATCTTCCCCATTTCGCGGAAGCCGCACCCCATCTTCCTCTTTGCCGAGTTGCTCCCGTCTCCGACATATTCCGCGCGCCATCTTCCTCTCCGGTTAACAAGTCGGCGCACTTTCCAACGTGCTCCTTCCGTCGACACCCGTGTCCCCCTCTCCGGTTAAAAAATGGATATTTTCGGGTACTCTAAAAATATAATACATGAGAGAAATTATCGCCTAACACTACTCTATTAGTCGTCTCACGCACACCATCAGAGGATATTTTCGGGAGCGTTAAGAAAAATATCTGGGTGCGGCAAGAAAAAAACGGGTGCGGTTATATTTTCGGGTTACGGTTGACAATGAGATACGAATAGTCAAAATCCTGTTGCAGTTAACAACTCCCCCCAAAAATTATGTTTCTCTGTGGCTCCGGTCTATTTCTCCACGTGTCTTTTAACATGCAAAGATGAATGGTGAAGATCGGCCGCAGCAGGAGGCTGGAATTAAGTCAATTATATATAAGAAAATTAATATTAAATATCCTAGTTTTTATATTTATTTCGTTAGATACACCCGAGATTCTCCATTACCCACGCTCTTCTGATCGGGCGCGGCGTGTTCTCCTTCAAAATTTTGGGTTGCTTTAGCGCATCACATCGTGGACGCGTGTCCCCAATTTTAGATCTTCTTCCTCGAGCAGCTAAGATCGGACTTAGCTCGTGAGTACTGCCCAAAAGATAGTCGATTTCTTCTTCGTATCTTTTCTTCTCCTCTTTTCTTCCTTTGAATTCGATAGCTGGCCTGAAAATCGCGCGATGCGGTTCACGGCATTCTTCTCCGAGCAGGCGGCGAGAGTAGTTCGCAGCCCGGGAATCTACAAGTTCGCCGTCCTCGTTGCCGTCAGGTTCGCAGCTCTCTCTCTCCTTCTATAACTTTATCGGCTCATGAATTTTCTCTCATGGGTGCCTGAAAGGGGATTTTGAGGTGTTGGTGCAGGGTTTATACTTCTTCGTAGTTTGTAGCATAGTGGGATTTTTTGGTGAATTGTTGATTCTTAGAAATCAGTTCTGCTTTAGTTACTTTGAACGAGATCCATGGCAATTTGGAAATTGCTAATTTTAATTAAAAGATCTTAGATGGCTCCTGGAGTAGGGTAAACTGGGGGATTTTTAGTACTTTCTGAGTTTTGAAGATACGCCTCCTTTGGAATAGTTGCTTCTCTGTGGCCATAACATTAAAATTACTTTAAGATCTGAGGGGTCCGTACCCAATTTATAGGCAAACCGGGTTGCACATAGCAAAAACATCCACCCCCCACTAACGAAGTGGGGGGTTGCGGTTCAAACCACTTCGCGCGCGGTCACCGCGTCCGATCCACGCCATGACCACCGCCCACGCGAGCCTAACTCCCGCACGCGGGATCGCCAACCGCCGCTTGGGATCCCGCGCGCCGGCCGCTCCTTTTCTCCCCGGCCGCCTACGGCAAGGCCGACCGGGGAGGCGCCGGCCCCGAGAGGCCGACCGCCCCTTTTCTCCGCGGCCGCCTATAGTATAGCCAGCCGGGGAGGCGCCTGCCGCCCCTTTTCTCCTCGTCCGCCTACGACATGGCCGGCCGGCGAGGCGCCGGCCCACGAGGGGCCGGCCGCCCCTTTTCTCCCCGACCGCCTACGACATGGACGACCGGGGAGGCGCCGACCACCCCTTTTCTCCCAGACCGCTTACAGTGAGGACGGCCGCCCCTTTTCTCCCCGGCCACCTTCAGTGATGCCGACCGCCCCTTTCTCCTCGGCCGCTTACGACAAGGTCAGCCAGGGAGGTGCCGGCCCCAAAGAGACCGACCGCTTCCCCCTTCGGCCGCCCGCCTTTTGGGCGGCTGAGGGGTCGCCCGGCATCCTAGGGCCGGCCTCCCCTTTTGGACGGCCTACAGGAGGCCTGCCGGGGGGCTTTGGCCGGCCCCAAGGGGACGGCCGCCCCCTCCGGCGCCCCCGTAGGGGGCGGCCGACGCCCGTAACCGCCCACCAAGTGGGCGGTTGGGGGTGGTTACCGACTTATCGTGCGTAACCACCCGGTCCACCCCTGTTGCCCGTTCGGCCGTTCCCGAGTTCGGACAGGCCAATTTTGGTCCCAGGGGCGGACTCGGTATTTTCCTAAAAATGGTAATCTGCGTGATCACTTTCGGGCCTTCCTATTGGTCGGTGCGGTGGTTACTAAGGGAAATTATCAGGTCGCCCCTCTCCAAGCCTATAAATAGACTGATACGCCCAAAATAGATGTATATAATACGCAAGTGCACGTGCCATAACAAGTAATAAAGTGTGAGTGAGATCGTTCCCTCGGAGAAGTGATTAACCTAAAGCTTGCAAGTACTAGCTGAGCCGTTCTTTAAATCCAAACAAGATGAGTAAAATGATTTTTTGGAAGTAATGAAAATATTTTTTACTAAAGATTGAATCTAATTTTAACTACGAAAATCCTTCGAAATTCTTGAACCACTTGGAGAAATTAGACTTGTATTTCAGATTTCCTATGTGCGTCTGAATGATGTGTAATAAATAATGTTAGTTAAGAGTGTTGAAAGAATTATCATACAACGATTTTTATAGAAGAAATGCTCCTCTCTCGAATCTCGGAAATCCCAACGTCCTAAATTCTCCTAGTTATTTCTAACTTAGGAGGAATGAAGGATATTAATTATCATAAAAATCGGACTGCTAGCAAAAGGAGGGAGTCTCCTCCACCCCTCTAAACTACGGTGAACTAATGAGCGAATGCACTTCTCCTCTCTCGACTCTCGAAGTACAACACAAAAGAGGAGATTTTTGGTTAAACGTTTTACACCGCTCGTCTCTCGATTCTTGCGGTGCAATAAAATAACCTTCAACCTTATATTACGCCACTCATCTCTCGATTCTCTCAACGCATCACAAGATAAAGATCAAAGCCAAAAATCTCATAAATAAATTCAAAAGTTCACTAGATAATAAATCCTTCAACAAATCTCAACAACTAAGAACATACACCATAAAAAAAAACACATAGTACTCTCCTCATACAAGACTTGGAGAGTTTAGTTCATGGCGAGAAAAGGAACACACAAAACTATAACGATCTTACAGTTCATAGCTTCAAAAGTTCAGATCTACCCTTTCTCGTGGCCGGATTCCGCTTCTCCACCGTCAAGAACCCTAAATTTGGCCTCCTCCTCTCCAAAATGACAAAAGATATGAAAAAGATCTCCAAAATTCCTTTTTATATTCCAAGGGCCTCAAAGGATCTCCAGCCTTTATGAAAGGAAGCCTCCTTTCATTTCTAAAACTGCCATTTTTGAATTATTTTCGGAATTTGAAAATTCAAATTCGCAGTTTTGTTGCAACAAATTTTAATTTGTTGCAACAAATTCTGTGCTGTCCAGAATTCAGCAAAAATCTGCTCCAAAAATTCCTGTAATTTCCTGCACTCTTCCTGAATGCTCTTCACCCTTATCATCAGCCGCACAAGTTACTTTCCTCATATTTTCCTATCAAAAATAAATAAATATAAATATTATTGATATCTGAATTTTCGCACAAATGAGAATTTACTCGTTTACACACACTTTTGATCAGTAATTTGAGGATAAATTAGTCAAAATGCGGCAGATTGACGCACAAGATAACTTCATTTTGTGAAGTTATCACACCCTCACACCTAAACCTTTGCTAGTCCCTAGCAAAGATGAAACGTTACATGACATTGAGTGAGCGAATATCTACCACAATCAAGTTCCAAATGACATTACTCTTGAACAAAACCTTTTTAGATTGGTGAAAATATCAATCATCTAAAATTTCAAACTTGCAGAGATTCATTAATTCGACAAAGAATAAAGCTCCATGACAATTTCCTAGTGTTGTGTGTGATATTCCTTAAAGCTATCTATTCCCAAACAACTTAATTTATTAAGCTTTTACATAGATAGGAGATGATGGAAAATAGACTAAGCCTTGCGTCAACTTCCACAAGAGTTTAGTAGTGGAGGGAAGATCATAAGGGCATGCAATGCGGTGAGTGAGGACTTGACAAAGAAATCTTTAACTTCAATGGTAGAAAGACACCTCCCTAGTAACCATTCTTAATTCTTCTCCCTACCATGGGTGTACCTTTCAAGCACCAATATAATTTTCTATGCCCATAGTTGGGATCATTCCGAGTAGGTGTACACACACTTAGGCCGCATGTCACTATGACCTTAATACATACACATTTTTTTTGAGTATGCTCATAGTTGAGATCATTCCAGATATGTATGCATATCTAGGCCGCATGTCACTATGACAATTTTTTAACCAAATTTTTTTCACTTATGGTCACAGTTGGGATCATTCCAAGTAGGTGTACACATACTCGGGCCACATATCACTATGACATCTTTACTCAATCATTTTTTTTAAAAAAAACCCAAAGAAGGAAGAATCATTAAGAAGTAACTAAGGACTATGGATTACGACATAAAGTAACTACGTAGACTCAATGTGTTAGCATACAACATCGGCTCAGTTATTGTTCATCCCTCCCCTACTGTGTTTGGAAGTTAATAAAGTTCTTTTGTAGGACACAAATACTTTAAGGAATACAGTGCATAGGGAAATCGAAAGTGGAGCTCTAATATATCTTATTAACTTCAAAAGCAAGGTCAAAATATTTAGGTGTTGATAAATCTATCAATCATATAAAATTGCATTGTTTGAACTAAGAACAAGTATTGTTTTGCAGTTAAAATTTTCTAAGTTATTCGCCACTCATTGGTGAGAGTTAAGGTACAGATTCACCCTCACACCTGAACGTTTGCTAGCCCCTAGCAAATGAGTGTCATTTAGAATTAAAATGCAATATACAAGGTGAACAAATAGGACCACGAGTGGTACAAATATATGAAATTAATATCAAGAAATACGATACTCCCCTTAAATATGTCGACTGATGGATCGAACCCATATGAGCCTTGTCAACGAATTATATCACAGCAGGGAACGGTTGAAAAGCTCATTGCGGCGATGAATCCACAAGTGATCTGCATAACACAGTACACCACTCCAAAACCAACTAGTTGCATAGTGTAGATCAGTCAACAAAATTAAATCATAAACAAACAATAATCATCAGAGCAAATAGTTAATGAACTAATTAATCTCCAAAACAGACAACCTTCACCTTCAAAATCACACAGGTCATTAATCATGTAAGTAATGAGCATAAAACAAAACATATTGCGTCTCAATGCATATAGTCATTAATTAAGCATATAGTTCATAAGTCTTTAGGCCACTGATAATTATCCAAGTCCAAATATCAAAACATCTAGCCACAGCAAATTAAGTAACATGTTTAGACAAAAACGAAGCTAATCATAAACTCAGCTATAATGCAGAACACTAAATAGCCAACCAACGCACATGGTGTATGAAAGTAAACTAATAGTAACAGATTTAGCTTCGCATAAGTAAAATAGTAGCAAAATATGAGCAGCTTAAGCATAAGTAAACCAATGACAATAATTGTCCAAAATCATAATAAAGTACTGACAGATCTACGAAGGCAAAATGACAACGCAAAACATGAAATCATAGCATCCATGCAGCTGGAGTTCCTCACTCGGCAGCGTCATCGTCCTCTTCCTCATCACTCTCGTCTTCATCGTCTTCATCGTCTTCATCACTTGCTTCTTTGTCGACTAAGGATTGCCGGTCCCAGTAATCATCCCCACTAACATCCTCATCATCCCCCGGTTGCTTGGCTGGGTTTGTGAATGCCGGGTTTCCATGCTTGGTGCGTGCGCTCCGCAAGTAGCCATCATCATCAAAGGGGTCGAGAAAGGGTAAATTTTGATCTGAGAGCGGAAGCTGTGCATGCATCATTAGCTGACGTTGATTTCTCTTTAACACGGCCAATTGAGCAGTAACGACGTTATGATGACATCGTTGATACTCTGTGAGATGTGTCAAACACTCCATAATCTTCGTTGTGTCTGGCTGAGCATCAACTGAATGTGGTGTAGATCGTTTCGGTTTAGTTGCAGAGGTAGAAGGCTGCAGTCCAGATGCTTCTTTGCCCAAATTACGCTCTGAAGGTATTTTGATATTTGTGGAAATGACAGTGTGAGTAATGTGATGTCGCACTGGTGTAATGGTGGTGTCCTTCTCGCTCACACCGACATTTCGACAAAGGGCTGTTATAAGAGTCGGAAACCACAACTGCCGGCCGACCTTTCCCTTCCCCTTTTCACGTATTTGATCCGCAATCAGTCGGCCAACGCTTATCTTAATTCCCCGCAAAATGCAATAAATTAGGAGTGCACGATGGAAGGATACCAAATTGAGATTCTTCGTTGGCATGATGCTGACATTGACGAACAATAACCAAACCTTGGCTTCCCTTTTGAAGCCGTTAGCTCGCAGGACAGTATTAGCCTTATTAGCCCAGTCAATGTGTGTGGGGATGGTCAAGGCTGAGGCAACATCAAGTGGAGAAACTGTTTTCTTCAGAATTTCAAATCTATCTTCCTCCAAGTGTGGAAGATCAAAGTATCTGTTAATGGCTTCAGCGGAGCAGTCGACCTCCTTGCCCCTCACCAACACCTTGTCATTGTTTTGGAATGGAGCATTAGCGTAAAACTCATGGACCCAGGGTAGAATGGCTTCACACCTAGGATGGCAGAAGGTTTCCCATCCTTGAGTACGAAGTTGTTCGATGTAGGTGAGACTCCATCCCCGAATTTCTATTTGGAAACCTCGCTCTAGAATGAAAGACAGTGACCTAAGAGTCTCATAGCGCTCCAAGGCTTGATCATTAACAAATCGGACATCCTTAGTGGGCACCGACTTCCCTTTCCTTTTCGGAGCCATAGCCTAAAACAGTAGCATTTATGCTAAACGAAATCCTAAACAAACAAAGAGGAAGTAAAAGCAAGGAGAAATCAACCACTTACCGTGCTCAGGAAGAATTGGTGAAGGACGAGACTGATCTTGCCATATCGTGCAGGAAGAGCGTGAAGGAAGAGTTCCCAGGCACCGCCGATGTGCAGAGGAGTTGTCGGCGAGCTTGCGATGCGTCGCGCCTCACCCGAAGCACCGCTCGCAACACGCCAGCCCCGAATCGCGCTTGCCACGCGCCGCTCCAGCCACGCCGATTAGGGTTTAGGAGGAGGAATCGGTATTTGAGAATGACGGGCAGAAGGCGGACCGGCTTTAATCCTAAATTATAAAAGCTGAACCGGCGCTGGTTCAGTTGAACCGGGGATTACGCGTGAAGTGAAGACAGGGGGCAGAAAAAATTATGTTGCAACATCATTTCGATGTGTTGCAACAAGTTTTTTCCTGCCCAACATCACGCGTCAAGCTAGTTTTTTTTCAATTTTTTTTTGTTTTCTTTTTTTTATTAACTAATTTGTATATATTATATATATATATATATATATTTTTTGAACAGTTTTTTTGTTTTTTTTTAACAACACACGAAGGCTAATTAAAATACGACTAATTAAAATGCGTAAAATTGGGTTGCCTCCCAAGCAGCGCCTGATTTCAAGTCCCGGCAGGACTTTGCCGACTCAATGATTTGCGTCATTTCAGATGAATGAACGACATCAGTCGTTCATTATCGCTACATCGAAAGATTTTCAATCGTTCTCCACTAACTTTAAATTCAGAATTATCTTGTTCATTCGCGATGGTGACTGCGCCGTACGGATGAACTTCCTTTACTCGGAATGGCCCCGACCAACGACTCTTAAGTTTTCCGGGAAAAATTTTTAGACGGGAGTTGAATAGTAATACCAATTGCCCGGGTTCGAATTGTTTTCCGCTCAAACGTTGGTCATGCCATTTCTTTGTCCGTTCCTTACAAATTCTAGCACTCTCATACGCATTCATTCTTAATTCTTCTAACTCATTGAGTTGAAAGAGTCTTTTTTCACCTGCATTTTGAAAATCATAATTTAACTTCTTAATAGTCCAAAACGCACGATGTTCTAGTTCAAGGGGTAGATGACAGACTTTCCCATATACTAGCCTATAAGGGGTTAGACCAATCGGAGTCTTATATGCAGTCCGGTAAGCCCATAAGACATCATTAAGTTTTTGGGACCAATCCTTACAATTAAAGCTAACCGTCTTTGCAAGAATTATTTTTATCTCCCGGTTAGACACTTCCGCTAGACCATTTGTTTTAGGATGATACGCTAATGCTACTTTGTGTGTGACGCCATATTTCCTTAATAACGTAGCGAATGAATGGTTACAGAAGTGACTACCTCCATCACTAATGATAGCCCTAGGTGTGCCAAAATGATTGAATATATAATTCTTTAGAAAGTGTAAAACCACTTTGACGTCATTCTTAGCGGTGGCTATGGCTTCGACCCATTTAGAAACGTAGTCTACGGCAAGGAGGATAAACATATTACCGTTCGAGTTCACGAAAGGTCCCATGAAGTCTAATCCCCAAACATCAAAAAGTTCAACTTCTAAGATTGTGTTCAATGGCATAGACTCGTTTTTCTTAATGTTTTCGTTTCTTTGGCACCGGTCACATTGACTTACAAATCCTTTAGAATCTCGAAATAGAGTCGGCCAATAAAACTCCGCTCCTAAAACCTTCATCGCTGTTCTATCCCCCTTAAAGTGGCCTCCATAAGGTGAGTTGTGACATTTGTCCAACACGGCTCGCATTTCCTCCTCCGGGATGCAACGTCTAACAACCCATCTGCTCCAATTCTGAACAAAAATGGCTCGTCCCATAAGTACGAGCGTACCTGATGCAAAAACCTCTTCTTTTGCTGATATGATAAATCAGGTGGGAAGACTCTACTAACAATATAATTCACGTAGTCTGCATACCAAGGTATGCATTGTTCGGTCATGACCAACACCCGCTCATCAGGGAATCTTTCATTAATCTCTGATCGCAATAGTGGATTAGAACATTCAATCCTAGAAAGATGATCCGCCACCGGATTATCTACCCCCTTCCGATCCTTAATTTCTAAATCAAACTCCTGCAGCAACAAAACCCATCGAATCAATCGAGGCTTAGCATTCTTCTTCTCCATAAGATAGCGAATAGCTGCATGGTCGGTGAATGCTATCACTTTGGTGCAAAGAAGATAAGACCTAAACTTCTCAAAGGCAAACACGATAGCTAGTAGTTCCTTTTCAGTTGTGGTATAATTTATTTGTGCCTCTATTAAAGTCTTACTAGCGTATGCTATAATTTGAAAGACCTCCCGCATCTGCCCCAAAACAGCCCCAACGGCATAGTCGCTTGCATCACACATCAATACAAAGGGTTTTTCCCAATCGGGGGCCACTATAATCGGTGTCGTAATCAATCGTGTCTTTAATTGAGTGAATGCATCTAAACACTCATCATTAAAGTCAAATTTCACATCATTTCCTAATATCTCACTTAAAGGCTTGGAGATTTTGGCAAAGTTTTTAACGAACCTTCGGTAGAATCCCGCATGGCCTAAGAAGCTTCTTAATGCTTTTACATTTTTGGGAGGAGGTAAATTTTCAATCACCTCAACCTTGGCCCTATCCACTTCCAACCCGTCTCTAGATACACGGTGTCCAAGGACGATGCCTTCCTGTACCATAAAATGACATTTTTCCCAATTCAGCACTAGGTTGGTCTTCACACAACGAGCAAGCACTCTCTCCAAACATACCAAGCAAGCATTGAATGTTTTTCCAAAGATGGAAAAATCATCCATGAAGACCTCTATGCCATAGTCAATAGGATCCATGTCTTGTTCTATAAGATCCGCCATTATTGCAATTATGCAACGTTGGAACGTGACCGGCGCATTGCATAGCCCGAATGACATCCTCCTAAATGCGAATATACCAAAGGGACACGTGAACGCTGTCTTTTCCTGATCGTCTGGATCAACCGTTATCTGATTGTAGCCGGAATATCCATCTAGGAAACAGTAGAACTCATTTCCGGCTAATCTATCAAGAATCTGATCTATGAATGGTAACGGGTAGTGATCCTTCCTAGTCGCTTTGTTTAGCCTGCGGTAGTCGATACAGATACGCCATCCTGTGATTGTTCTTGTGTGGACTAATTCGTTCTTGTCATTCATGATTACGGTCGTCCCTCCTTTCTTAGGTACACAGTGGATGGGTGACACCCATGAACTATCAGATATAGGGTAAATGATTCCTGCATCCAACCACTTAATGATTTCTTTTCTCACCACCTCCTTCATAGGAGGGCTAAGACGGCGCTGAGGCTCGATGGACCCCTTACAAGATTCCTCTAGAAGGATTTTGTGCATACACAAGGAAGGGCTAATGGCTCGAATATCGGCTATTGTCCACCCTATGGCTAACTTATATCTTTTCAAAATGTCCAATAGTCTGTCATGCTGCTCTGGTAGTAATCTAGCATTCACTATTACCGGCAGTGTATCATTTTCTCCTAGATATGCATAGGACAAATGCTCGGGCAGCGGTTTTAACTCTAAGATGGGCGGGCAAACCGTAGAAGGTTTGTCCGCTAAAGACCGTTCAGTCATATCTAGGGGTTCCGCCCTATGAAATGACACCAAGCGATTCCCACACACTTGAAAGCACTCCTCACCTTCTCCTTTAGTAGACTCTACTTCTTCATGACTAACCTCATCAGATTGCACTTCCTCAACTTCTACCTCGTCCATCAAAATTCCTATCTCCTCTTCTATACTCGAATCATTCCCCTCACTATTTTGCTCATAGTCATAGAGTGAAATATTGTTTACCACCTCTATCTCATCTTCCTTCTCACTAGGGAATTTCATGGCCTTAAGAACGTTAAAAGTTATTTGTTCATCGTTGACTCTCATAGTCAACTCCCCTTTGTGGACATCTATTAAAGTTTTTCCGGTTGCTAAAAAGGGTCTGCCTACAATTAGTGGGATCTCCTTGTCTTCTTCCATATCCAAAACTACAAAGTCCGCCGGAAAGATAAACTTGTCAACCTTGACAAGAACATCCTCCACTATACCTTTAGGAAAAGTGAGCGATTTATCGGCTAATTGTAACGTTAACGAAGTTTTAGAAATGTCCCCCATGCCCAGCTTCCGGTAGATTGAAAGTGGCATCAAATTTATACTTGCTCCAAGATCACACAAAACTTTTCCTTCAAATTGGTATCCGATAGAGCATGGAATCATGAAACTTCCCGGATCTTTTAGTTTGGGTGGAAGTTTCTTTTGCAGGATTGCACTACATTCATGAGTCAGCGCCACAGTTTCATTCGTGCCAAAATTTCTCTTTTTATTTAAAATATCTTTCATGAATTTGACGTAACTGGGCATTTGCTCTAACGCTTCAGCAAATGAGATATTAATTTGAAGTTTCTTAAATATTTCTATGAATTTCTGGAATTGGTGATCTAGTTTACTCTTCTTAAGTCTTTGAGGAAATGGTGGTGGTGGATAAGTAATTATTTTTTTATCCCTAGCGGGAACCTCTACATTCTTCTCTTCTTTATTCTCTTCCACTTCTTCTAACTCTTCTTCCACACTTTTAGTGGGTACATGAATTTTGTCACTCTTTACTTCATTCTGCACCTTATCCATTTCCATTGGATTATTATTATAGCCATTCACCAATTCCTTACCACTCCGCAATGTGACAGCCTTACAGTGTTGGTTGTCACCTTTTGGATTAGGCGTGGTATCAGTGGGTAATGTTCCTATAGGTCTAGTATTTAGTGCGGATGCAATTTGCCCCAATTGTGTTTCAATTAAGCGCATGGATCCTTCTAGACTAGAAAACGGGCTTCATTATTCTTCCATGATAAATTGGGATGATTTCTCCACTCTGGATTATAATTATTCGAGTAGGTATTATGACCTTGTTTGTACTGCCCTCCTATATAGTTAGCGTCTTCGTTATGTCCTATTAGTTGGTCAATGGTTAGAGTAGGACTAACGGTGGAAGGAGGAGTAACAATACTATTAACCTGTGGGTGAAATTGACTTTGGTTTAACGTCAAAGCGTCTAACCTTTTATTTATTGCATTAAATTGGGAAGTCATTTCAGCCGCAAACGAGGTTAATTGGTCCACTTGGTATAACCCAGCAGTAGAAGAAGATGACCCTTGCCGGTCTACAAGTTGGTAATTATTAGAGGATAAATCCTCTAATATTGCATAGGCATCTTCTGGGTATTTATTCATAAGTGACCCTCCCGCGGCTCCATCAACTTGAATCATGGTAGCCGTTTGGAGACCATTGTAGAAGGTCCAAACTTGTTGGTGGATGACTAAGCCATGGTGGGGACACTTACGCAGTAGCTCCTTAAAACGTTCCCATGCGTCATAGAGGGTCTCTCCATTTTCTTGCATAAACGTTGATATGTCTCGCTTCAACTTAGCCGTTTTAGATGAGGGGAAGTATTTGGCTAAAAAGTTTTCCATCAAGAATGCACAAGTGGTAATAGATCCATTCGGTAGAGAATTTAGCCAATCCTTAGCCCTCCCCTCTAGCGAGAAAGGAAATAGACGTACTTTAATGACCTCTTCTGAAACTCCATTAATCTTGAACGTATCACAGATTTCTATGAACGTTCTCAAATGAGAGTTAGTGTCTTCATGATTAAGGCCACCAAATTTACTATTTTGAACGAGTTGCATGACCACCGAGTCAATTTTAAAATTATTGGCCTCTATTGCAGGCCTAACTATACTAAATTGCAACCCTCCCTGTAGAGGCATGTTGTAATCACGACACGTTCTCCTTTGCTCAACAGGGTGCCCATTATGTTCTACCCGACCTCCTAAATCCTGACCTTCCCGATGATTATCGTATGAATTCATAATTGAAGATTGTGTTTGTTCTAAACGAAAAGTATTACGATTTCTCCTACACGTCCTTTCAATCTCTAAGTTTAATGGCAATAACTCAATGGATCGAAATCTGGACATGCACTACAGAGCATAAAATAAAAGAAAAACTACAAACAACTTAAAAATTCAACAAAATTAAAGTTTGACCTCCAAATACTAGGGTTTACTAATATTGCAAGAAAATAAACAATAGATTAACAACACCTCCCCGACAACGGCGCCAAAAACTTGATACGCCCAAAATAGATGTATATAATACGCAAGCGCACGTGCCGTAACACGTAATAAAGTGTGAGTGAGATCGTTCCCTCGGAGAAGTGATTAACCTAAAGCTTGCAAGTACTAGCTGAACCGTTCTTTAAATCCAAACAAGATGAGTAAAATGATTTTTTGGAAGTAATGAAAATATTTTTTACTAAAGATTGAATCTAATTTTAACTACGAAAATCCTTCGAAATTCTTGAACCACTTGGAGAAATTAGTCTTGTATTTCAGATTTCCTATGTGCGTCTAAATGGTGTGTAATAAATAATGTTAGTTAAGAGTGTTGAAGGAATTATCATACAACGATTTTTATAGAAGAAATCCTCCTCTCTCGAATCTCGGAAATCCCAACGTCCTAAATTCTCCTAGTTATTTCTAACTTAGGAGGAATGAAGGATATTGATTATCATAAAAATCGGACTGCTAGCAAAAGGAGGGAGTCTCCTCCACCCCTCTAAACTACAGTGAAGTAATGAGCGAATGCACTTCTCCTCTCTCGACTCTCGAAGTACAACGCAAAAGAGGAGATTTTTGGTTAAACGTTTTACACCGCTCGTCTCTCGATTCTTGCGGTGCAATAAAATAACCTTCAACCTTATATTACGCCACTCATCTCTCGATTCTCGCAACGCATCACAAGATGAAGATCAAAGCCAAAAATCTCATAAATAAATTCAAAAGTTCACTAGATAATAAATCCTTCAACAAATCTCAACAACTAAGAACATACACCATAAAAAAAAACACATAGTACTCTCCTCATACAAGACTTGGAGAGTTTAGTTCATGGCGAGAAAAGGAACACACAAAACTATAACGATCTTACAGTTCATAGCTTCAAAAGTTCAGATCTACCCTTTCTCGTGGCCGGATTCCGCTTCTCCACCGTCAAGAACCCTAAATTTGGCCTCCTCCTCTCCAAAATGACAAAAGATATGGAAAAGATCTCCAAAATTCCTTTTTATATTCCAAGGGCCTCAAAGGATCTCCAGCCTTATGAAAGGAAGCCTCCTTTCATTTCTAAAACTGTCATTTTTGAATTATTTTCGGAATTTGAAAATTCAAATTCGCAGTTTTGTTGCAACAAATTTTAATTTGTTGCAACAAATTCTGTGCTGTCCAGAATTCAGCAAAAATCTGCTCCAAAAATTCCTGTAATTTCCTGCACTCTTCCTGAATGCTCTTCACCCTTATCATCAGCCGCACAAGTTACTTTCCTCATATTTTCCTATCAAAAAAAATAAATATAAATATTATTGATACCTGAATTTTCGCACAAATGAGAATTTACTCGTTTACACACACTTTTGATCCGTAATTTGAAGATAAATTAGTCAAAATGCGGCAGATTGACGCACAAGATAACTTCATTTTGTGAAGTTATCATAGACCCCAGATCATTCTCATTTCTCCAACTTGGAAGGACGGATCTCTACAGAATCTCTTTCTCTCTCTTTCTTTCTCTCTTGTTTTCTCTCTCTCTGCAGGTCCGTCGCCACCGTACTCGCCGCTACGGCAAGGGTCCGCCGCCCTCGTGCTCACCTCCAAGTCAAAGTCCGTTCGCAACCTCCTTCGCGCACATCAGGGTTCATAGGAAATTGCTCGTTCGCCGTCCGTAGCCACCAGAATTCAGAGCGTGCCTCCAGCAGAGCACCCGCAGTTCCAACCCTGCAGTCAGCCTGCGATCGTCCAGAAGCGCGCAAGTGCTCTCCCGCACGCCGAACGCCGTCTCTTTATCTCCCCCTCAAGTTGTAACGAGGTGCGGCATGTCACCCTCGATTCTGCCAAAGAAGCATTGAAACCCCAACCGATCTAGTGGAGTTCCCGTCGGTACAGTCCCGACATTGATTTTTCACCCTGTTCAGTGGGTTTTCCACGTAAAAAGGCATGTCTCGTCTGTGATTTATTTATACGACTGTTTGCAAAACCGACCGCTACGAGGGCTAAAACGGTCTAGTTAGTCCGGTCTATCAGGAGAGCAGTCGCGGACAGCAACAAGATTTGAGCTTCTTATAGAAACTGATGAATCCAGTGCTTCAAATTGAGTAATTTGTATGCTCCTTATAATTAATTAGTTAAAATACTTGTGATTGGTCTAATTTTTTGTTTTGCTTTGTTTTTGTTGTTGTTTAGTGGTGGCGGCATTGTTGCATATGCTGATGCAACTTCGAACCCTGCTTCTGAGTACACTGAAGCTGCTCCAAAGAAGAAGTTGGTGGTTCTTGGGACTGGCTGGGCTGGAACAAGTTTCTTGAGAAATGTGGACACCTCCTTGTATGATGTTAGGATCGTGTCGCCCCGTAATTACTTCACTTTCACTCCTTTGCTACCGAGTGTCACATGTGGAACTGTTGAACCGCGTAGCATCGTCGAACCAATACGCAATATTATGAAAAAGGTATGAATATATCATTGTTTTTATGTAATTCTTGTTACAATTCAAGTAGATACATATTGTAGGTTAAGTGCATAGAATGGAGGCTTGTTTTGTACTTGGTTTTTTTGGAAGGAACGATTGAAGTAAGAATTCTATGATGTTTTTTGTAAAACTAAAGTGTATTTAGTGTGAATTGATTATGCTGAAGTTGCTTGTATGTCATGCCCAAACAAAGATAAACATTGTTGCGTATGAAAATTGACTTCAATGTTGATATTAATTGGTACACGAATTGTCTTGAGCTTGACACAATGTTCTGCACACAATTAATTAAATTGTTGAAAGAGAGATCAATGTGGGGCCTTTGTCCTTAGGAATACCATCCAATGCTCAAGTTAGTGACTGGTGTTGGAGGTGAAGGAGAATCTAGACCAATTCATTTTATTTTCCCTTTGGGATGTATTTGTAAGTATCTGAATGAAGGGTGATTTGGTAATTTGGTAGACATGGTGAATATCTTAAGTTACACCGCCTTGAATTTTAGCATTAGGCAAAATTACCCTTCCTTTGATGGTATATTGGCCCTTTGATCGATGAAAGGTTAATGATCTAAGCCACATGATGAATCATGATTTCCTTAATGACAGTGGTTGGGTTGATGGAAACTGATGTAGGGTAGGTTAGTGGTGCTCAGAAACTATGACTCTAGGTGCGGGTGCAGAAGTGACACACTATTACAACCCTAAATGCAATGCAACCGTTGATTACAGTGACGATTAAATTAAACAATGAAATTAATAACACCATGCAAATAATTGAATTAGAAAACAAACAATTAATTTCAGCAATTTTTATAATGGCTTCCTCCGCTCGGAAGGCCAAAGCAAAGCGTGCGGCGATTAATTCCTCCTGCATATATTAGTATACTAGAGCCAATTTCAACTCAAACAATAGTCGCAGCACCATACAGTAAATCACCAAATGAAAATGTCAAATCACAGAATACAATACCACAAATGCTCACAACGTAGATGGCTGAACCGAGACACTGAAGATTTAGAGGGTCAGACGTGTAGATCGGCCATCGGGGGTGGAACCGGTGGCGAGATGACGGTGACGGTGGCTTCCCTCGGCGGAAAGCGGTGATAACAGATGGTAGAACGACGAATCCGACCACGAATGAGTAGATCCGGGCCGGGGATGGGTAGATCCGCTATTTAGGAGCGAATCCGGGCAAAAATGGAAGGTTTGTGCGGTGGAAATAATGGATTGGGTGGCTAGAATACTAGATCTGGACTGATCTAGGATTTTGGGGCTATTGGGATGGTGGATCCACAGAGGGGATTTAGTTGGAGTGGCCGGCTAGGGTTGGGAGTGGTTCCGGCGGTTGAGGGGGGAAGAGGAGTGGTCGGTTTGGAGGTGAGAAGGAGGGGTTGCGGGCTGGGGGTTTGGAGGAGGCCGACGGTGGGCTGGTTTGAGGTCGGCGGTGGTAAACAGGGCCAGCGGGTTCGGTCTGCTAGAACTGCAGGCCGACTGTCTCGGGGGAGGGATTTGAGTGATTTTCGGTTGCTGGAAATGAAGGGGGGGGGGAGGTGGCAAACGATGGTGAGGGTAGAGTGTACCTTGAGGAGGAGTTTGACGGCCTAGGAGTCGTCACCTAGGGTTTCACGACGTTGACACCGTGGAGGGATCGCTGAAATCCAGGAATGCTTCTTCTACAAATCCAACAATGGATTGTTTCAGCCCTCATAACTTCTATTTATAAGAAAAGACAAGCTAGGGCTTCCCCATCAACGACTATATTGGCCGGTGGGTTCGCCCTTAAAATACATCAAAAAAAAACTGAAAAAATAAAGTAATATAATTTTTTGACTCGCAGCGACGTCCCGGACGCAACCGCGGAGTCCGATCGGCTATTCGATCAAGTCCTTCTGCGCGAATACATGTACGTGGGTCCCGCCTTGCGGCGAACTCCTCCAGGTGCATATGATGGTTCCCCATCAACTCCCCCCGACTGAAAAGCCTTCATCTCCGATGAATGAAGATGATCGTACTGAGGTCGAAGTCCGGGGGCAAGTCGATCAAGCTCTGCCGGTAGTATCCAAGTGTCGTCAGTGTCTGGGCGGCCCCGCCAATGTACCAGGTAGCGGCAGCGTGGTCCGTCCGAGGTGGGAACAAACATGTGGGATCTGATTTCCGTGATACTCTCATCTCTCGCCTCTCGGAAGGTGGATCCCGGTGCGATCGGGGGTACCTGCGGTGGAACCAAAGTGGACGAATTCCCGGGTGGGTGGGTGGCAACAGTGGGTGAACTAGGATGACCATCAGATGATGGTAATGTGTGAGAGTGGTATGGTGGCGACAATGGGGGTGGCTGAGCATCTCCACTGCTTGGGTCCACATACTCATGAGGTTCATAGTATGAAGTCAGATATTCAACATTGAACACATGGTGAATTCCCATACTGGCCGGGATGTCAAGTCGGTAGACGTTGGTCACAATACGACTAATAATGGAGTTCAGACCCATTCGCCTTGCGCTTAACTTCTTGGCAGGCCCCGGAGGGAGCCTCTCAGGGCGGACTCGCACCATTACCTTCTCGCCTACATTAAATATTTGCTCTCGCTTTCTCTTATCTGCATGAGATTTGTAATTTTCATTGCTTGTTACTATTCGACGGCGGACTGACTCTTGCAAATCATGCAAATGCTGTGCAAATGACTCAACAGACTCACTAGGGCGGGACTCTAAAGGGCTCGGGACAAAGTCTATAGGTTTCCTAGGGTCATATCCTGACACTATATGAAAAAGACTCAACCCGGTGGACCTATTGACTGAGCTATTGAAGACAAACTCTGCTATTAGTAAATCTAGGTCCCAACTGCCTACATGCTCTCCTACTAGACACCGCAACAGATTTTCTAAAATCTGATTCTCTACCTCGGTCTGTCCGTCCGTCTGTGGGTGATATGCCGAGGAAAACCTAAGATAGTGCCTGTCTTGTGTCACAGGGTTTTCCAGAAGTAGCTCATGAACCTCACATCGCAGTCCAACACGATCGACTTGGGCAGGCCATGCAGTCGAAAGATGTCCCTTATGAATATGGATGCAACGTGAGTCACATCTGCCGTCTTGCGACAAGCAATGAAGTGTGTCATCTTCGAAAACCGATCAACCACCACGAAGATGGAATCGTGTTTCCGTAAGGTGCGGGGAAGTCCGAGAACAAAGTCCATGCTAATGTCCTCCCAAGGGTGGTGTGGCACGGGTAAAGGCGTATAAAGACCGGTGTTCTGCTTATTACCCTTTGCCGTCTGACAGATACGACAGTGGCGCACAACGCGAGTTACATCCTTCTTAAGGACGGGCCAATAGAGACCGTCCTCGACAATGGCTATGGATTTATCTCGCCCGAAGTGGCCCGCGGCTCCGCCCGCATGTAACTCCCAAATCAGATAATCTCGGTAAGTCGTCTGGGGAATGCATAGGCGGGAACCCCGGTACAGATATCCCTCATAGATCTGATATCCCTCAACAAGGTCGTGTGGGTATCGGGATAGGGCGGTGTAAATCTCGCCAAAATCAGGGCACGTCGGGTAGTCGAGCATCAACCTCTCAAGTCCCTCGACACTCGCAGTCATCGTCTGCAACAGGGATACGCGGCGACTCAACACATCGGCCGACTTGTTCTCAACACCAGCGCAGTGCTTGAGAACATTATGAAAATCCTGCAGATATTCGACCAAATTCGCATGCCGGTGGCCCAGCTTGCGTTGCGAGTCAAGGTAACGTAGGGCCTGATGGTCGGAGTACAACACGAACTCCCGGGGAAGGAAATAATGCCTAAAGTAGCGCGGAGACTGGACTATAGCGTAAAATTCTCGATCGTAATTCGAGTACTTTTGCTTAGTTTCATTCAGCTTTTCACTAAAGTAAGAAACTGAGTGTTCCTCTTGGCTCAATACGCCACCTATACCTACTCCTGACGCGTCGCATGCGACCTCAAAGACGCGACTAAAATCTGATAAACGTAGGACAGAGGCCGTCGTCAATCTCTCCTTAATTTCTTCGAAGGCTCTTGTGGATGCGGGGGTCCACTGAAACTCTCCCTTCTTGAGGCAGCTCGTGAAGGGGGCCATGATCATATTGAACCCCTGGACAAATATTCTATAGAAGGTGGCAAGCCCATGAAAGCACGAGCCTCGTGGATATTCTTAGGCACAGACCAATCCCGAATGGACTTGACCTTCTCGGGGTCTACAAAGTCTCTAGTAGAGGATATAATAAAGCCCAGAAAGTGGACAGACTCGGAGAGGAACGCGCACTTCTTCAGATTCACATACAGTTTCTCTTGGCGAAGGGTGCCAAAGAGAAGTCTCGGATGATCAAGGTGAGCAGCCTGAGTCTGGCTGTAGACTAGTATATCATCAAAGTATACCACCAGAAACTTGCCCATGTAGGGCTGCAACACCTGCGTCATAACTCGCATAAACGTGCTAGTGACATTAGATAGCCCAAATGACATTACTAGCCACTCGTACAGACCATCCTTGGTCTTGAATGCTGTCTTCCAATCGTCCCACTCACGAACTCGTATCTGATGGTACCAACTATGAAGGTCGATCTTGGAGAAGATCTGGGCACCAGACATAGTATCCAGAAGCTCATCGAGTCGTGGAATATGGAAACGATACTTGACCGTGATTTTATTAATGGCGCGGCTATCGATGGACATACGTCAACTACCGTCCTTCTTAGGGGTAAGAAGGGCAGAGACCGCATAAGGGCGCATACTCTCACGAATGAACTGCTTCCGAAGAAGCTTGTCAACCTGCTGTTCAAGCTCAGCGTGCTCATCCGGGTGCATACGGTAATGGGGCGGGTTCGGGAGGGAGGCAGTGGGGAATCAACTCTCTCCGAATATCGGAATGAGGGCCCGCCTTGAAACAGGAGGCAGTGGCAATAAGTTCCTCTGAAATGTCACTCCTGACGATCAGCTCATCGAAGCGAGCCATATACTCGGCGACGGTAAGTGTCCTCTGCCGTAAATTCTGTAGCTGCTCAAATAGCTGATCTCGGTATGATGCGGGGAGGTACTTCTCTTTCAGTCTCTCCTTCATCTCTATTAGCGTTGGAAATTTGAACTACATGTCTTGATCTATAATGATTTCTTCTGGTTTAAAGTTGTTGGTGATTTTAAATTGAGTAGTCAAATTTTCATCAAAATCCTTGCATTAGTTTCAATAAGATGTGCTTCATTATTGAGAGATGGACACAAATTATGATATGATTCAATAAGGTACTTATAGCTTAGTGAGAATGCCCAAAAATAAAAACTATGAAGTAGAAGTTAAAACATTACTAGGTCAACTTCTAAATGGATGTCCAATGCCAAATACAAGAGAAATAGAATCGTCAAAGCCGTAAAATCGCTGAATCTTCAACAAGTATTGAAATAATTTGACGTAAAATCCCTGAATCTTCAACAAGTATTGAAATAATGAGGAAATAGAAGGTGCAATGAGCTACATATAAAGACACATAGACAGAAGCCTGGTGGAGCGTGTGCGACTAAGGTGAGAGTTGGATAATCCGCGATGATAAATATTCAACATTTGGGGTCCACTCAGATGAATTCCACTATGTGGGATCAACCGTAGTTTGGGATTGAGTCGCCTTCATCTCTAACACACCCCTTTATGCGGGACACACATGCATCTAGGCATAAGGAAACACACACAGAACTAATATATGGACGACACAGACAACGACAATACAAAAGATTGTTGTAGACTCATTAAGATGAACAAACCATTAAGTGGTTCTATCTATTATGGGTCTTATTATGACATTATTTATTATTATTTATTTCTGAATATGCATTTATTATGTCATAAGAGTGGCGTCCTTATATGATGTTGTTATTTATGTGGTATCCTTTTTGGTCGCATGCCTAAGTTTGTCTTTTATTTCCATTAAAGGTCTGTTGTAAGCGTGGCTGCAGATGTCGCGTTCATCTCAGTTTGAATTTGAAATGTTGTATGTTGTATTGCAGGGGATATATCAAGGATATTTTATAATGTCAGATTTTAATGCAATAACAACACTCAAACCTTTATCCCACTAAAGTAGGGTCGACTATATGGATCCTTTGTCGCCATTATGACCTATCTTTTGTCATAATCTCACTAATGCTTAAGTACATCATATCTTTCCGTATAGTTTCATTCCAAGTCTTTATTGGTCTACCCCTCTCTCGTTTAACATGCCTAGTGTAACGCCCATGATTTTCCGACAATTATTTTAATTCTCTTGGTGACGTCATAATGACGTAAGAGCGTTACATTAGCGTAGAGTTGACGGCGCATCGTCGTTGGTGTATTTTCGCGTCCGTTGAGTCGAGCCGACTAAATCTTGGAATTCTCATCGAAATTATAAAATCCACGATACGAAATTAAAGCAATTAATTTTGAATTTGCCCTTATAGTTTCGTCGTGATCCGAGTAATATTGAAGCCTCGACGAATTTTCGAAGTTTCGTATATTTAATGTTCGCCGTAAACTTTAGAAATTAATATCTCGAGAACAACGTGTCAGTTTTTGATTTTGACTTCGCCGTTGGATTCGTAGTACCGACTTTTACCTAGGGGGCGAATTTCGTTCGAATCGGTCTGCGTTTAACCCTTCGTAATAAAAAAATAGTTATATAATAATAATTATTATTATAAAAACATTTATTTACTCTTTTTTTTGAAACCCGTCGAATCTTTGTATCATTCGACAGATGAATAGTTAAATTTATTTTTTATTCGACGAATGCTCTCTTGAGCATTCCAGGAACCCATTCCATTATTATTATTATTATATAAGGATTATCTTCTCCTCCCTGATCATAAGAACGGAGACCGACTCATCTCCCCTCATGTTCATTCGCCGAACCAGAACAATTCGGAAAACCTTCCGGCTGCCGCCGACGAAGCTCCGGTGCACGAAATCTTCACCGGAGCATAGATCCGAAAAGATCTCGACGAGAGCTACGCGTGCGTGGTAAATTTTGTCCGTTTCGTGAACTTTTTAGCATTGGGATTTTCGGCCCTAACCGTCGTTTTGGCCAAATCTTCGTAGGTTTCGCCTTCCCGCGCCTTCGCTTGGTTCAATCTACGACGTGAAGTGATTCAGAGGACGATTCCGGGAAAAAAATCGAGGCAAGTGGTGACTTTGCTTGCTTTTCTTCCTTTGTGTTTACCTCTGATTGTTAGGTGTTTAGTAAATCTTATTTTATTGAGTAAATTAGTAAGTGTCGGTCTGTGAAATTATATGTTCGTCGAGTATTAGTCTATTTCATCAGCGTTTGTTTGTCGTGTCGTTTGTTCGACGTGTCGTTTGTCCGTCGAGTCGTTTGTCCGTCGTATCGTTTGTTCGACATGTCGTTTGTTCGTCGAGTCATTTGTTCGTCGTGTCGTTTGTTCGACGTGTCGTTTGTTCGTCGCGTCGTTTGTTTGTCGCGTCGTTTGGATCGTCGCATCGTTTCGATCACGTAAAACACTTGTTTCGTAGTGAGGATGATAAGTATTGTCAATGTCTTGGCGCATATCGTTTGACTTGGAAATCATTGTTGTGAAAGCCTATGAGTCTTGCCGGGCTATTTGTGTCGTCGCGTCGATCGTGTGTCAAGATTTTGGTTTAAGTCTGATATCAACTGCATAATTTAGAACTTTATAATATAACACATATAAACATATAAACATATATATATATATATATATATATATATATATATATATATATATATATATATATATATATATATATAATATTTGTTGGGCTGTGCGCGTTGGGGTTACTCTCTCGGCACAGTGCCATGTTTGTTGGGTCTGTGCGCATCGTAGTTACTCCCCCGACACATTACCTCTCTCGTTTGTGGATCATACACCCAGGCTTGCCTGGTGTTTTGATGTCCTTCTTGAGCGAATTCGTCTCATTTGAATTTGACTAATAATATCCAATAATATACATATATATATATGTATGTATGTATATATATATATAACCTTTTTTGACACTTGGCATTGAGCTTGTTTAGTTTACAACTGCTTAGCTAGTTCATTTCTTGCCGTTTATTCTTGGTTATTACTGACTTTTGCTACTAGTTTGCTCACTGGGTCCCCGTCTACTTGGAGGTTTGTTATTGTTGCTTAGTTTCTTTTACCACCGCTTGCAACTTGTTACTGAGGTTTTCTCCTTTTGAATGCCTCAGGTTCAGAGCCGTAGCAGGTTTGATTGGTAGAGTTCGTGGTTTCGGAGCTGCGACTAGTTGCTGTTACTTGTTTTCCTCCTCAGTATAGTGAGGTAGTTGTTTATTTATTTCAGATTAAACTTGTGACGTATAAGTTCGTGTTAGTGTTAGTTTTTGATATTAAACTACTTGCTAGTTTTACTGCTGTTATTTTCTATTAGTTGCGCACTTGCTCTATGAGAAGAATTTATGTTAGGATGCATGTTTGGTATTTTAAAATATAAAAAACTGCATTCTAACGTAGTTCTATCACATCTATTTTAACTGAAATTCATTCTATTTTAAGAGCCATAAAACTATTTTTTTTACTTATATTAAATGTTGAAGTCACATTTCCATTGCAAAATTTGTTGAGTCTTTATGCTCATGTATGACAATAAATAAAATAAACTGAGTATTTTTCGCTGCGTAAATTTATACTTTCTCATTCGTGGACTAGTTGATCCGCCAGATCGAGGGACACGGTCAGTAATACCTAAAAATACAAAATATGTTTTAAATCATAATTCATGTGTCTTTTTATAAAATAACCGAAATGACAGAATTGCCTGAACGTTTGCAGTTGTCCCATGTACGACGTGATATCACGATCGCGTATTTTCTCTCACTCTGGTAGTATTTTAATACTAAGAAAATACGGGTTGTGACAGTTGGTATCAGAGACAGATTGTTCGACAAGTTGGTCGGATGACTAATCCTGATATAGTTTTAGTTGTCTAATATTCATTGCATACATACACCTAAGTGTCAACAGTATGTCTTGGCGTTATCATGAACACTACACTCATAAGCATGATAAAAAGTATACGAGATATATTATGTAGTATGTGATACATAATATGTGGCTGAATATGGATCCTCTTAGGAAGCAACATGTGACTTTTATGTAGTATGAGATGCATAACTATCCTCACATGGATGCCCATTAGACTTTATTTATTTCGTTACATGCGATATTATGTTGTATGAGATGCATAATATTTCATGTGCACGTCACTCATGACATATATTAAGGCATTTTAGTATGCATATCACTGCATGCATAACATAACATAGCATTAGCACACGTGTCAAGTTAAGATCTACATGATGACACTCTTACACACATGATTTAAAATGAAATTTTAAGCATTCATGCATTATGCACAAGAGTCAATGGGATGAAGATATATCATCCTAAGTTGAAAGCATAACATCATTTCATGAATTCCCAGAGCATGGTAACAGCAAGCGCAAGTATTTTCACATCTCTGATCTGATTTGAGTTAGGAAATCTGAGTTTGCTAGCTGAGGTGTCTTAAGCTGGGCATTGACTAGATGTATGTTTGTCCTATAGAGATGCCGACAAAGCGTATTACGACAAGGTCGACTCCCCAGTCGGAGGGTGAGTCAGGTGCGCAGAGCGAGACCGTAATCGAAGGGCTACGATAGAGCAATGAGGCTCTGTCAAGGTAAATGATTGAGATGCAATCGCAAATTCAGGCACTGTTGACTGCCGTTTCAGGGCAACAGCCTAAAGTGCAGGACCCTGCAGTGGGTCAAGCCGCTCCTATTCCTCTCGCTCATCTGGTGTCCCCAGTGTTGCTACCACCAGAGATGAACTTCATTTCGCATTTCCAGCGCTTAGGACCTCCTACCGACGATGGTAGAGCCGACTTCATGGCGTTAGACGACTGGATCATCGCTATCGAGGAAATGTTTTCCTATTTTGGGATTTCTGCTGACCAAAGGATGATGGTCGCCGCGTACCAGCTGAAGGGTCTTGCGAAGAGCTGATGGTTAAGAGAGAGAGAATCTTACAGATGGATGCTCGTGGGAATTGTTCAATGGGTTGTTGCTAAAGAAATTTCTGCCATCGGTCGAGCAAGATTGTCTGATGAATAACTTTCTGCACCTGAAGCAGAGGCAACTCACCATTAGTGAGTATGCGGTTGAATTCAGCAAATTGAGCAAGTTTGCTCCGGATTTGGTAGCCTCTAAGGCGGGCAGAGTAAAACGCTTTCTGGTTGGTCTTAGGAGTGATATCCAGTAGTTGGTCAGCGCATATAGATCTGAGAGTTATGCTGAAGCGCTTGAAGCTGCCCTGAAGGTTGATGCAATTGATAATGTAATGAATCGCAGGATGCTAGTAAGGAAGGACAAGAAAAAGGCCGATGACAGTGGAAGCTCTAGGACATCTGGCCTTAATTCGAAGAAAGGGCGAAAGGAAGTGTGTAGTTTTTGTGGCTGGCCAGGCCATCCTTTTGGAAGGTGTTTTAAGAGATTGACGTGCAGAAGCAGTCTCAGGTGCATGCGATCCAGTATACACCTAAGGGAGATCTTGTCTGCACCTACTGCTAGAGGAAGGGGCACGATGTGACCTGTTGCTTCAAAAATGCTGAAGCTTGCTTCCAGTACGGTTAGAAAGGGCATAGGAAGGCTGATTGTTCGTAGTCCCAGCCCACGCTGCAGACGGTTCCTTTGCAGACTCTACCGCCGCCCCCGCAGCACGTGGACAAGGGGAAAGGAAAGCTCAATGTGCTGACCAAGGAGGAGGCTCAGTCCTCTGCCTAGGTGATTTCAGGTTAGTCCCCGACTTAGCCAACAATCTTTTACGGTGGATTTTAGGATTTTGTTTTTTTAGTTTCGCGCGCAATGTTTTTAGGTGAGTTTAAGGTGAAGAATAAATAGACGCGTGTTCTCTTCGATTCGGGTGTTACTCACTCCTTTGTGGTTGGGAGTTTTATAGACCGTCATCGTTGGGCTGTTGATCAGTTAGAAGATGCTCTTAACGTCAAGTTCCCCTCAGGAGATCTGGTGATGTCAAGTCAGGGTTTTCAGAAGTGCCTTATTTCTCTAGGTGGTTTTCTAGCTTTCACAGATCTGAAGGTGTTAGATCTGCTGGATTTCGACGTGATCTTAGACATGAATTGGCTATCCCGATATGATGCTGTCATCCAGTGCAAGGTTAAGCGTTTGGATTTCAAGGGGGGCAGTGGCCAACCCTTGAGCATGTATGGCTTGCCGCTTCAGGACTCCCCAATCATTTCTTCGGTACGTGCTCGTCAATTCTTAGAGTCTGGCTGTGAATCTTTTCTTGTTTATGTTTTTGTTCTGGAAACTGCACTTGATGTGCCTCGTGTCGAGGACATTTCTGTGGTGCGATAGTTTCCAGATATTTTTCCTGCTAGTCTTCCTGGACTTCCTCCTAAGAGAGAGGTGAAGTTCTTTATAGATCTTGAGCCAGGTACTCATCTTATTGCAAAAGCACCTTACCGCATGACGCCGCGTGAGTTAGAGGAGTTACGTACCTAGTTGGATGAACTATTACAGTGTGAGTTTTTTAGGCCAAGTTCTTCGCCCTCGGGTGCTACAGTCCTTTTCGTGAAGAAAAAGGATGGGTCATTGAGGCTGTGTATAGATTATCGAGAGTTGAACTAGGTAACTAATCAAGAATAACTATTCACTGTCTCGGATCGATGACCTGTTTGACCAATTGCGAGATAGTTCGGTATTCTCAAATATTGACCTTCGTTCGGGCTACCATCAGTTGAGAATCCACGAGTCAGATGTTCCGTGGACTGCTTTTCGCTCCCAATACGGTCATTTTGAGTTTCTGGTAACATCGTTCGGATTAACGAATGCACCTTCTGCCTTCATGAACATGATGAATAGAGTATTCAAGGACTTTTTGGAACAGCTTGTGGTGGTGTTCATCGACGATGGTCTAGTGTATTCCAGGAATGCTGAAGAGCATACCTTGCACTTGCGCTTGGTTTTGGCTACTCTGAGGGAGCACAAGTTGTATGCGAAGCTAAGCAAGTGTGAGTTTTGACTGTCTCAGGTGTCTTTCTTAGGTCTTGTTGTGAGTAAATGTGGTATCTCTGTGGTCTGATGCCAGCCGTTAAGAGATTTGGAAAGAACCATAAGTTGGATCCCAGGTATGTGAGACCTTTTCAGATTGTGGAACACATCAAAGTGTCAGCTTATAGACTGGAGATGTGTGCTTCTTTCCCTGTTGTTTACGACGTGTTTCACGTGAGACAGTTGCGAAAATGTGTTCGTAGTGATCGACATATGCTTGACTCGGTGCCTCAGTTGCAGCCTAATCTCTCGTATGTTGAAGTGCCTGTCTGTATTCTGGAGATGCAAGATCGAGTGCTGAGAAGGAAAACAATTCCAATGGTTAGAATTCTCTGGCAAAATCTGGACGCCAGGAAACTTGAGAATTGGAATCTGCAATGAGAGAATCTCATCCTCAACTGTTCTCTTAGTCCTCTCTGGTTAGTATTTCTATCGAGCGAGTTTTAGTGTATTTCTCTCGTTGCTCTCTTGTTTCGATGTGCATCCTAAGTTTCGGAAACGAAACTTCCTTTTTGGAGGGGTGACTGTAATGCCCCTGATTTTCCGACAATTATTTTAATTCTCTTGGTGACGTCATAATGACGTAAGGACGTTACGTTAGCGTAGAGTTGACGACACGTCGCCGTTGGTGCGTTTTCGCGTCCGTTGGGTCGAGCTGACCAAATCTTGGAATTCTCATCGAAATTGTAAAATTTCACGATACAAAATTAAATCAATTAATTTTGAATTTGCCCGTCAAGTTTCGTCGCGATCCGAGCAATATTGGAGCCTCGACGAATTTACGAAGTTTCGTATATTTAATGTTTGCCGTAAACTTTAGGAATTAATATCTCGAGAACGGCGCGTCAGATTTTGATTTTGACTTCGCTGTTGGATTCGTAGCACCGACTTTTACCTAGGGAGCGAATTTCGTTCGAATCGGTCTGCGTTTAGCCCTTCGTAATAAAATAATAGTTATATAATAATAATTATTATTATAAAAACATTTATTTACTTTTTTTTGAAACCCGTCGAAACCTTGTATCATTCAATGGATGAGTAGTTAAATTTTTTTTATTCGACGAATGCTCTCTTGAGCATTCCAAGAACCCATTCCATTATTAGTATTATTATTATTATATAAGGACTATCTTCTCCTCCCTGATCATAAGAACAAAGACCGACTCCTCTCCCCTGTTCATTCGCCGAACCAGAACAGTTAGGAAAACTTTCCGGCCGCCACCGCCAATGCTCCGGTGCACGAAATCTTCGCCGGAGCATAGATCCGGAAAGCTCTCGACGAGAGCTACGCGTGCGTGGTAAGTTTTGTCTGTTTTGTGAACTTTTTAGCATTAGGATTTTCGGCCCTAACCGCCGTTTTGGCCAAATCTTCGTAGGTTTCGCCTTCCCGCGCATTTGCTTGGTTCGATCTATGACGTGAAGTGATTCGGAGGACGATTCCGGGAAAAAATCGAGGCAAGTGGTGGCTTTGCTTGCTTTTCTTCCTTTGTGTTTACCTCCAATTGTTAGGTGTTTAGTAAATCTTATTTTGTCGAGTAAATTAGTAAGTGTCGGTCCGTGAAATTATATGTTCGTCGAGTATTAGTCTATTTCATCAGCATTTGTTCGTCGTGTCATTTGTTCGACGTGTCGTTTGTTCGTCGCGTCGTTTGTTCGACGTGTCGTTTGTTCGTCGAGTCGTTTGTTCGTCATGTCGTTTGTTCGACGTGTCTTTTGTTCGTCGAGTAGTTTGTCCGTGGTGTCGTTTGGATCGTCGCGTCGTTTCAACCACATAAAACACTTGTTTCGTAGTGAGTTTCATAAATATTGTGAATGTCTTGACGCATACTGTTTGACTTGGAATTCATCGTTGTGAAAGCCTGTGAGTCTTGCTGTGCTATTTGTGTCGTCGCGTCGATCGTGTGTCAAGATTTTGGTTTAAGTCTGATATCGACTGCATAATTTAGAAATTTATAATATGACACATAAACATATATATATATATAATGTTTGTTGGGTTGTGCGCGTTGAAGTTACTCCCTCGGCACAGTGTCATGTTTGTTGGGTCTGTGCGCGTCGTGATTACTCCCCCGACACAGTACCTCTCTTGTTTGTGGATCATACACCTAGGCTTGCCCGGTGTTTTGACGTCCTTCTTGAGCAGATCCGTCTCATTTGAATTTGACTAATAATATCCAATAATATATATATATATAACCCTTTTTGACACTTGGTATTGAGCTTGTTTAGTTTACAACTACTTAGCTAGTTCATTTCTTGCTGTTTCTTCTTGGTTATTACTGACTTTTGTTACTAGTTTACTCGTTGGGTCCCCGTCTACTTGGAGGTTTGTTATTGCTGCTTGGTTTCTTTTACCACCGCTTGCAACTTGTTACTGAGGTGTTCTCCTTTTGAATGCCTCAGGTTCAGAGCCGTAGCAGGTTTGACTGACAGAGTTCGTGGTTTCGGAGCTGCGGCTAGTTTCTGTTACTTGTTTTCCTCCTCAGTATAGTGAGGTAGTTGTTTCTTTATTTCAGATTAGACTTGTAACCTATGAGTTCCTGTAAGTTTGTTGACGCCCATAGTGTTAGTTTTTGATGTTAAGCTACTTACTAGTTTTACTGCCGTTACTTTTCGTTAGTTGTGCACTTGCTTTCTGAGAAGTATTTATGTTAGGATGCATGTTAGGTATTTTAAAATATAAAAAACTGCATTGTAGCGTAGTTACATAACATCTATTTTAACTGAAATTTATTCTATTTTAAGAGCCATAAAACTTCTTTTTTTACTTATACTAAATGTCGAAGTCACATTTCCATTGCAAAATTTGTTGAGTCTGTATGCTCATATATGACAATAAATGAAATAAATTGAGTATTTTTCGCTGCGTAAATTTATACTTTCTCATTCGTGAACTAGTTGATCTGCCAGACTGAGGGGCACAGTCAATAATACCTAAAAATACAAAATATGTTTTAAAACATAATTCATGTGTTTTTTTATAAAATAAGCGAAATAACAGGATTTCCTGAACGTTTGCAGTTGTCCCCTGTACGGCCTGATATCACGATCGCGTATTTTCTCTCACTCTGATAGTATTTTAATACTGAGAAAATGCGGGTTGTGACACCTAGTGACTAGACTCTCCCAACGCCTAACAAGTGCCTCTAATGGTCTCCTTTGTACGTGTCCAAACCATTTTAGTCGAGCTTCTCTCATCTTCTTTGCAATTGATGCTACTCCTGTCTTAAACCTGATACATTTATTCTTAATTTTATCCAGTCTCGTGTGTCCACACATCCACCCAAGCATTCTCATCTCTGCAACTCTCATTTTTTGCTTATGTACACAATTTACTGCCCAACACTCAGAACCATAGAGCATCGCTGGTCTAATTGCAGTACGGTAAAACTTTCCCTTTAGTTTTAATGGTACTTTACGATCACATAAGATCCCTGACGCGCCTCTCCACTTCAACTAACCCGCTTGGATTCTATGTGTCACATCTTTATCAATACCTCCGTCGTTTTGAATTATCGATCCAGATACTTAAAACATTCACTACAATAAATATCTTGATCACCCAACTTAATAACGACGCCATCCGTCCTACTTCTATTGCTAAATTTAAGCTCTATATACTATGTCTTTGCCCTGCTCAACCCCAAACCCTTCTTTTCTAAAGTGTCTCGCCAAGATTCAAATTTTGCGTTTACACCCTCGCACGTCTCATCAACCAAAACGATATCATCCACAAACAATAAACACCAAGGTATTGCTTGTTGGATATGTCCGATAAACTCATCTAAGATAAGGGTAAAGAGATAAGGGTTTATAGCTGAACCTTGACGTAAGCCAGCAGTGATAGGAGATTCCTGTGTTAATCCTCCAAATGTCCTCACCCTTATCACTGAATTTGTATACATATCTTTGATTATATCAATATATGATACATTTACACCTTTCTTTTCCAAGACTCTCCATAAGATCTATCTTGGAACTCTATCATAAGCTTTCTCAAGATCAATAAATAGCATATGCAAATCTTGTTTTCTTTCTCGGTAGTTGTCAATGAGTCTCCTCAAAAGATGTATAGCTTCCACGATCGACCGCCCTGACATGAATCCAAATTGATTCTCTGAGATGTTAGTCTCCCGTCTTACTCTTCTTTCTATTACTCGTTCCTATAATTTCATGATATGACTCATCAATTTAATTTCTCTGTAATTAACACAATTTTGTATATCTCATTTATTCTTATACAAAGGTAGCAAAATACTTCTTCTATAATCAGCACAATTTTGTATTTTTATAATGTCGGATTTTAATATTTAAATAAATTTATTCATATATATAAACATTTTTTTTGTAAATATGTGTAGTTGCATACATAATGTATTTTTATAAATTAAAAAATAAACATATATAATATATGTTTATAAATTATACAATAAACATATATACACTTAATGTATGTTTATAAATTACACAAAAAAAGCTTTGACGTCAGTAAACAATATAAAGAGCACCAAATGAGAGTGAGAAGAGAAAGAAGTCAAATCTTGGCTCAAAAAAATGCACGAAATATAGTACAAAACAAAATATTACCGCTAATTTTTAGTACTCGTCATGTAACACTCTAACCTAGTTTAATAACCAATCAGCCGTCCGGCCGGGTCCTGCGATAAGAAGTAAACTAAGAAACAATATTAAAACTAGTATATAACAGACAAATGAAAAGAACATAAATATAACCCTACAACGGAAGTTGAATATGAAACTAGGGGTAAAAGTGTATCTCATTAAGCTGAATTCACAGAGCCACTTGAAAGAAAAAGAATCAAACAATTGAATATCTTAAATACTACACAATGTTTGGTACATACACCAATTCTTAAACATTAATATTACAAGAGTCCAGAACATGACAGTAAGATATTAGAAGTAAAACAACAATTGAAAGAGAAACAAACTATATGAGCGACTCCAATAACATGCTCATCCTGTACACAGTTTCCCACCTGGATCCTCTGTAAAAACATACCCAAACATGAGTCAGTAAGAAAAACTATTACTTCTAGTGACACTAAAATTGTTTTGAAAGAAATGTATGTATGTTTTGAAAATAATTTTTATGCTATAGAAAAACTGTATGCTAGTGTACTATGCATGATTTTATAAAAATAAAACTAGCAAAATAAATGACTGTTTTAATTACTCATAATGTATGAAGTTTACTAAAGTTCCGAATAATTTGGTTGACTAGGAGTTTCTAGGGTTCGGTCTAAACTTGAGTTCTAAATTCACATATGATTGTTTTTCGGTAAAGTTCTAGGCATAGTAGCTTCTATCGCGCAATACTCAAGTTCCGAATAATTTTTGTGCTCACGCTATAAATGACACCGCCGAAAGGAAGTATCGCCACATTATTGAGATAGCCCACACGCTCCTCATCTCCTCCCACATTCCTCTTCATTTTTGGGTTGAGACTATTTCCACTGTTGTCTACTTTATTAACCTGCAACCTTTCACTTTCCTTCAGTGCCAGAGTCCTGGTGCGCGTCTGTACTCTCGACGCCCCCCCTGTTACAGTCATCTTTGTTAGTGCTATGTTTTACTCTCTCTATATAAGCGTACCAAGCTCTCTGTTTAGTCTGTTCCGTGCTTGTTTTTTGGATACAGTCCTGAGCATAAGGGCTATCGCTGTTATGAGTTTGTTGCACGTCGATTTCGCATCTCACGTGATGTAATCATTGACGAGTCTCACGCTTTCTTTGTGTCCGCTTTCTCGTCAACTTCACAATCATATGCTACTCCCTCTGATGTGCAGTTTCTCACCTTTCTTATCTTACCTCCTTATGTCTCATCTCCTCTAATATTTTCCACTCTTCTTCCCTCACCGCAATCTACACCACACTCGACCTCTCCAGTCTCACCTCCTCACTCCTCCCTTTCGCCAGCCACTTCTTCTTCTGATGAGCTCGTTGTTCCACTTCCATATGATTACACTCGCCGCCCCCCTTCCGCTCCCTTGCCTCCAGTACCCCCAGACTCCGTGTTTGTCTCCTCCAGCGAGTGTCCTGTGAATGATCCTCCTGCGCGCCGCTACCCACTTTGTGAAAGACATTCTTTTGACTGTCTTAGCCTTGATACACTACCGCTGGACCTGTCTGCCCTTCCTGTGGTACTCTAGAGCCGACTTTCTATTGTAAGGTTACCCAGATATCTAAGTGGCATGTTGTCATGTCTGCTGAGTTGGAGGCACTTGAGCACACTCATACTTGGGAGTTCGTCCCTCTTCCACCAGATGTTGTTTCTATTACTTGCAAGCGGGTCTTCAAGGTCATGACTTGCTATGATGGTTCTGTGGAGAGGTACAAGGCTCGGCTTGTGGTTCGTGGTTTTCAGCAGGAGTAGGGATGCGACTATGACAAGACCTTTGCTCTGATCGCTCACATGACTACAGTTTGTACTCTTATTGCAGTTGCAGCTCTTCGTCACCGATCTCTATCTCAGCTCGACGTGAAGAATGTCTTTTTTTACGACGATCTTCTGTAGGAGGTGTACATGCTTCCTCCTCCCGATGTCTCCTCTCTTCCAAATCTTGTCTGGCGCTTGATGCAATCTCTTTATAGGCTCAAGCAAGCACCCCGTGTGTGGTTTGCACATTTCAGCTCAGCCATTACAGCCGTCGGTTTTCAGCCGAGTTCTTGATCCAACTCTGTTTGTGCACTCCTCTCGTGGCTGTACTCTTCTGTTACTTTATGGGGATAATTTGATTATCTTCCGCGATGATCCTTCTCATGTGGCTTTCGTCAAACATCACCTTCAGCAGCAGTTTCAGATGACTGATCTTGTACAATTAAGTTACTTCTTAGTCCTTGAGGTTAGGTCTACAGGCCGCAGTTTTCCGCTCTCTCAGCAGTGTTACATGTCAAATCTCTTAGCTCGGGCTGCACTCTCTGACTCTCGTACAGTGGACACCCCTATGGAGCTTCAACTTCAGCTACCTCTGGATGATGGGGTTCCACTCTCTGATCTTTCTCGCTACCACCACCTTGTTGGGAGTCTCGTCCACCTCACCATTTGTTACGCTCGTGCGTGTAACTTCATTTATCTTGTCTTTATTTTATGTTTATTGATGTGAGCCCCCCTCCCTATATAATGAGGTGGTATGAGAGTGTTAGGACATCTTATGTTATTAGGGTTTTGGGTCTCCTCTTGGAGCAAGGCTTCTTGGAGAAAGGCTTGTTGGAGGAACCAACCTCCAGAAGAAGGGCACGAGTATACCTCCTGATTGTATTGGGTGTTTTAATCTAGTGAAGTATTTTTCTCGTACGCGTATCATTGGTCCTACCTGCCTCACCGCCCGCTCGTGGCTGTCGGTGTTGCTTCCGCTCCCAAAATAATTGATCGTTCCGTTTCCACACCAGCACCTTAGCCCAAATCAGCCGAGGGATCGATCCACCGATCCTTCGCCACTCCCAGCTCGCCTTTCCGCGCTCAATACGCCGAGCCCTAGCCGCTCGTATCGCGTTCACCGCCGCAAGCAATCGACCCTCCCGACTTCCGGCTCTCCGTTATTCCCAACGTCGACTCTGCCGCTCTCCGCCATTCTCTGCACCGCAGTGCGGCTGTCCGACTGTGCCCCGCATCACTGCTCATCACTAGTTTCGCTATCTCCCGCGTCGGCTTGATCGAGTTTTCGTCGACCTCCACCTGCTCCGGCACGGATCTGCTCTCCCCTTTAGCCTGCACTGCTTTTGTTCGTTCTTCGGCCGCTCCGCTTGCTCCGGCCTGATCCGTGCATCCGTTCGTTGCTCCGCCTGTTCTTGATCAGGCTCCCTTCACTCCTCCAGCCAACATAGGTTCCCTCCAGTTGTCCTCTACTCCGTCAGTCGCAGTCTGATCCCATCTCAGCAGCACCGCCGATTCATATGCCAAAGAGTCGAATGGACTCCTGCGTGGAATCCATCGAATACGCACTCACTAGCATCAACTCGCGTCTAGACGCTCAGGCCGAGCAGCTCTTGTCACTTATGACCATGATTCACAACTAGCAACTTGGCCAGAACTCCGGGCATAATACTGCTTCCGCCTTGGGATACCCCAACACTGTGGCCCCCGCATATCCCGCCTTGACGGGCTTACCTCCATAGCTCCCACGTTCTGACATCCCCAACTTCAACGGGACTGAGCCACTTGGGTGGATTGCCCGCGCCGAACAGTTTTTTGATCTTCACCAGACTCCTCCGACACAGCAGGTCTCCACAACAATCGTTGGCATGAAAGGGTTCGCTGGCTCCGCCAATCCTCCCCTGGCCTTACCTGGATGGCCCTCACGGAGGCCCTCATTCAACAGTACGACCACCGTTACTCTGGCTCCATTATCGAGCGCCTTTGCGGAGTCCGCCAAAACCGGCTCCATTTACTCGTACGTTGATATGTTTATTGAGTTGGTCACCCATGTCCCAAGACTCCCCTCCCCCCCCCCGATTATTACTTGGCATACTACATGCATGGTCTGCAACCCCATATCCGAGCCCGCCTCCGCACCCTTCAGCCAGTCACTATGAACCAAGCCATGGACCTCTCCCCACTGGTGGAGGCCGAATTCCTCGCGTTGTCCGAGGACCCTCCTTCCTCACTGCCTCCCTCCAAGCCTCTCTACCAGCCATACTTTCCTCCCTCGACGAAACAACCGTCACTGCCACCTCCTCTACCTTGTCCAACCAATATGGGCCCACACAACCACCGTCCTGTCCCCACTAACCGCATATCCACCCAAGAGTACCATGACTTACAGAGCAAGGGCCCGTGTTTTCATTGTAGACAACCCTACTCGCCTACTCACGAATTGTCCTATGAAGGAGCTCCGGTGCCTCATCGGGGAGGACGTGCACGAGCTCACCGCCGCTGACTTGGACGCACTGACGATCATCGATGTACCTTCAGATGGCGCTCCGGGCACCTCTACGTCTGGCCCCCCGCGGGCATATCACTACTAGTTGGAGGACGACGCTCCGACCTTGAAGGCAATGTCGTTTTTTCTGGAGGGTGTATTGTTACGCACGTGCACGTAACTTCATTTATCTTGTCTTTATTTTATGTTTATTGATGTGAGCCCCTCTCACTATATAAGGAGGTAGTATGAGAGTGTTACGACATCTTATGTTATTAGGGTTTTGGGTCTCCTCTTGGAGAAAGACTTCTTGGAGGAACCAGCCTCTAGAAGAAGGGCACAAGTATACGTCATGATTGTATCCAGTGTTTTCATCTAGTGAAATATTTTTCCCGTGCACGTATCACCACTACTCGGCCCGACATTGCCAATGTTGCTGGTGTGTTGAGCCAGTTTGTTAGTGCGTCTACCTCTGCGCATTATGGTCGCATGTTGCGGCTCCTGCGCTATCTCTGTGCGATAAATTCTCGCGGTCTCTTCTTCTCCAGCTGTAGTTCTCTGCAGCTCCATGCTTACTCGGATGCTGGGATTGTGATCTTGTTGACTGCCGCGCTGTCTCTATTTTCTGTCTGTTCTTGGGTTCTTCACTTATTGCATGGAAATCCAAAAAACAAACTTGTGTTTCTCGTTCAAGCACCGAGCCTGAGTTTCGGGCCATGGATACCACCGTTGAGGATATCATTTGGCTCTGTTGCTTCTTGAGGACCTTGATGTCTCTTCTCCAGATCCCACTCCACGCCATTATGATAACACCGGTGGCATTCAAATTACTCTAAACACGGCGAAGCACTCATTCTCTAAGCATGTCAGGGTGAATGCTTTCTTCCTACGTAAGCAATATGGTCGTGACACTCTTGCTCCTTCCTTTGTTCCTTCTGAGCAGCATATTACAGATTTGATGACTAAGCCACAGATGTGGATCTAACATGTCTATCTATTGTCCAAACTCTTGGTGTATGATCCCCGATGAGTTTGATGGGGGGGGGGGAGATGTTAGATATATTGTACATTATACATGTTTGACATAGCTTAGGCTCACCTTGGGTGCTGTGAGCACCCTCTCATGTACACGTATATATACCATATTGCTGATTTGTATAGTACTTTTGATCCTTTTCTATCACTACCAACCTGCAAGTAAGTCTCACGAGCTTGAATCAAATTTCATGGGCGAAGTCCATGAGCATATAACTACGGTACACCAGATGGGACATAGAGTGGAGTAACCATGAGACAACCAAAAAATTATCAGCATCTCATTTCCTCCACGAGGGATCAGAATGTGGTGGTTCAACAACGGTTCCATCAATATGTCATTCAACTGGTGACTACTGATAACATGTTGTACGGCTTTGGATAATTCAAGGTAATTTGTGTCATCCAAAGCTACTGTAGTGATCTTCAACAATCCAGATTGCCCGCTCTGAAGGGGGTCACTTACAACAACAATACGAGGAGTGGAAATATCAAAAGAATCACCATGGGCAAGGAAGGGGCACCCAGTAGAAGGAAGCAATCAAAATATGGTAGTATGAAGAAACATCATATCCTACGTTTTTTTAGATAGATCCACCGGAGAGGACATCATAAGATGTGACCATGATGTCTCCGACAACTTTCATGGAGGACAATATAGCCGGAGACCAATGCCCGCTCGCTGGACTGGCAGAGAGAAGCCGACTGTGGAACTGGACCGAAGAAGCTGCGTTAGGTAGCAGAAAAAAGACTGGAACTAGAAGAGAAACTGTTGTTGTGCTAGAGGGAGGTGACTATAGCTCTGGACCGAGGCTGGGTTGTGGGAGAAACAAAGCTGGCCGCGGCGAGCGGAAGAGACGGCTCGCTGCTCGCGGAAGCGATGCTGGACTGCTTGAAGTGACAAGTAGATGAACTGGCGCTAGGTAGCAGAGAGGAACAAAGAAGACGGTGCTAGAGAAAGCGTCGACGAACAGGAAGACGGTGCTAGAGAAAGCGGCAATAGCGCAGGAGCAGGAGCGGGAGCGGCAGGATCGGGTGTCGATCTAATACCAAGTCGAGATCAACCGAAAAAAATTTATTAGGTTAAAAATATTACAACATACATAAGTCCTACCACTATATATATAGAGGCCGACAAAACACCCCACACAAGAAACGTGACATCACGCGCGACATGAAAGTTTATCGCATATATTCAACTATTTCTCCAAAAAATTTATCTCGGCCGACATCTATAACAAATGCTATATAAAAAGGAGCATAGTATATGAGGTGGTGGTGGGCAACATCATGTTTTTCGATAACATCTAGAGTAAAATTGCCCTAGCAATTGTATTGATTGATAACATCTTGAGAAGTTGCTTGAAATATGCATGTTTACATAGGAACCCCCAAACACAAGCTTGACTGAAGGAGGAGATAAGAGTTGAAATGTTGAAACCGAGTGTGGATCCTAAGAATATGTTAGCATTCCTCTTGGGCTAATCATGATCCTTTGGAGGTGCTCTTTGGAGCTTTAAAACTTTTGAAATACACGTTAAAGAGCTGTGGCTAAGAAATGATTATTGTAGAATATTGAGCAGGGGGCAAGGCCTTGTTAAGGACATTAAAGAGTTGATCAACAGCGGGAATATGTCAGATCAATTTTGCGATATTGAAGTTTTTCTCGGATGAAGTCACAATCTACTTCAATATATTTGGTGCATTCATGAAAAACTGGATTCTCGGCGATATGGAGAACAATTTTATCATGCATTAGAGAATGGTTGGAGAGGGGAGGTCGACACCAAGATCAGTAAGAGGACCCTCTAGCCAAGTGAGTTCAGAAACAACAGACACAATTGAACGATACTCGGTCTCCGTCAAGAAGCGTGCCACCACCTTTTGTTTCTTGCTTCGTCACACGACTAGGTGCCCTCCAAAATATGTGAAATATTTACTCGTAGTCTGATGATCGTTGATGGAGTCAACATAATCAGTATCAGAATAAACAATTAATGATGGGGAAATTGATGGCTTATACACAAGCCCTTGTCCTAGGACTATCTTCAGATGCCAGAGGATTTACTTGACAATGTGATGGCAGGATGTCCGAGGAGCATGCATGAACCAGCTGACCACACCAACAATGAATGAGATATCTTGCCGTATGACAGATATATAAGTTCAATAAATCAACGATAGTACTCCTAATTTGGGAGAGGCGGATCAGAGTCGGACTCGTGAGCACAAAACTCGTGCTTGACATCCATTGGTGTGTCAGCTTGCAACCAAAGTAGCTGGTATTCTGTAGAATATCGATGCAGTACTTCCGTTGAGACAAAATGAGTCCATCGGGCTGATGAGCTACCTTAATACCCAATAAGTAACGAAGACGGCCTAAATCTTTAGTCTGGTAGTGTGTGGCCAAGTGTGTCTTGACCATAGAAATAACATTTAGATCATCTCCAATAATAATAATAATAATATACTCAACATACACCAAAAGTATCACTTTGCCTGTTGGGCGACAACATGTAAATAAGGAGAAGTCTGTCGAATTCCGAGTGAATCAAAAATCACGAACGAACTGACTACTCTTCTTAAACCAAGCTCGAGGGGACTGCTTTAGCCCATAAATAAATTGCTTGAGACTGCAGACAAGAGATTCCCTCGTGGTTTCATAACTAGGAGGTTGTTGTATATAGAAAATCTCTGTTAAATCACCATGAAGGAATACATTCTTAATATCAAGTTGATGCAACTTCCAATGACGATGGACGACTAAGGAAATCAATACCCATCTCGTATTCATCTTAGTGACTGGAGAGAACGTCGATGTCATATTGTTGAGTGAAATCACAAACTACAAGGTGGGCTACCGTCCCATCAGGGCGATGTTTAATAGTGAAATCCCATTTGCATCTCACACATGATTGACCAGGAGGAAGGGAAACAATGTCCCATGTCTGATTAACACAGAGAATAGACATTTCATCATCCATTCCGTCCCTCCACCCAGATACTAAAGAGCTTTTTGCACATAAGAGGGTGGAAATAAAAGACAGAGAGGCTATATACCTTTAAATTTTTGGAGATGCGCAGTGAAAGGATACATAGTAAGAAAGAGGATGAGTTGTATAGGGAGTGCAGAGTGGGTGGGAGCCACAGTTAGATTTGCTGGTTGAGGAGCATAATCAGTAGGGTGCAACTATCCCAGGGCATATGAACAAGGAGGACGATGTGTGTACACATTTAGAGGAGGTGGTGTTGGTAGCACGCATGGTAGTGTAAATCGATAAGGATGTTGTGATGCAAGATGGCATGTGGTATGCTATCAAAAGGAGATGCGGAATAGAAGGGTCGGCCCTCGAGGAAGGTGACATAAATAGAGGTAATCGATTTTTAATCTATGAGAGAGTAACACACAGATCCCTTCTGTGTCTGAGAGTACAAAACAATGATATACTTAGTAGTACGTGGTGCCAGCTTGTCCACTGGAGGACCAAGATGATGGGCGTAACATACACCCGAAAACATGAGGTGTAGGGGGAAGGGTGGTGTTGATGAAAACAAGATGGAGAAAGGAGTCACAAAGTTCATAATGGTAAAATACATGTGATTAATTAAATAACACACGGTGATGTTAGCGAAGTGCCAATAGATTTTGAGAACCTGTATTTGAAACATAAGGACTCGAGCAACCTCAAGAAGATGGTTATTTTTTGGCTCGGCCACACCATTTTGTTGTTGAGTGTAAGCGCATGACATTTGATGGATAATCCCCAACATATTCCAAGCCTCCTGAAATTCGTGGCTAATATGTTCGCGAACATTATTGTTTTGAAGAATTTTAATACAACACTCAAGCCTTTATCCCACTATAGTGGGGTCGGCTATATGGATCCTTTGTCGCCATTGTGCCCTATCTTTTGTCAAAATCTCACTAATGCCTAAGTACATCATGTCTTTCCTTACACTTTCATTCCAAGTTTTTATTGGTCTACCCTTCCCTCGTTTAACATGCCTAGTGACGATACTCTCACAACGCCTAACAAGTGCCTCTAATGGTCTCCTTTGTAAGCGTACAAACCATCTTAGACGAGCTTCTCGCATCTTCTCTGCATGCGATAAAGGAGAGAAATACACTTAGAAATTAAAGTGATCATGTAGTAAATACACTCATGTCTTGTGAGAATGATCATCAATAAATGTAAGAAAATATCAATATTTAGTTAAATTAACCGTTTTATATGTACCGTAAATGTTCGAATGAATTAAAGCAAATGTGTTAGAGATCTTAGTACAATGAGTGGGGAAGGTAGAATGTTGATGTTTTTTTGTAGATACAAAACTCGCATGTTAATTTCGAATACGTAAAATCAGAAAAAGCCTTCCGCAGGATAGGAAGAGAAGCATGACCTAACCGTCAGTTCCAATCAACAAAAGTGGTTGAAGATAAATCTGAAGTGGGAAGGTTTATACTGTAGATCCCATTTAACAGCCATCCTCTACGAATGATACTCGGCGTCCTTCGATCCTGCACCACAAAGTGAGAAGAGGAAAAAGTGACGGAATAGTCATGATCATGCGTAAGTCGACTAATAGAAATGAGATTAAATTGTGAGTCAGGAACATGAAGTACAAAACATAGAGATATAAATGGAGTAAGAGAAACATCTTTAGATCCGCAAACCGAAGTGGTTTCTCCATTGACAACAGTGATACATTTGGGATAAATGTTCATATACTGAGAAGATTTATGCGGAGTAATGTGATTTGTGACCCCAGAGTCCACTATCTAGGAGGAGCTATGAGAAGAACGTGATATACCTTCATTGGAAGTATATGCGACAGACCCGGAAGTACAAGTAATCAACGCACACAGTTGTTGCAGTTCCTCCCTCAAGGTGCCAATGTCTAAGCGGGACAGACATTGATCATCCACCGCTGGAGAGGCATGGTGAGCAGGGTCAGGTGGCTACTGTGGAAACCCATGTTTCCTGTAACAAGTAGCTTCAGTATGGTTTGTCTAGCCACAACGGGTACATATGTGAGTACTTTGTCCCTTGGAATGATTTCGTCCATCACACCTATCATTTCGAGGCCTATTGCGACCTCCACGATTCAGTAGAGGGAATCATGGACACGTCGATGGGCGGAATCACTTTCAATCATGAAGCAAACATTTGATAGAGAGTGAATAGTGGGAGAGAATAAAATGGTGACATGGACTCTGTAAAAATGAGGTGGTATTTGTTCCCTCATCAACGCTATGCTAACAACTTTCTTTTGAGCTTGTTGGGTATGGAAATCCAAAGTCGGGGGCGATGTTGAATTCATGCCTCGAATAGAATCTTATACTACGCCATGAACGATGTCAGGTCACCGTTCGAACAAAGTTCAATGGGTTGGAGGTCCCTAAAGGGATCCAATAGATGTTGAAGGCTAATTTTCCGAGAGTAGAGTGACTTCATTTCATCCCATATGATCTTTGCAGTTTCGTAGTGCATTGTTATGAATATGGCTCGGTATCCATGGAATTCAAAATCCAGGTCTGAACGTGGACATCATCATGGAACCATTGCTCGGTAGGCTCAACAGGTCGGTCACGAGTAAGATGATGAAGAAGATCCTTTGTCTGGAGTACTCAGCGCACCGAGTGGACCCACTCACAATTTTTTTCTTCCCAGAGAGTGAGATAGTGTTAATTCTCAGTTCGTCACAGTCTCACAGACTTCATAAATGGGAGCCGAAGCGAGTGTGTCCGGAATGGTTGATGAGGTGGACACACCATTTGTCCCCATGCTATTAACAAGCATTAGGAGGAGGTAGTCGACGAGCTCATGCTACTAATCTCACGAGCTTTAGTAGCAAGGATGAGCTCATGCTGCACGGGCAAGCTCAAGCCTCGAGTTTATCGATCTCTAAAAGAAGTGAGTCGTGAGCTTTGGAAGCAGGGAGTCAGAGAGAGTAGGAAACTACTGGAAGTAGGTAGTCAACGAATGCTAAAAATAGGGAATCGACGAGTTCTGAAAGCAGAGAGTCTGCGAGCTCTGGAGGAAGGGAGTCTGCGAGTGTTGGAAGCAGGTAGTCGGTGAGTGTTGGAAGCAAGGAATCAATGAACTCTAGAAGCAGGGAATCAATAAGCTCTATAAGAAGGGAATCAATGAGCGCTGGAAGCAGGTAGTCGACGATCGCTCGAAGCAGGGAATCAATGTGCTGAATATCAAAGGAGGCGGCGAGTTTTGTGGAGTAGAGGAAGCGTTTGCAAGTACTGCATTAAGCAGGCATTAGCGAGTAATGCATTGAGGCGTGCTTGCGGCGAGTCTATAAAAGGCATGGAGGAGGGGGGTTATTTTGGACGGAGCGAAGGTTGAATTTGGTGAGCTCTGGAGAGCCCGTCGGCGAGTTCCGATGTTGGCGAGGCGAGCCTTTAAGTGGTAGTGAGCTCAATCGGCGTGAGTGGCATGTCGTGAGTTTTTTTATTTACTTCAGGAGTCATATATCTTTGATACCATGTAGAGTATTGAGCAATAAGATGTAATAATTTAATTACTTCATATATTAAGTAAGAAAATACAAGTCCACCTACACATATATATAGGTGAGAGGAGTGACACGTTAACTTCAAACCACGGTGTGGAATTATTTTATACATGACCGGGATCTCTTAATGAGCCAATGAAGTGGGCCTTTATTTTTGGCTTGTACATACATATTTTTTGTATAATTATAAATTAATTTGTCTCTCTTTCTATTATATATATAAATACTCAGAATGGCGGCCTTATGGATAAATTTGGATGTACTTGTGTAGTTAAAAGTTGTTGCAATTCCCAGCAGCTTCATTTAACAACACTGCTATTTGGCTTATATTTATAATCTTCGTTGCCTCAATTTTTTGTTGAGTATTTTTTTTGGAGCAGTCCTTGATTAAAATTAAAATTAAAATTTCACCATTCTGTAATTTTCCAGAAAACTGGACCGGTCAGTTTTTCTGAGGCTGAATGCTATAAGATTGATCATGCAAACCAGAAAATACTCTGTAGATCTGACATTGGAACGAACATGGATGGAAATGGCGAATTCCAACTAGATTATGACTACTTAGTGGTTGCTCTTGGAGCCAGGTCAAATACCTTCAACACTCCTGGTGTCCCCGAGCACTGCCATTTTCTGAAGGTACACTTCCCTATCTGCTGGAAACATAACAAATATTTCTTCAATATTGCAGCTAACTGCTGTATAGATTATAAATGCATACAATCAATGCTCTCATATTTGTGCAGAATCTGAAACAAAACTTTTATTATTAATGTAAATGAATAATTACAAAAAACTATCACTTTGCATAATTACAGGTACTCCTCTACTTTTTAAAATTATCAAAATCTCCCCTCTAAGTTTATATCTGGATTTTTTTGCACATGTTAATAATGGAAACTCGTAGAGGAGGTGTTGGTGATTTTAAAAACTAGAGGGAAGGTTACTTTAATTGTGCAAAGTTGGCAGGGTAGCCCTTATAAATGACTCTTAGTTTAAATTCATTTATTTCTTGTAGAAATTGTTTCCCTGAAAATTTTAAATTATTTTACTGAGAAGTATGATTGTTTGACAGGAAGTAGAAGATGCACAGAGAATCCGCCGAAGCGTGGTGAATTGCTTTGAGAGAGCAAACTTGCCAAACCTTAGTGAAGAAGAGAAGAAGAGGAATCTTCATTTTGTAATAATTGGAGGTGGTCCAACTGGCGTTGAATTTTCTGCAGAGCTGCATGACTTTGTCAAAGATGATTTGTCCAAGTTGTACCCTAGTACCCAAGAACTGTTTAAGATATCATTGATTGAGGCAGGAGAACATATCCTGACCATGTAAGTGGAAGCTTATAATTGGAAATTTATTTTACTATATTTTATTTTGTTTTTTGGCAGAACTTTCAATCACTCTGATGTGATGAATTGTAATATGATCACTCTGATGTGATATTAGTAATTATAAATCAATTTTATTAGATGATAAATTTATATCTTGGTGTGATTAGTTTAAGTACCATGGATCTAATACACAAAAAATAACGAGGATATAACTTCTCAAGTATATATATGTGTTGAAGCCGGGAAAATCCCAACTCCAAATTTCGGATCAAGGCAGCCTAAGGTTACCGGTTCAGCGGTCGGACTCGACAGCTAATGGGCTAGGATGCAGAAACAAGGAGACAACAAAAAGTACCTCAGGTGCTGTGGTAGGGAGGTCCCACCATGTACACGGATGCTTTGAAGAAGCTTTCCCTCCACAACCAAGAATGACCGAGCAGGGTACGAGGTAGATTCTAGCTGGGGACTAAGTCAAGGCGGCAACTAAGATGGATAATCGCTAGCTCGCGACTTGTCTCTCTGAAAAAAGGATCCAAAGGCTCAGCTCGAAATCTAGAAAATGAGATCTTTTGCGAGATTCTGAAGTCCTTATCCTCGTACCCATGTGATCCTATTTATATGCAAATCCAAAGGGTGGGGGATCTTATTTATAGCTCCACCCCTCGACAACTGAGTGACTTCCTGGGGGATCTTGTTCAGCTTGGACGAGTATCTGCCCTAGTCGCCTACCTGGTGAGTGTGAGAGGGGAGCTCACCATACTCGCTCATGCCTTATATTGTCTTGAATGCTGACTCTGATTTATGTCTTGACTTGTTAACTTTGACTTCTTGCTGACCTGGCCCTGGGGGGTCGACCCTCGACGAATATGGGTTGTACACAATCCCCGCTTTTTACAAGTGACGTAGGAGCTTGGAAAGAAACATCCAACGCTTATTAGGCGAACTGCTTTAGCGAGTATTTGGGTTACTCGCCACTGATGGATGCCTGCTAAACCCTATAAATGGGGGGGGGGGGTGGCTGGTCTTTGAGGCACGCCTTTTAAACTTGCACACGATGTCGAAATCTGCCGAGGAAATTTACCAAGAGAGTATTGTTGCTTTGTTTGGATTCCTCGAGCCAACAAAGCCGAAGATGCCGCGAGAGGGCGACGACGCTGCTAACCTTCCTCCGTCCAAGAAGAAGAGGTTGAAAAAGAAAACGAAATTGCTAGCCTCGAAAAATGACAACCCGCCTTCGGGCACCGAGGATGTCGCCTCCCCGACCGACCATTCTGAAATTCCAGCTCACACTCAAAAACTCCTCGACGATCTCAGGTTGAGCGACATTCCTGAGCAACCGACACCTATATCTTCTTGCCTTCCTCCGCCATCTTCTCCCCCTGCCCCGAACCTCGCCGGGTCCCAGACACTGCTGCAAACAGATCTCGTTGCCTCGCAAAGTTACTATTTTGCCGATGATTTTTTGAGTTACTGAACAATTATATTTTATTTTGCTGACTTTTGTTCTTTACTCGCAGCTCCTCCGCTGAGTACCTATGACGAGCATTTGGATGCCGCTCCTCTGCAATCAGCTCCGTTGGTCGCCCTTGAAGCTCAGCAACAGCCGCGATCTGGGCACACCGTTCAGATCAACGTCGGTCCCAAGAAGAGGCCAGAAAGACAAGCTTCTGAGGCATGGAATAAAGATCCTCCTGCGACGAAGACCTTGCAACTTGGGGCGAGCAAGGCCCCTACTCCTGCGACTAGCTCGTCTCAGCCGATGGTGTCTCTACCGCCACCTCCTTTGTCTCCGGCTCCTCCTTTGTCACTGACTCCTCCTTTGCCGCCGACTCCTCCTTTGTCGCCGGCTCCTCCTTTGCTGCCGGCTCCTCCTTTGCCGCCGACTATTGGATCTCATCCTAAAGTTCATCCCGAGAAAACTACGGCCCCGCCTCCGAACCCGCCTGCAAGCTCGTCCCGAGATCGGGATGGAAGGCGCCTGAGTTACTTCCCGTCGGGGACCGAATGTCGCGATTCTGGCGGTCGCGGACATGGGCAGGCCGCCGAGCGCACGGGAGGCTCGTTGTCGGGCCAGCGAGAATCATCTCGCCACACCCCTTCCCCTCGTCGATCTCGATCCTCTCGACAAGGTAGCTCGTCTGATGCCAAATTAGTTGAATGTTGATACTCTGTGACTTTTAACTGATTCGGCGACTTCTTCTTTGTTTTGACAGGTCGCCCCGTAATCTCGGGAGCTGCTTTCATCGATGACCTTGGGCTTCCCACTCACGAGTATCGCCAGGCTGCTGCCCGCGCGTACATGAAGTTGGAGGCGAAGTTCGACCAACTCGCAATCTGCGAGACTCATCGCCTGATCTTGGCACTGGAGGTGAGGATGACGAAGATGAAAGAGCTGCAGGACAGGCTCGCTGCTTACAAGTTTTGTTTCCAGTTTCTACATGATCAACGAGTTGGAGCGACGACAATCAATGACCGATCATCGCCTACAACTTCATCACGAGGAGCTGGCGGGAATGCGGACGAGCATGGGCACCGCGGGACGGCTGGAGAGGATGGAGGACCAGCTGCGTCGAGGAGACAATGCAATGGCGGTGGCTAGCGAGCACTACCGGCACGCGTGCGAGATGGGCTGTGCCGAGCGACATCCACCTCTTCCCGTAGGACTTAGGATTCTTATTGTCTTTTTATCTTTCCTCCCCTTCAGCGATATTTGTAATGAACCATTATGTAATATTCTTTTAATGTGATAGCGAGTTTGCATCTCGCGTTTGAGCTTGCGATTTGTTTTTCTGTGTTGATACTCGTCTTTACTCTGTGATTTATTGAGCTGTCTGTGTAGGTTTCGGCGAGCCAGCGATCTTCTGATTGAATTCTCGTGAGATAGGATTTAGCGACTTCCCATGATTCGTTGATTTAGCCCGCGACTTAGGTTGGTACTCGCGCGAGGTTGCCATACCCGCCTATAAATAGAAGGGGTAGGTGAGTCTTTAGTACGTTGTTGCGATTTCTAAGTCCTTCTTGCCAGTAATTCGGTTCTGTCTCTTTCCCGCCAATCTTGCTCGCGTTTCCCTTCTCGCTTACTTTACTAGCACTTTCTTTCTCGCTCTTCTAATGCTCGCTACTCGCCTAAGAAGATGGTTAGCGAGGACACCAATTCTCGCCGACAGAACCATGCGATCAACTTCACCGAGGCTGTCTTCAAGAATTCTGCTGCTACCGAGCGGGACTTGGAGGATTTCTACAAAAGACAACTGCCCGAAGGATACTCGGCCAGGCTCTCCACCCGATCCGAGCGACTAAACACCTTTCTCGAGGGTGAGATGGTCCTTCCCCTCCGCCACTTTGAAGTCGGCCTCCGACTTCTACTGTGGCCGGAGTACTGCCAAATCCTGCGATACTTCGGGATTGTCCCCACCCAGATCAACCCGAACGGGGTGGCGATGATCATGGTATTTCTCTGCTTCCTGCGGGAAGAGAACATCTCATTTGATATTTTTGTCTTCAGGAAGATCTTTACCTTTGCCGCGACCGCCGAGGGCCTCATCTTCTTCAACAACCATGTCTACACCTTGGTCGACACGGCGAACAAAGTCCACCGATGGGGCGAGTACCTGGTCGTTGTTGCCGGCGACTTTGAAGGGGTACCGCGCAAGCCGCACCAGCTGCTAGAGGTCGCCTTCCTGCGGCCCATTTTGGAAGGGTCGCGCGAGAAGCTATTCAAAGCCTTCTCATAGAAGGGGTACCTGGTTCAAGTCGTTGAGAAGATCCCTAAACCCGATAAATAAAAGGAGAATTAACAAGAAATTCCTAAAATCTGGACTGCTATCCATAATGAAATTTTTGTGATGAATTTAATTTTAACAAAAGAAATAAAAAATAAAGTATACAGAGAACTGGGACGAGAATGAAAGAAAACGGTTGTCAACTTAAATCACCTAGAGGGGGGTGAATAGGTGAGTTGTGCGTCTTTTGCGGAATAAAAAATAATTAGAGCACAACACAAAACTATCTACCAATATCACAGACGACACAAGATTTATAGTGGTTCCCCAACCTTGGGTACATCCACTTTCCCTCACCGGTCTAGCAATCAACTAGACTCGGCTACTCCACTATCTCGGATCAAAAATCGATCCTACCCTCGGAACAAAGTTCCTACAAACTCGATCCAAACAAAGGGATCTACACATCGGAAGATAACACTTCCTACAAACTCGGAGTGAAAAACTCATACACTCGGAGAAGATTTCTCCTACAAGAATAAAATAAGGTTTACAAGAATACAAACAGTAAATCACTCAGATCTGAATGAAACGGCCATGATCTTCTTCTTTTCAACTTTGTAGCACTTTCAGAAATCGGTGAAGAAGTTCTCGGCTTCGATCTGGATTTACTCGCTCTTACAGAAATCGAGAGAGAATATGATCAGCGAAGTCGATCTCGATCTGCAACTTTCTTCAGAATAGTCCTCTGAAAGTAGAAGCTTTGGCCGGAGAAGAAGGCGGCGGCGGCGGCTTCCGTTTTGCGAAAATCAGAGAGGAGTCGGCTGAAGAACTTTCTTAAAATGAATTGACAATGAAAGCTTAGAGAATACTTACGGTTTGTCATTTTCTGATAAGACCTTATATAGAAGAGACTAACGATCTTAATCGGTCATAATGATGTACACGTGGACCAATCATGTCGCGTGATTTCAAAATCCCGTCAGAAAAAGGACTTAGCAAAATTTCAGAGAAGGTTCAGCCATATACACGAGTAAGTGAATAGCTACTCGAGTAGTTGAATAACTACTCGAGTACATGAAGGAGAACATACTCGGGTATATAAAGATGAGCTACTCGAGTAGGTAGAAATCAACTACTCGAGTAAGCAAACAGAGCTACTCGAGTATGTAGAGAGACTTACTCGAGTACATAAAGGATCTACTCGAGTACTGGAAAAACTACTCGAGTATATTTCATAACTACTCGAGTACATGAAGTACTACTCGAGTGAGATACTTAGAATGAATTCTGAAGATGTCAGCAAGAGCTACTCGAGTAGTTGAACTAAACTACTCGAGAGGAAGTAATCTACTCGAGTAGGTGAAAGTTCTACTCGAGTAAAAGACTTAGAAAATTCTGGAGTAAGAAAAATTCAAGATACACGAGTGAAGCATGATCTACTCGAGTAGGTATAATGAACTACTCGAGTATGATTCTATCTACTCGAGTATGTGAGTATACTTACTCGAGTCCATGACTTAGAAAATTTTTGATGAGTGAACTCTTTAATACTCAGGTATAAAGAGTAATCTACTCGAGTATATAAGTATGCTACTCGAGTATATGACTATGTCTACTTGAGTAGGTGACTTAGCTACACGAGAGACACACTTAAGTACTCGAGTACAAGGTTCCTTTACTCGAGTAAATTATACCCAAACTACTCGAGTAGTTATAGACCTACTCGAGTAAAAGACTTAGAGAAATTTTTGATGTTGGAAAACTGTTTCTTCTAGAGTAGTCAACTTCCAATTCCTTTCCCATAGTCCAATAGCTTGAATATGAAGTGTATCCCAATAGAGAGACCACACATGAGTCAACACCTTGGAATATGCAATGAGGGATTACATTGCACAGTTCCTGTGTTTGGTGACCCACTGTGGACTGACATTGGTCTACACTTCCCAGTGAAATCCCTGCAAACATATAACTCAAACCAAACATCAAATATAACTTAATTCATCTTAGTTCCAGGGTGACTTCATCAAATCTGGGTTAATGTGGATGTAATACCCAACAATCTCCCCCTATTTGTTGAAGTCAGAACCCTTTACACTAAGGTGAATTATGGACATAAAAGAAACTAAGTAGAAAAACATGAGCAGGTAAGCAATAGACAATGAAAAGGATAATTAGACAGGAATGAAGAATTGTATATATATAAATCTCCAAAAACATCAAGTCTACAACTTGTCATTTCAATCTCTCAACATCTTTTAGGTTTAGGCTTGGGATTGCTGCTTATCCATCTTTTCTTGCTGTCTTCTTAGATAACTGAAAGGCTTAGGGAAATATTTAGGAGGCCTTGGAGGAGCAGCAGGGTTATTTCTCCCAAACTCTCTGTCATGGATCCTCCTTTTTAGCATAGATTTTTCATATAACTCCCATTCCTGGGAACTGTAATGAATGTTCCTGTTCTCATTTAGATCCAAAACTAGCCTGAGTGTGTCCAAAATTAGAGACTTGGAGGTTGGAGACCAGGCTTCAGCATGTTCAGTGGCTTTGGAAGGAGCAGTCCTGCTAGCAGAGGGGCCTTCACCATACTTCCTTTTCTTCTTGGAGGTTCTGATCTCTGGAGGAGCTTGAAGGAATATATCAGCAGGATCTTCTTCCCAGCCTGGAACATAAGTATCTGGAGGAGCAACTGAGTCTCCAGGCTTGGGAGAGAAGGTGGGTTGCAGAGGAACAGCTGGGGCAGTGACATCTGTAGCTAGAGGGTTGAGATGATGGAGAATGATGTTTGGGTCAACTGCAAGATCTGACAGGATCTGATTGTGCATTCAGACAGCAGTGTCATATGTGTGAAATTTGACACTCAGTATTTGGGCTAGCACATCAGCATGAATGGTCTTCACATGAGCTTGCCATTCATCTGTCTTCTGAGCAGTAGATTTTTCTACCTGTTCTTTGAGTTCTTTTATCAAACCCTCCCCCTTTCTGATTTCAACAGATAGCTGGGATATGACATCATCTTTGAAAAGGCCTACTTCTTCACAGATCTTCATCTTGTTGGCTTCATTCCTCTTGTCTAGTTCCATCTGATTGTTGGCCAGGGTGACACCTTGTTCCATAACATTGCCCACACTAGTGATAGTATGGTCAAGGGCTTTGCCACCAAGTTGGAATAGGTACTTGAGCTTGTCAGTGTTATGCTGAATTTCAGCAAAGCCTGTGCTCATCTCAGTCTCAAGAGCAGTTACCTTGTCAGTGACCACCTTTAGAGAGGTGTCAAAATGATGTCTTTGTGCTTGAAGAAGAATTGTGATGTGTTGCAGCAAATCTGAGGAGGAGGAGACAGAAACAACAGCAGTAGAGGGAGCAGCAGTAGGGAGAGAAGGAGGTACCCAAGGAGCTAGTTCTTCAATTATCACAGAGCTGTGAGCTCTGGTGGTAGGAGAGAGAGCAACTCCTTCTGTATCCTGAGGAAGAGAGAAGTCTAGATTTCTGAGAGGGGCCTAAGCTGGCTCAGGAGAAGGCTCATCAGAAATAAGAATGGTGTCTGGCCTGTCTGCTGGAGGATTTGGAGAAGGTGTTGGAGTTCTGGCTGGAGAATGGGCAGGAGACTGTACTGGAGAGAAGTCCTTGTGATGTTCAGTGGTTGGAGCTGGAGGAGAGAGAGGAGGAGGGGGAAGCACATCTTCAGAAAGCTCTGCAATCATGGCATCTATAGCAGCAGCTGTGGACAGAAGAGTGTCTTGAGGTACTTGATCTGAAGGAGTAGCTGGACTCTGTGGAGTATGAGGTAGAGATGGAATTTCTGGCTGAGGAGAGGGCTGCCTGACTGGGCTAGAAGGAGCAGGCTCCCCCTCACTTGGTGCACCAGAGGAGCTGGCCACATGATGAGGAGGGGGAGATGGAGTCATGTCCTCTACAGCTGGAACTTCTGGAATTTCTGAAACCTTTGCAGCTTGGGCAGAATTCTTTAGCTTGAGATCCCATCTCTGAATTGAAGAGATGGAGACCTTCTTCATGTGGTGAAGTGGGGTCCCTTTGGAGAAGTTGAAGACTTCAGGATTTGTGGCATGGAGGAGCAGGGAGATAATTCTGGCGTAGTTGGGGGATTTCATGCTGTCCTTGATTTTGTCCAAAATCAGCATACCAAATTGGTATTTCTTGCGGCAGATAATTGCTTGCATAATATCGAAGAAGTATAAGGGAATGTCTCTGATGGAGTGAGTCTTGCACAGGAGAATTTTGCCAATAGTATCAACTAGAAATTTTCCTTCAGCGTTCATGTCTGAACTCTTAATATACTGAGCGTCAGGAGAAATGCCACAGAACAGAGCTGTTCGGTTAGAGTCTTCATCATCTAACTCATCTTCCTCATCGACAAGCGACAAACGGAGAAGTTGAGAGACAGAGGTCTTGGTGAATTTGAGTTTCAAACCCTTCACTTTGGATTTTAGGAGTTTTCCATTTCTTCTGACCTTGAGATTGGAGAAGAATTCGGCAACTTCGGGGAATAGAACGCGACAGGGTTCCTGGAGAATGAAGGAGAGGCCGGCGGTGTCGAGGAGGATGAGGAGGTTGTGGAAATCATCGGAGAGCTCTGCAATACCTTCGGTGACTAGTTCGGAGCCGACGCCGATCTTGGAGGAAGCCGTCATGGATGCGATTGACTGGAAGAAGTGAGAGAGGCGGCTCTGCAGCAGCGGTGGAGGAGAGTAGGCGAGTCGGCAGGGTAGACGAAGAGACAGAGGGTACTCGAGAGAAAGAAATGATGTCGTGTAGGTTTGACTGGAAGAAGTTTTCGGAATTTCATATACCGCTAATTAATTTAAAGGAAGAGGCGACATTTAGCCTTGGGTGGCGAATAGAACAAATTTCAAAAACTAGGATATAGAACACGAGAAAGAGATAGACTACTCGAGTAGGTTAGTGAGTTACTCAAGTAGGTCTTCAGGAGTTACTCGAGTAGGTCTTCAGGAGTTACTCGAGTAGGTCTGCAGAGACTACTCGAGTAGGTGGAGAAAAAATACTCGAGTAGGTAGATGACTTACTCGAGTAGGTGAGTGACTTACTCGAGTAGGTCAGTAGATACTCGAGTAGGCACAGTCTTATACTCGAGTAGGTAGAGAAGAGTACTCGAGTATGTTAGTTGTTACTCGAGTAGGTCTGCCTTGACTCGCGTAGGGAAGTCACATACTCGAGTATGTCTCATGCTTCTCGAGTTGAAATTTGAAAAAGTTGAGAAAGAGTAGATTTTGACTAACCCCTTGCAATTACTTGCTTATTAGTCATCCAGCCTTCTTTAGTCCTCTTTGTTGAGCATCCCAAGCTCTGTCTTGAAGAACGAGAACTTGGTTTCGTCCAGCGGCTTTGTGAAGATATCTGCAACTTGCCTATCTGTGGGCACATATTGGAGATCTATGTCTCCATGCTCCACATGTGCCCGGATGAAGTGATACCTTAGCTCGATATGCTTTGTCCGGCTGTGGGAGACTGGATTGTGGGCTATTGCAATTGCGCTGGAGGAGTCACAGTACAAGGGAATATCTTTGAACTGCAGGTTGTAGTCCTCGAACTGATTCTTTATCCATAGCAACTGTGCGCAACAGCTGCCTGCAGAGATATACTCTGACTCGGCCGTTGAGATTGCGACACAGTTCTGCTTCTTGCTACTCCAGGAGATTAGCCTTCTTCCGAAGAATTGGCAAGTCCCTGAGGTGCTTTTTCGGTCGTCTTTGCTACCTGCAAAATCTGCATCTGAAAATCCAATTAGTTCGCTGTCATTACTTCTTGGGTACCATAAGCCAAGATTTGGTGTACCTTTAAGGTATCTCAGGATCCGCTTTGCAGCGGCGTAATGAGATTCCTTAGAGTTCACCTGGAATCTAGCACAGACACATGTTGAAAACATTATGTCAGGCCTACTGGCAGTAAGGTAGAGCAAGGATCCAATTATGCTTCTGTACTTGGTTTCATCAAAAGGTTTCCCTTTGTCATCCTTATCCAGAGACATAGTTGAGCCCATTGGAGTCCTCATAGAGGTTGCGTTCTCCATTCCGAATTTCTTAATTAGTTCTTTGGTGAACTTGGTCTGTGAGATGAAAATTCCATCTTCAGATTGTTTCACCTGAAGCCCTAAGAAATACTTCAGCTCGCCCATACTGCTCATTTCAAACTTCCCTTGCATAAGTTTTGAGAACTTTTTGCAGAGGTTGTCATCGGTAGAGCCAAAAATAATGTCGTCGACATAGATTTGCACTAGCAAAATCTTGTCTTTTATTTCCCTAAGAAATAATGTCTTGTCTATCTTTCCCCTTGTGAACTTGTTCTCAAGTAGAAAGGTAGACAACGTTTCATACCAAGCTCTAGGAGCTTGTTTCAGACCATATAGGGCCTTGTGCAGAAAATAGACATGATCAGGAAAGTTAGGATCAACGAAACCTGGAGGTTGTTCCATATACACTTCCTCCTTTATGTTACCATTCAGGAAGGCCGACTTCACGTCCATCTGATAGACGGTGAAGCCTTTGAAAGCAGCATATGCTAGGAACAACCTTATTGCCTCCAGCCTTGCCACTGGAGCATATGTCTGGTCGAAGTCGATTCCTTCTTCTTGACGATAGCCTTTAGCGACGAGTCTGGCCTTATTCTTTATGATCGTTCCGTCTTCGTCCATCTTGTTCCTGTAGACCCATTTTGTTCCAATGATGTTCTTTCCTTTGGGTCTTGGAACCAGCATCCACACATTGCAGCGCTTGAACTGATTTAGCTCTTCTTCCATTGCCATTATCCATGATGCGTCTGAGTTTGCTTCTTCAAATTTCTTTGGTTCAACCTGTGAGAGAAAACTCAAATGAAGATTCTCATTAGTTGTACCTCTCCGAGTTCTGACACCATCCCGGGGATCTCCTATGATCTGATCCATGGGGTGATCCTTCAGATGTCTGAGCTCTAGAGTTCTTGCATCTGGATTATCTTCAAGCACCGGAGTGATTTCTTCATCCTGGATGACTTCTTCATTTTGATCATCAGCCTCTCCAATGAGAGTTGGAGTGGTGATCATAATGAACTTCTCGCCTTTGTTTTCGGACGGATCATCCAAAGCTAGTTTCTTTCAGCTTTTCACCTGCATCTTCAATGAGCACACTAGATGGATTGCTTTGCAGCAAGCTCGTCTCATAAAATACAACATGTATCGATTCTTCCACCACCAGGGTTTTTCTATTAAATATCCTATATGCCTTACTATGACTACTATATCCTACAAAAATACCTTCAAAGCTCTTTTCGCTGAACTTGGTGGTATGATACTTACCATTGTTAAGTACGAAGCATTTACAGCCAAAGATTCTAAAGTAAGAGACTGTTGGTTTCCTGCCTTTCAGAAGTTCGTAAGGTGTCTTATTGTGGTCTTTGTTTATGAGTGCTCGATTTTGCACGTGGCATGCAGTGTTGACGGCCTCAGCCCAGAAGTACTCCGGTAGTGAAGCATCACTCAACATGGTCCTGCAGGCCTCTATGAGTGTTTTGTTCCTTCTCTCAGCCACTCCATTTTGCTGTGGAGTACGAGGAGAGGAAAACTCATGAAAGATACCTAAGCTTTCACAGAATTCTGTCATGGCCCCAGATTTGAACTCTGTTCCGTTGTCACTTCTGATTTTGACTATGGAGCAGTTGTATTCATTCTGGACTTGCCTGACAAAATTAGTAAAAATGTCGAAGGTATCTGACTTGTGTTTCAGAAAGAACACCCACGCAAAGCGCGAGTAGTCATCAACAATTACCAATGTATAGTCCTTACCTCCCAAACTTCTAATCTGCAGTGGACCAAACAAGTCCATGTGCAATAGATGGAGACATCTGTTAGAGTCTTTGCCAATAATGCTTTTAAAGGTAGCCCTTGTTTGCTTGCCTTTTACGCACGCATGACAAGGTCTGTCTTTGACGCATTTGACATTTGGGGCATCACGTACTAAGTTCATTGAAAATAGTTTATTAATTGTTTTGAAATTAATATGTGCTAGTCTCTTGTGCCATTGGTCACCAAGAGACGCACTATCTTTTGCTAAAAGACACACTGGTGTAGAGGAATCTATACAGATGAAATTTAAACAGAAAATATTCCTGCTTCGAGTGCCGGATAGAATCGTTTGCATATTGTCAACGGATTTTATCAAGCACTTGTCAGCATGGAACTCAACTATGTATCCTTTATCGCAGAGTTGGCTTATGCTAATGAGATTGTGTTCCAATCCTTCGACATAGGCCACATCCGAGAAGGATACATTGCCGTTAGTAATCATACCATAGCCTCTAGTAATTCCACGGTCTGAACCTCCAAAGATGACCTTTGGTCCGTTCACGACTGGGGTAAAGTTCTGAATGAGGCTTCTAGTCCCGGTCATATGCCGAGAGCATCCGCTGTCCAAGTACCAGATAGGCGTTTTGTTGGCCTTTGGACATCCCTGCAATCACAATCAATTTGCCTTAGGAACCCAAACACGTTTGGGTCCTTGGTCTCGGGTTAGAGTGCTCCCCCTACGAGTGTTAGCATTATGAGCGGTCCTTCTCATATTGCTGACATGAGGGGTTGCAGCGTTTCTGGAATTGAACCAGCAATCTATGGCGAAGTGACCAACCTTGCCACAGCACCAACAGTCAAATCTGTTGTACCTTTGCCTCAAGATCTCCTGCTTGACCTTTTGGAACTTAGGTCTAGCAGGGGTAGCATTCTTGGAGGAAGATGCCTCATGATGATGGCAATCACATGACTTCTTCTCCTTTATGAGCTTCTCTACAACAGGCTTTGTCTTTGGTGCCTTCTTGAAGTTATGCCCATGATTGAAAGAGCCATAGCTCTGAAGAACAACTTCTTCATAAGGTGCCTCAAAGACACTTTCGCCAAAGTTTCGGGGTCTAGCCCATCCTTGATAGCGGGACTTTGGCTCTACATAAGTAGGCCTAGCAAAGTGCCCGTATGATGAGTCAAAATCAAACTCATTTGATGGAAAGATGACCTTTTTGAATGTGGTTTGATTTTGAGGGGCTTTTCCCTTTTCTTCGGCTGAGGCCTTTTTGGCGGCCTTATTTTTCCGTTGATTCTTGTTTCTCCTAGAGGATTTAGTAGGAGCCTCTTCATGGCCTAGTCCAGCTCCCTTGGCCTTTGCTGAGAATTCAGCAACGAATGGAAGAACTGTTTTGGGTTTCGAGAAACTCTCAACAAGTTTCCTTTCAGCCGCAAGTTCGGCTTCCAATCCTTTGATGATCTTCTCCTTCAGGTCAAGGTGCTCAAGAGCCTTGTTATATTCTTCAATAGTATTATTGAAGTTTTCCTCGAGGGAGTCAGTCTTTGCGACTTTCTCTCTCAAGTTGCTCTCTTCGGCTTTTAGAGATTTGATCTCTTTAGCCTGAGTCTTCACGACTCGACGACATTTGTCGTAAGCCATGATTAACTCCTTGTACTGGGCCATCAATTCTGACTCATCGTCAGAGGAGCTACCCTCGCAATCATGTTCAGAGACTTCAGACTCTGAGAGAGGGGTGTGAGAGTTTACCTTCCCAGTGAACTGGGGCTCTTGTTCATCATCTGTTTGAGCCATTAGCCCAAAGTAAGCTTCTTCTTCTTCGCTTGACTCAGATGAGTCGGAGTCGCTAAGAGTCTTGCTCCTTTTGGCTATGAGGCTCTTCTCTTTCCTTTTCTTGTCGTGTGAGGATTTCTTGTCTTCTCTTCTACCATCCTCCTTCTTGTGAGGGCAGTCAGCAATGACGTGACCTGACTTATTACAGCAGTAGCAAATGATGTCAGTTGAAACGTATTTGTTCTGTTTAGTATTATACCTTTCGTGGCTGCTTGAGCCTTTTCTTTGTCGATCGTCATCGCGTCGCGATCTTCTGTATGAGGCATCCTTGCCTTTCCATTGTTTCTTTTTATTGAGAAACTTCTTGAATTGCCTTGAGAGTAAGGAGAACTCTCCTTCAGATAGTTCAGAGCCTGAGGTGCTAGGTTCTGATGTTTCTTTTTCTTCATCAACTTCTGGAGCTGGAGCGGGGGATGCAGCCTTAGTCTTTCTGGAGGTGTCTGCCTTCAGAGCGACAGATTTCTCCTTTAGTGCAGACCTGCCCTTCTCTTCTTCAGCTTTTCTTGTATTGATTTGGAGTTCATAAGACATAAGCTTTCCAAAGAGATTTTGCGGGTCCGTTTCAGCTAGCTTCCCGAACTCCCTGATGGCGCATACCTTGTTATCCCATTCCTTGGTTAGGGATCTCAAGAATTTGTCATTCAGTTCTCCGTTGGTGAAGACACGGCCATACACCCTTAGGCCATTTACAATTTTGAAGAAGTTCTCAAAGGTGTCGGCAATTGTTTCCTTGTTCCCTTGTCGGAACGCTTCATATTTTTGATTGAGAAGGGATCTCCGATCATCCCTTACTTCTTCAGTTCCTTACATCAAAGTGACTAAGGAATGCCACATCTCCTTAGCTGATTGACAGTGAATCAAATTCTGCAGCATCGAGTCATCGACTGCACTTGCTATAATGTTCTTAGCTTTCTTGTCGAGAGAGACAAGTGCAATCTCGTCTTTGTCGAGATCCATTAGCTTTTTGGGAACTTTCTTGGTAGGGTCGATAGTGGACACAGTCATGGGAACGTAAGGACCTTCTTCAACGATCATGAAGATCCTTGGATCCACAGCTTCCATGAAAAATTTTATCCTTTCTTTCCACATGGTAAAGTTTTTTTTGTTGCACAGTGGAAGCTTGACGAAATCTTTGCCCTTGTCCATTTTATGGTAGAATCTTTCAGACAACAGATTTGGATCTGATCAAGGTGTTAACCTTTTGACGATCAACCTCCCTCTGATACCAATTGAAAGAAAACGGTTGTCAACCTAAATCACCTAGAGGGGGGTGAATAGGTGAGTTGTGCGTCTTTTGCGGAATAAAAAATAATTAGAGCACAACACAAAACTATCTACCAATATCACAGACGACACAAGATTTATAGTGGTTCCCCAACCTTGGGTACATCCACTTTCCCTCACCGTCTAGCAATCAACTAGACTCGGCTACTCCACTATCTCGGATCAAAACTCGATCCTACCCTCGGAACAAAGTTCCTACAAACTCGATCCAAACAAAGGGATCTACACCTCGGAAGATAACACTTCCTACAAACTCGGAGTGAAAAACTCCTACACTCGGAGAAGATTTCTCCTACAAGAATAAAATGAGGTTTACAAGAATACAAACAGTAAATCACTCAGATCTGAATGAAATGGCCAGGATCTTCTTCTTTTCAACTTTGTAGCACTTTCAGAAATCGGTGAAGAAGTTCTCGGCTTCGATCTGGATTTACTCGCTCTTACAGAAATCGAGAGAGAATATGATCAGCGAAGTCGATCTCGATCTGCAACTTTCTTCAGAATAGTCCTCTGAAAGTAGAAGCTTTGGCCGGAGAAGAAGGCGGCGGCGGCGGCTTCCGTTTTGCGAAAATCAGAGAGGAGTCGGCTGAAGAACTTTCTTAAAATGAATTGACAATGAAAGCTTAGAGAATACTTAGGGTTTGTCATTTTCTGATAAGACCTTATATAGAAGAGACTAACGATCTTAATCGGTCATAATGATGTACACGTGGACCAATCATGTCGCGTGATTTCAAAATCCCGTCAGAAAAAAGGACTTAGCAAAATTTCAGAGAAGGTTCAGCCATATACACGAGTAAGTGAATAGCTACTCGAGTAGTTGAATAACTACTCGAGTACATGAAGGAGAACATACTCGGGTATATAAAGATGGGCTACTCGAGTAGGTAGAAATCAACTACTCGAGTAAGCAGACAGAGCTACTCGAGTATGTAGAGAGACTTACTCGAGTACATAAAGGATCTACTCGAGTACTGGAAAAACTACTCGAGTATATTTCATAAACTACTCGAGTACATGAAGTACTACTCGAGTGGGATACTTAGAATGAATTCTGAAGATGTCAGCAAGAGCTACTCGAGTAGTTGAACTAAACTACTCGAGAGGAAGTAATCTACTCGAGTAGGTGAAAGTTCTACTCGAGTAGGTGAAAATTCTACTCGAGTAAAAGACTTAGAAAATTCTGGAGTAAGAAAAATTCAAGATACACGAGTGAAGCATGATCTACTCGAGTAGGTATAATGAACTACTTGAGTATGATTCTATCTACTCGAGTATGTGAGTATACTTACTCGAGTCCATGACTTAGAAAATTTTTGATGAGTGAACTCTTTAATACTCAGGTATAAAGAGTAATCTACTCGAGTATATAAGTATGCTACTCGAGTATATGACTATGTCTACTTGAGTAGATGACTTAGCTACACGAGAGACACACTTAAGTACTCGAGTACAAGGTTCCTTTACTCGAGTAAATTATAACCAAACTACTCGAGTAGTTATAGACCTACTCGAGTAAAAGACTTAGAGAAATTTTTGATGTTGGAAAACTGTTTCTTCTAGAGTAGTCAACTTCCAATTCCTTTCCCATAGTCCAATAGCTTGAATATGAAGTGTATCCCAATAGAGAGACCACACATGAGTCAACACCTTGGAATATGCAATGAGGGATTACATTGCACAGTTCCTGTGTTTGGTGACCCACTGTGGACTGACATTGGTCTACACTTCCCAGTGAAATCCCTGCAAACATATAACTCAAACCAAGCATCAAATACAACTTAATTCATCTTAGTTACAGGGTGACTTCATCAAATCTGAGTTAATGTGGATGTAATACCCAACAGAGAAGGAACAGACATCAACTCAGAAGAGAATCTGGTAAACATTGTAACAACTCCTAAATGAATATCAAGATATTTAAACATGTCAACCTAAAGACTTAATAACAAAAACTACAACTTCTGACAAATACTACACTTACTATGTCTCTCCAAAGACATAATTGATCTCATAGGAGCAGGTGGGTAAGTCTCTGCAACACTAGGAAACAATGACGAGGATTACCTTGAACCTTGAAGTCGTTTCATGTCGCTCGCGTTGCCATCGCTCGTATCGTCGCTCCCGTCGTCGTCGCCCGTCGGTTGCTTGCGTTCGCTAGGGTAGAAAAACAAGGCGTGCGGTGTAAACCAAAAGAAAGGACGGGGTAGGGTTGAGTGTTATTACTTATTAATATATCATAATATCATATTTAATATCAATATGTAAAGTATTATACATATATCATATAAAAAATGGAAATGACCCATATTATTTTTGTCGGTCTGTTGAGTGTTAACTGTTGCGGTTTGTAACTTTGTATAAAAATTAATATAGGTTATTGTTATATATATTAATTAATATAAGATATAAAATAATAAAGTAATTTGTAACACATTTATAAGATATAAAAAGATTTATTATAATTGAAAGAACCCGCCAACCCAACAGTTCATCTCAAAACTCAGGTATTGAGATGAAGGGTGACGTAGTATATGAACACGGAGAGGAGAAAACTACAGGCGATGTGGGATTAATCCCAACCACAGGACCGCAGGGATATTCCGCCACAGGGGGCCCACCGGGGTCAACACCCAGACCTGGAACGCGGTGGGGAAGCCATAACACGGTCCCACATACACGTGTCCTGCTGGCAAATCAATCTCAACACACCCCCGCAGCAGGACAACCTCCTCTGATATCATGAAAGAACCCGCCAACCCAACAGTTCATCTTAAAACACAGGTATTGAGATGAAGGGTGGCGGGGTACATGAACACGGAGGGGAGAAAGCTGCAGGCGATGTGGGATTAATCCCAACCACAGGACCGCAGGGATATTCCGCCACAGGGGGCCCACCGGGGTCAACACCCAGACCTGGAACGCGATGGGGAAGCCATAACACGGTCCCACATACACGTGTCCTGCTGGCAAATCAATCTCAACAATAATCAATATGGTGCGGTGTGGTGCAGTTTATGCGGTTTTGTAAAGGCAAAAACCGAACCACATTGCAAACTATGCTGTTTTTCAATAACCAAAACCACACAACCACACCGTTCGGTACAGTTCGAAAACGGTGCGGTGTTGCGGTTTTTTACGGTTTCGGTTTTTAAATTTCAGGCCTTGTGATGGGTCATAAGATAGACTCTCAAAATAACGGGAATATGCTCAAGTGTACTTAAGGAAAACTATATATACCTAATGATCTACTCAAGATCCATTCTCTGAGGCAAGATCAGAGACGATAATGGAAGATACGTCAATAAATCTATACTTATAAACGAGTGGCTCACAAAAATCTCATCCTCACCAGGACATGGTGATTCATCAGAAGGCTTAACAGGGGGCTCGTAATAGAACCCGTCAACAAGGTCATGATCCTCCAGATGAGTACCATCGTAAGGGGTAGTGTCCCCATAAATGGTGAGATGGCCACTACGAGATCAACACAAGGATCTTGGTTGTTGGTCATGATATGGCTCGGGACAATGACAAGGGGAGAGTGAAATAGACCTACTCTCAAGAATGAGTCTATTGGTGCGGTGTCAATAAATGAGTCTATGTAGGAGTGCTAACTAACCCATGGCATGACAGAGAAAGTGGTGCAGGTGAGAGACACATTACTATAGAATCAATAGGTCGCTTCGACTGACTCACTCTCAGTCGAGGTCACAAGAAATGAGTCAGAAACAAATGACAGACCACTCACCGAACTACATACACTACTGGGGTGAGAGAAATCTGTATCAGGTATCATTTTTATCGTGTAGGTCAATGATAAGCAAAGTGGTGACCTCGGTATGGGAGTGACTCGTACTGCAGAGGTTAAGATGTGAATTCACTCGACTAGCTCTTGTGGATCTCATGGACTGTTCATGATGAAGGGCAAGCTGATATGTCTTCTTAAGGGACTCCGAGCTGTGATAATTCAATTCAGTACGTATGTTAGATTGAAGCCCAGAACAAAATCGGGAATTGGTCATAGTTGGTTCCTCTCGGATATCACTCCTCACAACTAAATCGTCAAAACGATCTTTGTACCCAGCGACAGACATAGATCTTTGTTGAAGGAAAAATAATTGCTCGAGCAAACGACTCTGATATGACAGAGACAAATACCTCTGACACAACATATACTTCATCTCCACCCAACTAGTGATGCAGTGAAGACGATCTCGCTTATGGGGTCTTTCAATGGTAGACCGATATGCTCTCGCTTGATTTATAAACCTAAATTTCACAAATTTTATGCGACGCTCACCAAATAATTTGAAATAATCAAGATAATATTACACATCCACAAGTTAATAAATGAAGACTCGAGACTCGATGAACCGTCAAAAGGTGGGGCAACATTACGAAACCTACACAAGATCTCTCTCAAAATGATGATTCTCGTAATAGTCAACCTTAAAATAATTGAGTCGTGTCGTAGGGCCGACACGATCTGCTCGTGCATGGGGATGGTAACGCATGATGAATCTACAGGTGGCGGATGTAAGATTCCCTAACCCTACATGCAATGCAAAGTCCAACGGATAAATAAAAAATCAGCAATAAATAATTTAATCGCACGCACATAATTTTAGCAACAACAAAATAATTAAATAGGGCAAAGCAAACTTAAGCTTTCCTCTCGTGGAGTGCCAATGCAAGAGCGCGCGTCAAATAAATCCTGCAAATCACAATAATAATCTAAACAATCAAACACTGTTCCCGAGATCCAAACAAACATGAAATCATAACCTCATATATTAATATTGAGAATTTAAGTTCCATACAAAAAATAAATACTCACAAACTATGGGAGCTGCCCGTGGTATAGAGATCCGGTGAAGCACGTCGTGATGGAGACGATCTGGAGGGAAAACCAAGCTGGTTCGATTAGATCTGACTGCGGAGAGCGGATCCGGGTTACGGAATGTAGATCTGACACTAGGGTAGCGGGTTCAGGCTACAGGAGAGTGTATCTGGTGGTTTGGGAAGTGGGTCGGGATTGGTGGTGGCTGGATCTGGGCTGGAACGCCCAAATCTAAACAGATCTAGTAGAGGAGGGTTGTTTGGAAGTGGTTTCACGGGATGGTGGGAGGGGGCGGTGACAAGGTTCTGTCGCTGAAAAGGGGGTGGTGGTTGGCTCTGTGGGGCTGGACGGGGAGGCAACAACAAGGGGGAGGCTGGTAGGGGGCGACGACAGCAAAGGAGCGGATGGACGGGAGGGGGCAGCAGCAAGGGAAGCGACAGGAAGGTGGCTGCTGTGGCTGAACAACAACCTGGAAGTGGGGTGGTTGTTGTTGGACAACAACATGGAGGGGGAACAACTGCTGTTTGGAGAGGTATGGAGGGGCGGTAGGGGGTTTAGAGGTGGGGTAAAGGAGGCTAGGGTTAGGAATTATCTTGGGTAGAGAGATAACCACCTAGTAGTCGTCACCAATGGTTTCAAGGAGTCGGCACCGTGGAGGGATCGGCAGATTTCGGGATTCTTCACTCCAAAATCTGCAATATCCTCCAACTGCCCCCTAGCACTCTATTTATAATAAAGAAAAAACTAAGGCATCCCACCATCGACGACTATGATTGGAGGAGGTGGGGTTACCCGAATACATCAAAATAAATGTTAAAATAACAAAACATTATATGAAATTGAATCGGATCATCGATCCGGACACGTCATATATGGTAAGTAGCAAATTGTTCCCGATCGGGCCCAAAACTCGTCCTTTGTTGCGGTTCTGCGTCTCCATTCTGCATCAGATGGGAACGACGATAATCATCATATTAAACATCTCTAGCACAGTGGAATCACGTCGAAGGGTCGACACAACCTTTGAAAATGGTGCGCGACAAACAATAATAATCATCATAATAACATGAAGATTTCTGTAAATGAGTTTTATGAGATCGGGTATATGTAGACTTGGGATCCACAAATAGAGGAGAGGAATGATGTGGATAACTAGCTATGGAGGAACCTATAGATTCAATGACTGTGCATCAATCGAGTGCACACAACCTAGCTCTAATACAATTTGACGCAAGACGAATCTATAGGCGGCAGATTAACAATACCCTAACCCTACATGCAGTGCAAATGAGTACGTGACAAATGCATTGAACCTAAACGCCGTCTAATGAAGAGTTAGAGGCTTGATGTATGACTACTAGAATGCAACCCTAATGTGACGTGCGTGAAGATAATTCTACTCCCCTTAACGACTATGTGTAATGCAATATCCAACGACAAATTTAAGACATAATAATAAATGATTAAAACACACGCTTATGATTTTAGCAATAACAAAATAATTCTTTTAGTTAGTCAAAACAAACTTAGGCCTTCTTCCGCGTGGAGGGCCAATAAAGCAATGCGCGTGGCGAATGATTCTTGCAAATCACAACATAATTGTTTACCCAAGAGCCCACGACCAACCACAAGCCAAAACAAGCCAAGCGGTTAAGAGTTCCCTAACTGCATTCAACGCCAGATCGACAAGCCGTAAACGCTTAAGGAGAGGCTCCTCAGATCGCGGAAGGGCTAACCGCCTAGTCACGCAGTATGCTAATTGTCTTTTTTATTCTTTAAGGTTGTATCCCGTCCCCTCTACCTGGTTCTCATGTTACCTCGGGTAGGCGATTATTTTAGCTCTGCTCATTTGGTCAGACCCCCGAGCCTATAAATAAGGGGGAGCAACACTCTTAAAGCTCGCTGACTCGAATCCAGTAGCTCGCTTGTTAAGAGTTGCGGTCTCAATTCTAATGCCTTTGCGGTCTCTTGTTCGTGTGACTTCTTTATTTCAACTTTTGTAACCGCATCTTCATTTAATAGAAAGCCCGCCGCAAGAGAGGCATTCACCGCGGTGGGCAAAGTCTAGTGTTGCCGCTTGACGGCTTTCTCGCCCTTTTGCTATTCGTAGATTTTTCAGTTCCGAGCCTCATTTTCCTCCTCCATTCGACCTTTCTCGCTGTAGTGTGCGGAGAGTTGGTGTCTAATTTGGTACCAACAGTTTGGTGTTGTGAGCGTGGACCCTGAAGTCTAGCGAATAACTATGACAGACCGCAAGTTCGCCAATCGCCCAGGTCGTTCAAGTCCGGCGAATCGCCCAGTTCGTTCAAGTCCAAGTGAAACCCCTCTCTAGGAATCTCTCGAGCAAACTCGTCGAGAAGCCGAGCAGTCTCGCCTGTAGGCTGAGTAGTCTTGCAAGGAGACCGCCCAACAATTCGAAGCAATCAACCAAGCGCCAGCCGCTCTTACGCGACGACTAGCTCCTCACCCCTCCGTTCTCGCAACACCAGCCCCAGCTCCTGTGGGGGTTCGTCCTCCACCACCATATCCTCCAGCTTTGACCACAACTCCTCTGCGGTTTCAAGAGGAAGAGTTCGTTGCTCGCCAGGATTTCTTCCGAGAGGCAGCCCGAGGAAGTCCAGCCAGAGTGCTAAACTTCCAGGAGGAACATAAAGCCTATCCTCCTACTTCAGTTGTTGTGCACCCTCCGTCTCCTTCTCCAGCTTATGATGAAGAGGAGTCGTCTCCCTTTACTGATAGAGTTCGTTGGGAGTCTGCCCCCAGTAACTTTAGGGAGCCTCGTCTACCGGTGTATACCTAGGAGACTGGTCCTGTGTCTCATTTGCAAGCATTTGAGTCAGCTTTCGCTCTGAGGATTCTCTCAGGCACGACAAGGTGCAAGTTGATCGTGACCTCCTTCGATGGACAGGAACGAGAGTGGTTTTATGGACTATATCCCCAGTCCATCTCTTGTTTTGCTGAGCTCCGAAGGGAGCTTCTTTTGAGATTTTCTACCTCTAAGAAGAGGAAAAGTGGTCTTGCAGCGCTTTTTGAGATCAAGCAGCGGGAAACTGAGTCATGGGATTATTTTGTGGTTCGCTTCCAAAAGGAAATAGTGGAAGGAACGTTGATCCTGAGCTGTATAAAGTGACTCTGATCAACGGTCTCCGCTAGGGACCTTTAAAGTTCGTGGCAAATGTTAGAGAGCAAGAACTTATCAGTCAATCCTTCCTATGTCTCTAATTTGACTGCTAAAGCAGGCCAAAGGGATGTGGCTAGCTCTTCAACCTCTCAGCAATCAGTAAAACCTCCTACCCTAGACTTCCAACCTCCCGCTCAAAGAGGAAGGAACATTCGCCATCGTCTCCCCCATGTCGGCTATCAACAATTTTAGTAGATGAAATTGTTGTTGGCCGCCCCATCCGCTCCATCTGCTCTCATACTGCCAGTGATGCCTGTATATCAGCCGCAATATCCACAGTTTCAACCTCTTTTGCAGTACGATGATTCGCAGGAGTCTTTCACTCCTCTTAATGTCTTCATGGACGAAGTGGTTCAAATCCTCGAGAAGCAGCTTGACTATAAGAGGCTTGCTCTTTTGAAGGCAGAAGTCAAGTCCTGGAACCTCTCGCTCTACTGTGCGCACCATAGAGAGGGGGAACTTGACCGAGAATTGTTGAGCTCTCCACATGCTGGTGGAGAAGCTATTGAAGGAAGGCAAGTTGCAGGACCTAGTCCTTAGAAACGATCCTGCTAAGTGTCCACTTCCAAGGGCAAGGAAGTGGCATAAGTTTTCTGGGAATGCGAAGAAGTAAATGACGTTGGACACCTTGACAACGTTAATTTCGAGGGTGAGTGTGTAGATGTCGATTACGAGGGTTCTCTTGGCCGTCTCTTATGTATTCATGGAGGGGCTGAACCCGAGTCATCCCGGAAAGCTAGCATCTACAGGCTTTTCCGGCAGGAGGTTGTTGCCATCTTTTCTTCCACTCCAGCCCGGGGAGTCGCATTTTTGGCCAAGATGACCTCCCTCCGACTGTAAATCCTTTTATTGACGTTGTGGTCATAAAAGCAGTCATTGAGAACTATACATTGCATAAAATTTTGATAGACACCGGTAGTTTGGTCAGTCTTCTGTTCAAGCCAACATTTGAGGCTCTGAATACAGAGAAGCCTTTGCAATCTTGAAAACAACCTGTTTTTTCATCTTCAAGTTTCACCATCAAATTTTTGGCAATATTTTTGTTCTTGTCCTAAATTTATTATATTTAATTTGTACGTTCAACACTAGTAACATATGTTGTGATGTCAAACTTTCTCCCGGTATGACTTTGCAATCATTACAAATCATTTTATTCATTTTACGAGCTATAAAATAATCAATTTGTGACTTATTTGGTCTGCTTTTAAACGTAATTAAATGTTCTTCCCTTTTTATGAAAAACGTATTTGTCAATATTAGCTCATGTGGTACGACAGTTAAAATTGTCCGTCCTTCAGTTCTTTCTCCATATCCAAATCCTCCATGAATGACTGTAAATCTATATTTTTCTTTCTTATATGTTCATTTAAGTCTCCTCCTATGAAAATCTTTTCTTTTTGTGAGATTTCTCTTACTAAATCATCTAAGTCTTCTCTCTTTATGTCTAAGTCTTCTCTCTTTATGTAGAGTATGGTAAATTTTATAAAATCACAATTAGGTCGGTGTTGTGTATGGATCCAAATACTGACAGTAAAAAGTTCTTGACATCTAAATTGAGCGTGATAAAGTTATAATGATATGATGAATGCATGCCACAGTAGGAAGGATACTTCTGTGAATGATTATAGTAGAGGAATACTCAGAGTGCCATTTATTGAATATAAAGGGATTGTAAAGAAAATTTATATGGTTTGAATATTTACAACGAACCAATTAGACGTGCCAATGGATTGAGTGCTGATGATTATAAAAGAGAAGGGTGTAGACCTGCTAGTTTAATAGAAGTTTTAAAAAATATATTAGTTGGATGGAAGTTGATCAAACAAATATGCGAAATTTAAGTTTAACTGGGGTGTTACTAAGAAAGAACAACTAAAAAAGGACAGATGAAAATAAGGATTGCTTGCCCTAAAAGTTGTGATTGTTCTATTGATGATGATGGTAAACAACAAATTTACATAGTTTGCTTTTCATTGTGTTCTTATGTAGGTTTGACAAGAGGATCACGCAATTTGCTGAGGATAAGTTTCGGAGGGATGGCATCGACGTAAAAACAAACTTTAAAGTTGTAAGCGTGTCTGACAAGGCAATTACAATGACAAACTCATCTTCTGGAGAGGTTAAGGTACCATATGGAATGGCTGTTTGGTCTACTGGCATCGGGACTCGTCCTATCATTTTTGACTTCATGAAGCAAATTGGTCAGGTATCAATGTTACTGCTTTTTAGCTCCTTGCCTCCTTTCCACATTGTTTTCTGAAATGATTATATATCTAGTACTTGAAAATTTTTTATGTTATATATTTTTTGATTTGTAGGGTGATCGGCGTGTCTTAGCGACTGATGAATGGCTTAGAGTAATCGGCTGTGACAATGTATATGCTCTTGGTGATTGTGCCACAATCGCCCAACGAAAAGTTATGGTATGTTTGAGGAGAATTTAGTTAAATGATCATGTTAGTAGCTTGCATTCAACTATATAAGGCCGCCGATAACGGTGAATTCAAGAATGCAAATAAGTTGGCTTGCAATTTTATGTTTTTTTAAAAAATATGTAATCCCTTTTCCCCTTGAATGTTAGTTCATTTAGTTCTCAAATTTCAAAGGGATAAGTAGAAGGCCATTATATTGATTTGTGTCAGAAAATTTGTGTTTCGAATCTAGAAGCTTAAATTATATCTCCTCCCATTTCTTGTGTTGTTATACATTCACATTAGCACCCTAAAAGCTTTTTACATCGTTCGAGGATATATTTTTTCTACAATTAGTCTATCCTAGGGCTTCTAACAAATTGTTCTCGAATTGATGCAATCCTGCCTCAAGATCAACCTAAAGTTCTTCTGCCCTATCACATTGACTCTTGTATGGATTTAAGGCTATATTTGGTTCGGCGGTGGCGGGTGCATTCGGTGGGTCGAAACGTCACTTTGGAACCGAAGGGGGAGAGGTGGGGATCGAAATAGAGCGGATCCGGGCCGTTTCCTCCTTGCTGCGGGTGCAAGCGGAGCAAACGCCGCCAGCGACCGTTTGTTTACCCGCCGTCCGGTGGCATTTGCTTCAAACAAAGGCGTCGAAACGCCAAACCAAACGAAGCCTAAGTTGGTTTGACCAAATCTTAGTTTGAGCCAGACATTAGTCATTAACTTCAGTATGTAGTGGGTTTGAGCCAAAATCAGGTTTGATTCAAGTTCTGAACCGAACTTGCTTATTAGGCTTCATTTGAGAGAGCGGCAGCGGTTGTAAAAAAAGTTGTTGTAAATGCAGATTTGTAAATGGAGTTGTTGGAAACTGATTGCTGGAAATGAATATCTATTTGGATAGTCTGTGTTTGCAGAGCTGTTCAGAACAGAAAACTATTTCGCAAAGCAGCGTTTCCGATTAATTACATATATATATACATATATTGTTAGAAACCACGGTGGGGCCCTCGTCAGACACATGAGCCCAGATCCGGTGGCATACTGCAGTCGAATCGCTAAGAACATCCCCAACCAAATCTCCTGGCGCGTGTGGGACCCTCGTCGGGTACATGAACCTAGATCACGCAAAATAAATTCTCAGGTAGGTTGTTGAGGCCAGGGCTTGATCCCTGGACCTCCTTTATAAAGTTCCTTAGCGGAGACTTGATACCCAACTGTGCTTGATAAAGGAATTTGTTGGTATCAAAAAAATCCTTGAGTGCACGAGTTTTGGGCCCGTTTAGTGCTGATTCGCTATTGTCATATTTGGCATCATCCGATGGATGATCCGAGTCCACAGTCACGTTCAGAGCCATGGCGCACTGGTTGAGGTGTTGTCGTGTGACCTCGAGGTCACGGGTTCAAGTCCTACAAGTAGCCTCTTGCAAAAATGCAGGGTAAGGTTTGCCTACATTTCACCCTTATGGTGAGACCCTTCCCCAGACCTTCGTTGTGCGGGGATGCTTTGTGCACTGGGCTGTTATTTTTCTTTTAGTGTGTTTTATTTTGTGAGATTGGACAACTATCGTGTATGATCAATCATATCTATCCAAAATGGTTTCCCTAGTCTTGGTTTATTATAAATAAGAGGGTAGGGGCAGCCCTCACGGGCATGACAGATTTTGGAGATCTTCTTCCTTAATCCACTGGCCATCCGTGGTGCCAACTCTACAAACCTAGGTGCATATTCCTAGGTAATATTCCTCCTTTGTGTTTTCCCTTATTTTCCTTTGTATCCAACTAATCCTAGCCTTGAACTACTGCACTCAACCCTTCCAAAATCCCTCATTGCAGCAAACTGTGACTCTCCCAGGCACGCTCATGCCTAGCCAACCACAACCCATTTCCTAAACAGAGCAACATCACCTTCCTAACTCAACATCACCCCAAGCCAACATCCGACCACCTAACAGAACCTTTCTAACTTCCTAAACAACCCAACAGTACATTTCCAGCATCTAACCACACCCCCACTTCCTAAACAGTCCAACAAAACCTTCTCAACTCAATACCGACCATCCCAAGCCTCTATCCCCTACACCTGACCATTCCCAATGCCCCCACGTGCTGCCGTAACTTTTCAGGCCCCCTAAACAGCCACCACTTACAAACCTTCAGGCCATTCTAGGGCCGGACGACCCTCTTCTTACACCTAGGTACATTGGCCGACCCTCCCCCATACCCTACCCCTCTTTCTCTCAAACAACCACTATCCATCAACTACCACCTCCTCAGATCGCCACCACCGGTCCTACTGTCACCGGATCTCAACGCCCTTGCCTTTGGTCTCTCCACTCGTGAGTTTATAGTTTTTCAACATTATTGTACAAACAAAATTCTTATATTATTATGGACGTTGATCTATGTTAGTGTGCTTGTTTCCGTGATTAATCATGATTTGCAGGATTTATTCACCGCACATATTAACTAATAACCCTCCACTTGAAGAAAGCCTGACTTGCTTGCTTAGTAGAATTATTTTATTTTATTGTTTGTCATAATTGTGTGGGATTTATGCCTTATTATTTGCTATTTATCGTTGGATCACTAATTGCATGCATTCATCATCCTAGGGTTAGATATGATTCCATTTGCCCGACATAGCACGTAGGGTTTATTAGGATCCACCTCACAGCCTACCCTGTCAGAATTCATATGTAGTTATATTATGATTTAGGTCTTGAATTAATTTTGAGTAATTTTGACATGTAATACTTTGTTATTCCAATGCCATTTCAGGAGGATATTTCATCAATTTTTAAAGTTGCTGACAAAGATAATTCTGGCACTTTAACGGGGAAGGAAATCAAGGATGTCTTAGACGACATCATTGAAAGATATCCTCAGGTAGCACTTTTTCTGAAGACCAAACAATTGAGTGATTTTTCAGATTTGCTGAAATTGTCTGGAGGTGATGCTGCGAAAGAATCAGCAGAGCTTGACATAGAAGGTTTTAAGAAGGCTCTTGCCCAGGTGGACTCACAAGTCAAAATGCTTCCTGCTACAGCTCAGGTAAGTTTGTCTTTTTTTAATGGAGTAATTCATTTGATAATTCTCATCGTCCTTATTATGAATCTCCATGCTATCTTTTTATGCTGTCATTTCAGGTTGCAGCACAGGAAGGACAGTATCTTGCGAGGTGCTTTAACAGAATGAAGATTTGTGAGGAACACCCGGAAGGACCTCTACGTATTAGAGGAAGCGGTCGTCATCGTTTTAAACCCTTCAGGTACCTATTCTATTTACTTTTGTGTAAAGAATGAAAGTATCAAGATATTTAGGTGTGGTGCTATGAATCTATGATGCAACCACTCCCTCCCAGTCTCTTCAATGTTCCATGCACCTTCATTGCCCACCTTAGCTTACCCGTTCACTTGAAAATCAAGAGCTGGTACTATGAATATTGTTAGAAAAGCCTAATTAAGGGCCCATCTAGGGACCCATTTTTTTTCTCTCTCTCTTTGTATTAGTCTCACATCTTGGATTGGGATTTCTCTCCTTCCTCTTTTCCTATATAAATGTATTCATACTTGTAACTATTGATTCAAGAAGGATATACAAGGTTTGAGGCTTCTCTTTACATGGTATTAGAAGCACCGGTCTCCTCCTTGGGTTTACGGTTTTCTGTTCGCGGCTTCTCGCGGTCTGTTCGCGGCTTCTCGCGGTCTGTTCGCGGCTTCTCGCGGTCTCCCTCTTCCTAACCGCCCGAGCTCTTCTCTTGCGGTCTCCGGTCCTATTCGCGGCCCCTCCGCGGTCTCTTTTTTCCTACCTGCCTTCCCGTACGTGGCTCCACTGTTTCCCTCCCTTCTCCTCTCTTTTTATAGGCGCCCCCCGTGGGCCCCGATTTTTTTGGACAGCTCGTCGCGGTTTGCGCGGCCTGTTCTCCTAACCGCAGCCTTCCTTCTCGCGGTGTTCTTCTCCTCCTGGCTTGTCCCTCACCGCGGTTTGCGCGGTCTGCCCTTGGTGGTCATCGCGACCTCGTTTCTCTCTCTTCGGGCTCCGCATCTTTGGTCTCGACCTCTCTAGTCGCTGGTGTGCTTCACCGTGACCGTGCGGTTTCCTTGCTTCTCTCCGCTGCCGACTTCTTTCCTCCTCTCCCCTTAGCCGCACCCTGGTCGCAACTTTCCTTGTCACTGGTGTGTCCGCCGAGACCGTGCGACTACTTCCTCTGCCTCTCTCTCTCTCTTCGGCTTCCTTTTCTAGCCGTCTGGCCTTCTCTGCCAAGCCGCCCGATTTCTCTTGCTAGCCACCCGACTTCTCTGCCAAGCCACCCGACCTTCTCTGCCAAGCCGCCCGGCCTTCTCAGCCAAGCCGCCCGGCCTTCCTTTTCTAGCCGCCCGGCCTTCTCTGCCAAACCGCCCGGCTTCTCTTGCTAGCCGCCCGACTTCTCTTGCTAGCCGCCCGACCTCTTCTGCTAGCTGCATAGCTTCCAATGCATCCGCTGCTACTTCTGCTCCGCCAGCCCGTGCGGCTGCTACGACTTTCGAACTCCGTGATGAGCTACGGATTACTACCATTTCTCTGATTGGGAAACAGAATTTCGTCGAATGGGTACACTCTGTTCGTCGTGTTCTGCAGACCAAGGGTCTTCTTCACCACTTGACCCGAGTTCCCCCCGAGGCGCCCTCAGATGACTGGCTTCGCAATGATGGTCGGGTCCAGTCCCGGCTCCTCAACTCTATGGACACTGAGCTGTACCGGATGGCCATGTATCATGACACGGCCAAGACCATGCGGGAGGAGCTCCACTCCTTTTACTCTGGGCACAACAGTCTTCAACACTTATATGATATTCTCTCCGACCTTCAGAACCTTGCTCCTGGTGCTCCCGGCGATATGATCTCTTTCGTTGCCCAGGCCAAGACCCTGGCCGAGGCTTGGATTCAACATCAGCCTCCAACTACTGATCTAGCTACTCAACGGACCTAGAAAGAGGTTGTCACCATCGCGATGATGATGTCCCGTGTTCCTCCCCACCTGCATAGTGTTCGGGCCCAGATCCTCTCTTCCACGACGACTCCTTTGTTGTCTGATGTCTGCTCAATGCTGCTTAAAGTTACGCTTCCTACTGAGGCTCCTCCCGGATTTGCACCGGCTATTCTTCAACAACCTCTCCTTCTGACCCCCCCGCTCGTGGATCTTCCACCCGAGGGGCCGACCTCCGTCTCGGGAACAAGGACGTGGTGGTCGTTCTTCTATGAAATGCACATATTATGACCGGGATGGTCATCTTGAGGCTACCTGTTACCGCAAACATGATTTACCTCCCCACCTTACTGCTACTTCCTCTGTTGCTCCTGCTCTCACTGGGGCTTCTGCCCAGGATCCGGCGTCCACTACCCGCCAAGACATAGACGAGCTTCGCACCCAACTCCACTAGCTACAGGGTGCCCTCGGCCGCTCCTCCGGCTCGGTTGCGTCTTTCTCTGCGGAAGGTATAACCTGTCTCTCTCATAGCCCCCGCTGGATCGTCGATTCTGGCGCTACTCACCATATTACCTCCCAGAAGCCCCCCAGTATCTCCAGACGGCTCATCCTCCGTGTATCACTGTGGCCAATGGTGACACCCTACCGGTCTCTGGCGCCGCTGCTCTCCAGCTTACCCTGACCCTTTCTCTTTCCTCGGTTCTTCATGTTCCGGGGTCTCCTTTCAATTTACTTTCTGTTAGTCGCCTGACGCACGACCTTGATTGTTGCATAACCTTTTCTCCTTCTTCTTTTCATATGCAGGATCGGCGCACCCGGAGTATCATTGGTAAGGGGCAGCTATTGAATGGGATGTACATCTTGGATATCCCACCCACTCTTCTCTCTGCCATCTCCACTGTCGATTGACATCGCTGCCTTGGGCATGCTCCCCTTCCGATTCTCAAGCGGGCTCTTCCTGATGTTTCTTTACGAGAGTTCTCTTGTGAATCTTGTATCTACGGCAAACAACATTGTTCTTCCTTCCCCCCTGCCTGTACCAGGAGTAATACTGTTTTATCTTTAGTTCATTCTGATGTATGAGGTCCGTGTAAAGTCCCCAGTATCTTTGGATTTCGTTATTTTGTCACATTTATTGATGATTACTCGCGTATTACGTGACTATATTTACTGCATGATCGTACTGAACTTACCTCTGTGTTTCGTGCCTTTTTAACTGAGATACGTACACAGTTCGCCACCCCCCTCAAAGTCATCTGCACTGATAATGCTCACAAGTATACTGGTCGCGCCTTCTCCAATCTCTGCACCGAATTTGGTGTCATCCATCAAACTTCATGTGCGTATACCCCTCAGCAAAACGGGGTGGCCGAACGGAAGAATCGTTATCTTCTCGATGTTGCTCGGTCCCTCATGTTTCAAATGCAGGTTCCGATCGAATATTGGAATTTTGCCGTCTCCACAGACTGTCATCTCATCAACCGCCTACCCTCGTCTATTCTTGACTTTGCCTCACCTATCCAACTCCTTTATACTTCCACCAACCCCACTTCTTTCACCCCGTGGGTCTTCGGATGTGTTTGTTATGTTCATCTTCTTGGCCCCCCTTCCGACAAACTTGCTCCTCGGGCGGCCAAATATATGTTTGTTGGCTACTCCCGTACTCAAAAGAGGTATGTTTGCTACTATCCTTCTGATGACAAGCTGGTCGTCTCAGCGGATGCCACCTTCTGCGAAGACCAGCCCTTCCACTTACCTTCCCCCACCCCGTCTTCATCTCCTCCTCTTCCCCGACCTGTCGTACCTGTCACGCCCTCTTCTCTGCCATCTCCTTCCTCCTCTTTCACTGCCCCCTCGGGTTCCTCCGCCCCTTCTCCGTGTCTACACTCGTCGTCTCTCCAAGGATGATTCCCTGCACCAGCTCCTTGCTCCTAGAGACACCCTGGCAACGGAAGATCTAGCTCCCGCCTCTACAGCTCATCCCTTGGCCAACTACATTTCTCTCCATTGGCTGACTCCACCTCTCTACATCTTTGCCACCTCTCTTTCCTCTATTTCTATTCCTAACATTGTGCGGGAGGCGCTTCAACACCCGGTGTGGCAGGCGGCCATGGACGATGAAATGCGGGCTCTCTGGGCTAACCAGACTTGGGATTTGATTCCTCTTCCTGCAGGCCAACCCTGTGTTAGCTGCAAGTGGTCTTTGTTATTAAACATGTGGCGGATGACACCGTTGAGCGTCTAAAGGCCCGCCTCGTGGCCCGGGGTTTTACTCAGCAACATGGCCTTGATAATGAGGAAACCTTCTCTCCGGTGGCCAAAATGAACACGGTCCGCATTCTTCTCTCCTTGGCTGTTCATCGTCATTGGTCTCTTTATCAGCTGGATATTAAGAACGTCTTCCTCAACGGCGATCTGCAGAAGACTGTTTATATGCACCAACCTCTCGGGTTTGAGACCACGGGGAGTCTCGGGTCTGTCATCTTCGGAAATCTATTTATGGTCTCAAACAGTCCCCGCGCGCTTGGTTTGAAAAATTCAGCAAGGTTGTCTGTGATATTGGCTTCATTCGGAGCTCGGCTGACTTTTCTCTCTTCACCCGACACCGGTCAATCGGAACTGTGATCCTACTTGTCTATGTTGACGATATCCTCATTACTGATGATGATACTACATGGATACAACATATCAAGCAACGGTTAAACTCTGCCTTTCAGACCAAAGATCTTGACAACCTTCAGTATTTTCTTGGGCTTGAGGTTGCACGACGCCCTGATGGTCTTGTGTTATCCCAAAGGAAGTATTGTATGGACCTCCTTCATGATGTCGACTATTCTGGATGCAAACCTGCAGATACTCCTATGGACGCCAATCACAAGCTCTCGGCCCACAGCTCTGACTCCGACAAGCTGCTTACAAATTCGGAATACTATAGACGCTTGGTTGGGAAGCTGATTTATCTTACGATTACTTGACCAGACATCTCTTTTGCCGTGGGAGTCGTGAGTCGTTTTATGCATGCTCCGCGGATATCTCATCTTCCAGTTGTCGAGCGCATTCTTTGATATCTCAAGATCGCTCCAGGACAAGGGCTTGTGTACAAGTCATCCACATCTCTATCTCTTGTCACGTACTCTGACGCTGACTATGCAGGATCCATTGATGATAGGCGTTCCACAACTGGTTTCTGTACCTACTTCGGTGGACATCTCATAACCTGGCGTAGCAAGAAACAGACTGTGGTTGCTCGCTCTTCTGCTGAAGCCGAGTACCGGGCTATGACTGCTGTTGTTTTCGAGTTAACCTGGCTTGAGAGCCTTCTGGGAGACTTGGGTGTTCGTATCTCATCACCGACGACCCTATTTTGTGACAGTCAAGCAGCAATACATATTGTCATGAATCCGGTCTTTCACGAACGCACAAAGCATATTGAAGTTGACTGTCACTTTATCCGGGAAAAGATACAGTCAAAGAAGATAGATTTGGAGCATGTTCCTGCTACAAACAAAGTTGCTGACATCCTGACTAAAGCTCTCTCCCGGCCGCTATACCACCAGTTTTTATCCAAGCTTGGTGCCTACGACTTGTACGCTCCAACGTGCGGGGGAGTGTTAGAAAAGCCTAATTAAGGGCCCATCTAGGGGCCCATTTTTCTCTCTTTTCTCTCTCTTTGTATTAGTCGCACATCTTGGATTGAGATTTCTCTCTTTCCTCTTTTCCTATATAAATGTATTCATACTTGTAACTATTGATTCAAGAAGGATATATAAGGTTTGAGGCTTCTCTTTACAAATATTAAAACAATTTTATTAGGCAACAGGTCGCTAATGGTACAGGCTTAAGAACTTAAAACTGCGAACATGTACCACATATCAAATGACTCGAATCAAATTTTAAGTTTGGCACTTGAAGTTCCAAATTGACCCGAAATTTAATTTGAGTCAGGTTGACTCGAAATTTCGAGTCAGGTTTAGTTGCTCAAAATAGTCTCAAATCATTTTGATTCGGTTCTAATTCAAGTAAAATAGTGTTTTGAGTTCCAATTATTATGCTTAACAGTTAACACTACATACATTCCTCCGCTCTTTTGTTACAAAGTGGCAAATAATTCACTTGTGTCGGCCTATTCATCTCAATTCCATCTCTCCATATAGGACCATAACTAAAATTTCTACGCCCATTGTGCTAACATTTTCTTTGACTTGCAGTGGCAACTCAGCCCTGTCACCATTAGCTACTATAACTTCATCACCTTACTCCACTAATTCCAACCTATCACCCTACATGGTGCCACCACAACCTTCCTCTATCTAATCCACGCTTATAAATGTTGGGTGTTAGGTTCATGTTGATTTGAATTTGAAATATTGGATGTCAGGGATATATCAGAGGAATTTTGAAATATCTATGTGGAAGCACATGCCTTGATGTTCAAAGTTTGATCAATAAAAAAACTATATGTTTGATGTTGTCAAAGGAAAGTATATACAAAAGCCAATAAAGCAAGCCCAGTTAGAGCCCGTTATCAGCTTTGTATTTAGTCCAATGTATTGAGCACGAGAAATTAATAAAATATTAATTTTTCTTTCATTTCTCTTGTTCTTCTACATGGTATCAGAGCTAGGAATTTTTTAACACAATTTTTTTGCTGCTCTGATCTAGTCGCACAATCTTCTCCCTCGTGACCGCTCCTCCGTCTTCCTCCGATCTATTCCATCTGTATTAAGGCCTTGCTCTGCTTTTATAGGCATCACTCGCTCACGCGCTGCCCTGGGACCCTCTGTTCCTCTTTCTACCGGTCTCCCGAGATCGTCGAGGTCCCTCTTTCACAGTAATTGCGAACAATTGCGTCAATGCCAGTCCTTCTAGCCGCCTCCTGCTAGCAGCCTCCTGCTAGACGCCTCCTGCTAGCCGCCTTTTTCTAGGCGCCTCCTGCTAGCCGCCTCCTGTTAGCCGCCTCCTGCTAGCCTCCTACTACTAGCTGCCAGTGCCTTCTCTGTCCTCCTCTTGCATGCCTACTCCTGCTAGATGCCTCTTGTTAGCCAGTCGGTGCCTTCTCTGGTTGCCTCCTGCTAGCCGCCTCCTGCTAGCCGCCTCCTGCTAGCCGCCTCCTGCTAGCCGCCTCCTGCTAGCCGCCTCCTGCCTTCTCTGTTAGCATCTCTGTGGCAACATCTTGCGCCTTCTGCCCGCAGGCATCTTGCCGCATTTTGTGTTGTAGATATCGGTCGACATGTCAGGCATGTCGGCCGACATAAAGGTTTGGGAGTTAGAACGACGCGTAACAATTTTATTTTTTGTTTGTAAAGTTAGGAAAAAACGAACCGATATATCGGTCCAAAAAATGCTAAAATATCAATTTTTTATTTATTTATTCTGTGCAATCTTTTAACTCTCCCGACCCCGATATTCATTTCATTACGCCGCTCCTGCCCTAGCTCTCCCTCGCGCTCTCCGTCGGTGCCCTCCCTCGCGCTCTCTGTTGGCGCTCTCCCTCAAATCTCTCGTGCTCGCTGGTTATTATCTCTCTCTCGCGCTCTCAACACTCTAGCTTGTTGGCTATTCTCTCTGGTTCTTTCTTCTCCCTGCTGGTTGTTCTCTCTGGTGCTCGCTGGTTGGTTCTCCCTGGTTCTCTTGATTCCCTCGACTGATGCTCTCACTCTGGTTGTTCTCTCTTCTCTCTGGTGCTCTCAATCTTACGGGCTCTCGACTCTATCTGCTAGTGCTCTCACTCTCTCGGTTGGTGCATTCTTCTCCCTACCTCCCCCTTTCTTTTCTTTGCTCTGCATTTTTCATTTTATCGTGCTTCACTGGTTGTCTTGCTGGTTGTGGTTGCCTTGTTGGTTGTTGTTGTCCTACTGCCCTGCTATCATGCTGCCTTGTTGCCTTGCTCCCTGCTGCCTTATTGGTCGGCTGTGGAGGAGCAGGAGGAGGATATGCGAAGGAGCAAGAGGAGATTGAGGAGAGACGAGATGATAGAACTACGACTCAGAGGAACTGCTTACATACAGTAGGAGGAAACTATCAACAGTATCAGATCCAGTACATGTACCCAGTCTAGCTTCTAGTCCCTTAGCTACATCACCCCCTACTCCTGGAGCACTTACATCACCACAAGTCTCAGATGATATCCTTTCCCCTACTTTTCCTTCTCTCACATTATGGAAGACTACTTGCGGCAATGCAGGAAATCCTCCAGATATATATGGTTAGGATCTAGCGTCCTTTGTCTCTTACGATCATATCTCCTCTTCTCACGGAGCATTCATTGAATCTTTGGATAGTATTATTGTACCTAACAATTGGCAGATTGCTAAAGACGATCCAAAATGAAAGGCAGCGATGAAGGAGGAGATGAGAGCTCTTGAGAAGAACAAGACTTGGGAGTTAGCACAGCTGCCAAAGGACAAGAATGTCGTTGGGTACAAATGGGTGTTCACTATGAAGCAGAACTCAAATGGACAGGTCTAGCGCTACAAGGCTCGATTGGTTGCCAATGAGTACAACCAGACCTATGGTATCGACTACAACGAGACATTTGCACCCGTTGCAAAGATGAGACCGTTAGGACTCTGATCAGCCTGACGGTGAATGGTGGATAGATGTTTCACCAACTAGATGTATAAAATGCATTTCTTCACTGAGATCTAGCAGAGGAGGTGTACATGGAGATACTACCAGGGTTTGGCACGACCAAGACAGAAGGCAGAGTCTGCAGGTTGAATAAGTCCCTCTATGGGCTGAAGCAGACACCTCGCGCGTGGTTCGATGGGTTCAGGAAAGCGATGATTGGGATGAGATATCACCAGATCAATGCGGATCACACAATTTTGTTCTAGCAGAATGAAGGTCATATCACCATGCTTGTGGTGTATGTGGATGACATGATCAGTACGAGGGATGACAAACCAGTGATTGGCCACCTCAAAGGGGATCTGGGCAAGGAGTTTAAGGTGAAGGATCTGAGTCTTCTTAGGTATTTCCTTGTGATTGAGATTGATTATAAGGCAGCGGGGATAGTCCTTTCCCAAAGGAAATACGTGTTACATCTCCTCACTGAAACTGGGATGTTGGGGTGCGAACATGCTGCGACGCCAATCGATCAAAGGTGCAAGTGGTGTATGTGGATGACATGATCATTACGGGGGATGATAAGCAGGTGATTGGCCGCCTCAAGGGGGCTCTGAGCAAGGAATTTGAGGTGAAGGATCTGAGTCTTCTTAGGTATTTCCTTGGTAATGAGATTTCTTATGAGGCAGAGGGGATAGTCCTTTTCCAAAGGAAATACGCGTTAGATCACCTCACTGAAACTGGGATGTTGAGGTGCGAACCTACTGCGACGCCAATCGATCAAAGGTGCAAATATGTACAGAGGCCGGGGAACCAATAGATCGTGAGATGTATCAAAGGCTAGTTGAGAAGTTGATTTACTTGAGTCACACCCGCCCATACATCTCCTTTGCTGTGAGTGTGGTGAGCTACTACATGCATGAACCAAGGAAGGGCCATATGGATGCAGTGTACCAGATTTTGCGATACTTGAAGGGTGCTCCTGGAAAGGGGCTGACCTTCAGAAGGAATGAGCACGTGAAGATTGAGGGCTATTGCGACTCTGACTGGGCAAGTTGTGTGGATGACAGGAGGTCCACTTCAGGCTATTGCATATTTGTGGGAGGCAATCTGGTTTCCTGGAGGAGCAAAAAATAATCAGTAGTGACTAGATTGACAACAGAGACAGAGTACAGAGTTATGACATTAGGGGATGCAGAGCTCCTGTGGCTGAAAGGGATGCTTGTGGAGTTGAAGTTGGATCAAGGAGATAAGATGAAACTGTGATGTGATAGTCAGTCAACCATCAGTATTACAAATAATCCAGTCCAACACGATCGAACCAAGCATATAGAGATTGATAGATTTTTTATAAAGGAGAAGTTTGATAGTGGGCTACTGGAGTTGAGTCACGTCTCGACCAATGGTTAGGTTGCAGATTGCTTAACCAAGAGACTCAGTTCAGAGGATATGATCGGGGGTTGTAACAAGATGAGCTTAGTGAATATCTTTTGTCAATCTTGAAGAGGAGTGTTGTAATATTGAGTTCTATTTTGTAGGATATAAATAGCCAGGTGTTTGCCCTAATAAAAAATACGATTCATTTTCTCAAATAAAATAATTTGTTCTATGTTGTGTACCAAACTCAGAAGCTTGACATGTAATCTTTTCATTCCAACTGAGAAATTTACTATGAAAGATGACCTTCATTGTTCTCAAGGTAGCTTGTCCAAGTCTTTTGTCATAACATCAACTTATTAGTGTCAACTGCAGTTTTTTCCTTAGAGGTCTACCCAATACAAAAAAACTCACAACATTGAACTCGTCTGCTATTTTTTTTTGCTTTACAGATCATGGAAGACAATGAAAAACAAAAAAGTAACAAAATAATTTACTTGCTTAGTGAGATTGCTGACAGATAACATGTTGGTGGGAAATGCAGGAACAAACATTTCAAGGAACTAACATTACATATTTGAGAGATAAGGGGGAAGCTCCTATAGCTTCTGTACCATAGATAGAGGTCAATGAGCCATATGGAAGGCTAGAGATTTCTATCATATGGCGAGCGGCTCTAGAATTGATGTTTCATGAAGAACCTTATCTCATGAATGAGTAAAAACAGACTCGGAAACAATCTCTTATTGGTTCAATATCCCATCTTAGCGAACAAACAACACTTCATTGAAGAACAGACCACAATAAAGGCAACAAAAGAAGCACAAGTGTAGCTAATTAGCTATACTCAAATAATGACATTGTGCTTGAGCTTGCAAGCAAAAACAAGATCAAACAAAATACACATACAAAAAGAAACAAGCAACATATCCAAATCAAATGCATTTCTTATTAAGATGAGTTATAGCTCTAGGTGCTAACATCCCTATTATCTTCAATCTATTTATCACAATTATCAAAAAAGGAGCTCAAAAGCACCCCCTACTATGGACCAAGATGATCTCAAAGAAAACAACGCAACAGAAGCAGGCCTAGCGGAAGAAGGCAAGCAGCAAATAGATCTTGGGCAATGAATGAAACAGAGGGAGGGAAGTAACGGCAAATATGTCTCCTCACCCAATGTCACAAGTGGACGGAAAGATCTTAGCCAACATGATGTGATTGAGATGAGATCTGAATGCATTCACCTACAACATCCAAATGACAAAGCTCAGCGACAACATAAACTTTGCATAGCAAGGGGGCATTTGGAAGAAATGGCGGAAGCCGATACAAAGCTGAACATACAATTATACCTTCGGTAACAAAGACGATAAATAGTGACGCAAAATCAAAGTCGCTGCTCTGATACCATGTACAAAATTAGGGTTTTTGTTTGCCTTTACAATATATTCAGAAGACTACATTTCGTCCTCTCCCAACTTTTGACTAGCAAGATATACATAATGATGGGGATCACGATCGACTTACAAGATGATCGGAACTGTTCAACTTATGCGAATCGACGATCGTAGCATTGTCCGTTCTTTTCATTTTTTGTTTCGAGTTGTATTTTTATTTATTTTTGAGTCGGGACGATCGACCAATCATATCCGTCCGTTGTCCCTTTATAGTCTATAAATAGAGGCTGAGGACTCTCATTTTAGGCATAGAAGAATGGAGTATTGAAGCATATTCTTTGGTCATCTCGGTGCCAAAGCCGAACCCCATGTGCGAAGCTCAGGACTTACTCTCCTCTCCCTATACCATGGTCGGCCAAGCCATACAACCCTTTGACCAACCATCCCATCACACCCCCTTCAGCCCACCACAAAACCACCGGACAGCCCTTCTCCCACCCCATTTCAGCCAGCCAACCTTCCTCCCACCCTCCACTCCATCAGCCTCCTTCTTGGTTTGCAGCCATAAAACCAACCGGCCAAGGGCCAATTTTCCTTGTCCAGGAGACCGGCCACCCCTCCTTTCACCACCCTTGCCGTGGAGCCACCGCCACTCTTCCCCTCCCACCAAAACCGCTGACCTCCATCTCCCTTTCCCCACATACATGCCAGTCCTCCGCCTAACAGCCGGCCCAACACTTCCTCTCAATTCCCCCCCCCCCCCCCCCCCCTCCCCCCCCCCTACATTTCCCCGTCTCCTCCACTCATCCCCAACAGCAGCCTACATTTCCCCCATCTCCTCCCACTCATCCACCAACAGCAGCCCCTAAAATCCCTCCCGTCAATTCACTGCCCCCCCCCCCCCCCCCCCCCCCCCCAAAATCCCATTCCCCCTTCCATCCCCCTCATCCAAAACAGCCATCCATCAATTCCTTGCCCCCTTACCACAGCCAAACTCCCTGCCCCTCTAAATTCCCTAAAATAGAAACCTAAAATTCATCTCCGGCGATCACCGGAGACTTTTTCCGGCCTCCCATTGTCACCACCACCATCTCCATCAAGTTTCCTCTATTTTTAGTTTTCAGGCGATCGCCGTAAAATATCTCTGGCGACCACCAACACTTCCAGCAACCACCTTCGGCCACCACCTGCCACCATCCTCCTCCCCACCACTCATAACCACCTTACCTTAACGACCTTCATAAATACCCACTACCCCTCTTCCTAAAATACATGAACCACCTCCTAAATAATAGCACCACTTCCCTACCCAACACAACAGCCCCCCCTCCCTGCTAAATTCCAGCCCACTACTTCCTTCTCAGCCAGCCCCAACTCCCCTCATCTCCCATCCACACGTGGGGCTACAATTATTTCCTTGATTGAACCCTCCCTCACTCGTCCACTCCCAACAAGCCCGCACCCACAGCCCCACCTCCTGTCCAATATCTCACCTACTTACAGCCTCCTTGCTTTCACCTCTCAGCCCACATCTCCAGGAACTCCAGCCAGCTGCCAGAACTGCTCCTCCAGCATCCAGAATTCTAATTCCAGCCACATGCTGTCCAGCCACTGTTTGCCTCCAGAATTTGGTTTCGAACCCTGGATATCAGTTACAGCAACAGGCCTTCTTCCCCTTTAATATTGTGCGAGTTTAAAAGTTTAATTTCATTTCTTTATGTTGAATTGTTGCAATTTTCTGCTTTAAGAATATTGGCTTGTGAGCTATTGAATTCAATTTCTGAGTATTTGTATGTTCTCATCAATTTAGTTATTTGATTTCGTGCACTATCACGCTTGTACTATTTTTCTTGTTTTTTTTCTTGAATGCTTTAACTATTGCGGTTATTATTCGTAATTGATTTATAAAGTTATTGCAAGTTTAAAACCCGTTGGATTCATGCATGGTTGCACGTAAGAGATTTACCCATTATTTCCCTGTCATATAGGACTGTCAAACGTCACATATATCTCTAATACAAAGTATTCGCTGTATTAGAATTTTGGATAGGATCACCTCCAGGTAGGCTTACCAGGAGATTAATTTCAGCTTGCATTTTTAACAAAATTAATCCTTTTTCTGGTTCTTATCACCTCCTTGTTGCATTTAGACGGATTAGTATATAGAGTAGAATATAAGTGATGTAGGGTAGGCTACGTGGTGCGCAAAACCTAGGACTCTAGGTGGGAATGCGAGTGTGACACTTTAATCCGACTCTAAATGCAATGCAGTCGTCAGTGGTGACGACAAATAATTATGAGCAACGATAACTTATATTTAACGCCACACAAATATTTAGAATTGAGAAACAACTAATTAATTTAGCAATTTTATAATGGCTTTCCTCCGCTCGGAGGGCCAAAGCAAAGCGCGCGGCGAATAGCTCCACCTGCAAATTATTAGCGTTCCGAAACCGCATAGCCGTGGATCTTAAAAACCCGCACATCTCATTTCACGGGAGAAAAACCGCAGCCCGTCACCCTTCCTCCCGATTTTTCTTCCGCTCCGTCTCCCGCACGCAGTGACGCCGGACGAAGCCGACGCCTCCAACGAGGCATTCCGCCGGCTAATCCTCCCCCAGAGCGCCTCTCCGACTTCTCCTCCTTCCTCTACGAGCGCCGGTGGACATTCCTTTTCCTTCCTTGGCCGTGGAAGTGCCGGGTTTAACTCTAACCGGTGGAGGTTGAGTTTCGTTTTGTTTCCGGTGAGTCGATTCCTCCCTTATCTCTTTTCCCTCATGGAGATCTTTCGTTTTGGAGATTAGGCTAAACTAAATTTTGTTCCTAATGCCCTAAATAGGTTTTGGAGTTCGTGATCCTCCGCGGAATTTGGGTTGGACGCTTTGAGAGCCTCAATCACTCAACGTCAAGGTAATATCTGAAGTTTAGCTTTTGAAATTTTGTAACCCTAGTTGTATAGAAATTTTCCACGAAAAATCGTAAAGGGAAAATTATGAAATTTGGGACTGCTCTGAATTTGCAGGACTTTGGTGGGGTCGGGACATCATTTCTGAAGATCCCCAGCAGTAGGATTGCCTTCGGAAGAGCAAATGTCGCCGCGCCGAGTGTACGAGCGCCGCAGCACCACTGTAAGGAATTTTAATTCTTTTTAGTTAGACATATCAAGAAATTATTTTATGCACACACGTGTAAACTTCGTACGAGCATCATAGTCAAGCATATAAAGGTGTTGCAGTAGGAAAAAGGTCGCGGAATTAGTTGTAGGGTAAATCCTTTTCCAAGACCCTAATAGCCAGATCAAATATACTAGCGATAGGTGCGAAATCTTACACGTTTACGCAAAGGTGAGAATTTATCTAAGTTAGGGCGTGAAAGTCCCTTCTAGCCGACCATGAAAAAGTCAAGGGTCGCTCAGTATTACACCAAAAGAGATGTCCCAAGCAGAGTAGCATTTGACCAAAAGGTCAGTAAGCACACTTCAGTCTTTTCGTGCTTGGTAGAGGCGCACTACCTTCCTCATAGGGCATATGATATCCTATGAGTAGCAGAGTCTTGAGAGTTGACTCCTTTTGAGACAGTTAGTAGATTCGAGACCGTGTCCGCGTGGCACTAGAACAATTGAGTTCGTCAGATGATCTCGGTTCGTCAGTTTCAGTGCGCGTTAGGAGCTACTCTGCATAGAGCCTTCCTAGTAGAGGTGCAAGCTAGAGGTCACCTAGAACTCAAGTATAGACCTGACGTGAGACAGTACACCAGCTAGAGGACGCCGAGACTTGGGTTAGTAAACTGAAAGTCGCAAACATAGAACAGGTAGTGTTCTGAAGGCATGCATAACATATATCATAAATATTTTAATGCACAAAACTATTTTCAAAAGACATGCATTCATCATTCAAGAAAAAGTTTTTATTGTCACTAGAAGGAGTTATTTTTCTTTACTCTGACCCCTCGTGGGCAATGTTTTTACAGGTGACCCAGGTGGGAAACTACGCCTAGGATGAGCGATGGTGGCGTCAGTTTGTAGTGTTTTTTTTCCCTTTCAGTTTTCCTTTACCTTCAGAATATACTTGTAGTTATGGATAGTGTAACTTATTAATGTTTTATATAACTTGTATCAGACTTATTATGATAGTTCAGATTTTCAGTTAATTCAATTCTATTCATCTGTAGTGGCTCTGTGATTCCAGATATCAGGTATGTGTATACCCTTAGTTTACTTACTTAGCTTCCGTTGCTAGTTATAAATTTTTTTGTAGCTTCTACTTTATACCTGCTGTGTACTAGTTTTAATACTGTTTTCTAGTTCTCTTTATATCGCTGACCCGGCCGGATGACTGATTATTGAAAAACTGGGAAGGGGTGTTACAGACAGAGCCTGGCGTTTCTCCTGCGCCTGCAACTTCGCACAATCTCCTGCGATTTCCACCTATTTCGACGACTGATTCCTGCTTCGATCAACTTCGTCGTGACCGGACCCTCTTCCGGCGAACGATTCCAGTGCACCTTCAGTTTTCGGCTCCTTTGACGGCTCTTCTTCCTCTCCAGCCGTGTCTGGCAGCACCCCAGCGGCCCACCAACACTTCTGCAGCCTTCCAGCGGCCGCTCGACACCCTCGCAACCCTCATGCGGCTGCTATAGCATTTTGGCAGCCCTTCCGCAGCTCATGCAGCAATCCAGAAGCCCTCTGGTGGCTCCTACAGCATTCCGGCAGCCTTCCTGAGTCTCTTGCCGCTTTCTAGTGCCCCCCTTTTCCACCATGACTCTCCTAGTCTCCTTCTAGACTCAGTGCATACTCGATGAGATCTAATTGACTTTGCCCGGGATAATCTCCTCGCCATGGCGCTTGAGATTCGTCATCGACTTCTTCAACATGCCCCCTTACAGCCCCGACCCGCCTCTCTGCTTTCTGACGAGCCTCCTTCGCCCTCCATCCCACCACCTCACAGTGGGTCTCTGACCATTGGAACCGCCGCTACTTCCTCCATTTCAGACACCCCCCTCGTTCTCTCGCTGTCGACTGCGACACGCACCCAAATTCCCCCGTCCTTCGATTTCTACCAGTTACCCTCCCATCTCCTCGCCTTCCGGCATATCTATGACAAAGGCTCCACCTGACCCCTCGCCAGCCTTTCACACGTCACCACATGCTCTTTCTGCTATTCGCCGTTTCTTGGAGATCCCCACCTGCTTGTCAGCTCTCTTATCTCCCGACTCCTCGCTTTCAACATTTCTCGAGCCCATTGTTATCCTACTTTCACATTTGATCACTCTCCTACTTCGACCAGACTTCCCATCGAGATTCTTTCCCAATCTTTACTACCTACTCATCATTGACCTAATGCTCAACCTCACGGTCATCGTTCAGGATCTGGATGGGTCTCCGTCGTTAGTCTTCATAGAATACGACCTCTGACCGAGGCCCTAACCCCATTGGAATGCACCTCGCTCGACCTTGAGGATGAGATATTTTGCTGGCACGACATTGCTTTACCTTTTAGGTTGTTCCACGCCAAGTTCTCTGCCCGTTTTGGTCACCTATACCACAGTTCTGCAGCAACCACCCACCACGAGGTCTCTACACTTCTGATGTTTTGCTTGATCCGCCCACCTTAGGAGCCGCCCAAGTCTCGTTGACGCCATTAGGACGCTTCCTGGCTCGATCTTAAGGGCAAGATCGCTTTTTTGGACTGGTGTATTGATACGCACACGAGGTGTATTTTCTCATATAGTCTTTGTCTTGTAGTGGGCCTCCATCTGTATAAGGAGCCCCTTGGGAGTAATGTTTTATCTTTTGGAGTATTAGTCATTGGACTCTCTTGGAGAGTGGAGTGTCGAGGAGGACCCAGCCTCTCGATGCTTGGCAAAACATTATTTGCGTCCTTCATCCTTGATACGACTACGACGTATCGTGTTTGACATGACAATGGTTATAACCGTCACCGAGAAAAGAAAACTAGTTTTGAACATAAAAGTGGATGAAGCTCCTTATGTGAGGTCGGCCACCGCTATGCTAAGCGAAGCCAACATCCAAGTATAAAGCTCAATAGACATGGAAATATATGAAGGATGTGGTAAAACTAAGAACATAAATTATGTAATATTAGAATGAAATTTATTGAAGGTGAGATATTTTAAAATAGACTTTGGCTGTTTGGACACGTGCACCAAATGGTTGGTAATGCCAAATTCGTGTTGAACACTTTAACATGCATTTTTTTACTTCAGGTACAGGCATCTGGGACAATTTGCTCCCTTAGGTGGAGAGCAAACAGCTGCTCAGCTTCCTGGTGATTGGATATCCATAGGTCAAAGCAGCCAATGGCTTTGGTACTCTGTGTATGCAAGGTACAATGCTCTCATACAACTACTAGTATTTTAACCCAATTAATAAAATTTATATGTTCTATATAAATTTTGATTTCTTTTAAATAATACAAGTAGTCATCATGGAATTCCGGCGTGCCTCGGAAGCATCTATACTCTCACTGCTCGCTGTGGAAAAACCCAGCTTTTGAAAACCGGACCGGTCGGTCGGACCGGTCGAACCGCGGACCGGACACACAGCCGGTCCAATCCTGATAAGAAACCCGCTCTAGCCGCGGACCGTCTGGGAACCGCTGAACTGGCCGGGCGGGCCGGGAACCGGCACAGTTTAGCGTAACCGGGCGGGCCAAGAAGCCCAAAAATTTAAATCCCAGAAATTCGAAACCATGCGGGATCGAACACATGCCTTTCATCACTAATGGAAGAGTTGACCACTGGACCATTTGGTTTTGTTGTTTTTAAGCTGTATTAAATTATATGTATATAAATACTATTATATTAATGTATAAATTAAAAGACTTATATAATTAATATACATAATTATATAAATATAAATTAAATATTTCTTAGATATATTATTACAATAGCTTATTAAATTATCTATTAAAAATTAAAGTTTATGAAATATTTAGGCTCTATTTGTATCACAATATATGATTTGTTTGACACGGCGGCGGCGGCATGAACATGTGGATTAAATTGTCATTCGTTAACGCCCACCTAAGAAACTTCATCCACTTTTAGGGTCAAATAAATGATGTTTGTTAGGTGATGCATAACGAATGACGGTTTAACCCATGCGTTTACGACCGCCATCAGCGTGCCAAACGTTGCCATAATCATAATAAATAAAATTTTACATGCAAATTTTTATGGTGTTAATTTTTTGCGTACAAACTAAAATTTATGTTATTATTTATTTAATATTTATGAACAAAATAAAATAAATAGAAAATTATTTACATGAGGTATGATTAATTTTGGTCTTACATAATACTGTCATCAAGAAACAATCAGAGCGTGCATGTGTGACGTATAAAAAATATTGTTCGAGCAGATATCTTATCCAAAGATAAATATAGAGCAAATGAAATTTCAATTTTTCTTAGATACGACATTATAAAGATTAATAATAAATTAAAGATATCAAATTCACGAGTAGATTCAATATCAACATGCAGACATTTAATATAATATTATTTTTTATTTTCTAATTATATATATAATTATATATATATATAATAATAATAAAATTAATTTTCTTATATAAACGGTTCGACTCCAGTAGAACCGGTTAAACCTTGAACCTCTCCCTCTGCCGGTTCTATGCCCTGTCCGGTTTTCAAAACCTTGGAAAAACTCTATTTTTCCGAATACAAACGAGTGATGGTGAGCAGCGGAGATACTATCGCTGCTAAGGCACCCCAGAACCCTATGGATGATTGCTCGTCTTTAATACAAGCATTGCTATTTTAAAACTCATAGGATGCGAGTTTTCTAATTCTTGGATCTGTTTCTCGAACACTGTTTCCCAATGCATCTCTCAATCTTTTTCCAGTAAGCAAGTTAGCTGGCGAACCAGGTTTTTGGTTGTTTCGGACTGGATGAGGAGATTCGTATTTGGGAGGGACTCCAGTTGCATCTAAAGCTGGAGCAAGCGAAGTTCTCCATTCTTTTACATAACAAGCCTTGCTGAAAACTTTCGATTTGCTGCTACATTCAATTGGATTCACCATTTTTTGTTGCAATGAGACCCTGCTTTTGAATTCCAGTACATTATTTTGCTGCCAAATAGAGTATTGCATTGGTCTTACCAAATTTTGATTGTTGTAATTGTTAATGTATATTTGGATAAATAACGGGTTCGGAGGCTTAACGGGTCGGTTCGGATACACGGATATCCGATATCCGGAGAAACTCTTAGGGTTTGCCTATTTATACCCACCTAGGGGCAACGGATAGGGGATTCCACCTTGATCTCCATCCGGATACTTCGAGCGACTTTTTCAATAATAAGTGTTACTACAGAAACATAGTTCCTATTGTAACTTTTGCATTTGTTTTCATGACTGTATTTTGTTGTTTCTTCACCTTTTAAATTGGTCCATTACTAATAAGATCTTTCCCATTGGCTCTCTCTCTACTTCATGTTCTAGCATGTCCTTAGTGTTGAGATGTCTTGAATCCTAATATGCTTGAAGGTTATTCAGATGACCTCCGCCCCCTCCCCCCATCAAGTTATGTTCTTGCGACGCGCAATGGTGTACATTTTCGGGTATTTGTTTTTGGGGTTTTGATGGAATTTTCTGTTGTGTTTTGTGAAAATCTTCTTTATTGTGGAATGTTATAGCCGGTCGCTATAGGGTTTGGGCATTGAGAAACTCTAAGCCGTTTTTTATTCACTTTGGTGTAACTCTACTTCTTAATTGTGAAAAGTCGTGCATGTAGATTTAGGGTCCGTTTGGGGGAACTTATTTTCACCGGTCAAGCAGTTACGACAATTAAAGTCCGGCTCATGCGGTTGCTTGACCGGTGAAAATAAGTCCCCCCAAACGGAGCCTTAAGCTTTTGGGTTTAGGGTTAGTTTAGCTACAAGAGTATCGAAGCCTAACTTTATTTGTTGCATCATGGTTGATAGTTTGATTGAGATTAGGTTCTATTTGGGGCGGTGGAAAAATAGTGGTGAGAAACCATTGGTGGAAAAAATAGTGATGGAAAATCAACTATGACATTAGAGCTATCCAGAGAGATGTTTTGAAAAAGTTGTATATTATTTGAAAAAATCTCAATAAAAGTTCTTAAATAATAGTTGTTTTGTTTTTTTAATAATAGTTATTTAGCTTTTTAATAATAAAATTGTGTTTTTTGCTAATCATTTATCGCATAGAGTACATATTATATAAATCTTAAATAAGCAGGTTACAAAAGATCAACGGCGAGAAGCAAAAATAGTGAATGTGTGAAGAATCGTGAATGATAGAACATTTGCAGTGATGAGAAGGAAGAAAGTTCGTGAATGGTCTGGGTGTGACTTTCGTAAACCCTCGAATAAAAGAGGCAAAGCTCAAAGCAAAGAAAATGGTTTTTAGAAAGCTCCGCTGATCCAGCTACTCAAAAAGCTCCTAAAATATCTTTCTTGAAAAAGCTCCTCATCCAAGCAACTTAAAAAGAAATGTGATGGTGCGAATAGAGCAATTTTTCCCCCCACTCCCACCGCCCCAAACAAAACCCAAGTATTCATACAATTGCATTCAACATTCAACTTCTCTATTCTACATCCCTACTATGCACCTTCATTGTCGCTTGACATTCTTTCACCTGCCTCATCCTTTGATTTATAAATCCATTCAAGGCAAAAGAAGAAACATTGTTTCCTGTAGTGAGCTCACATTTTCATCATATTCAGTATGCCACATTAAAACCCCATCCACTTTCATCCATAGTCGCAGCTTCGAAGATCTTCGATATTTGTTGTGTTTTCCATGAATCTTTGTTGGCTTGCAAAATGTAGCGGAGGTCTTCGACAAAAGCTTCATGTGGTTGAATTGGGTTGATTCATGAATCATGATATATAATGTTATGAGAAGGGTTTAATTGGTGATTGAGGATAATCAAATTCAGAAGTTGTTAACTGACTGCTTCTAGTTCCCGGAATAAGTGAAGGGTAAAATGGACTTTTTTTCGATCGCGAACTTGCTCCGAACAAATTTTAGATGAATTTGAGTAACAAGTGTTGTGCTTCCCATTTCACATTTGCTGGTGGAGATTTTGACATGGCCATTTGAGTTTGAAGTTGCAATCTTCAAATGCATGGTTCCGGAATGATAACTCAACAGGAAGACCCGGTTCAAGTTGTTATAAATGACTTTTTAACCCTTGCATATCATCTCGGCTCAATGAATCGTGAAATTGTTTGGTCTGGGCCCTGGACGAACATCAACGTTCGGGGCTCACCTGATTTTGGCGCGTGGAGCAGAAATAAATTAATTTTTTTTTATTTTCTTCCGAGAGCTACCTTTTTTCTCCTGCGAGAACCTTTCCGCTTCCAGACAGGTGAATAGTTTTATCCTCCAGCGGGCACAACGGTGGGCTGCACATTCACTCAGACATTGAAGCTTCAACTGCTCAACTTTTTCAAACATTAAAGGTAATGTTCCCTGCCTCGTCATTGTCTTTTTAGTCGAAGGAAGAAATCCTAAATCTTTACTCCTTTTTTTTCTCATGAGATGCTTTGTGTTTTTTATTTAATTCCGAGAGAACATTTTTGTAGTTGTTGCGATCGAGAGAACTTTGTTGTATCCTAAATAGTTTTTTGGTCTTCGAGATTGTACTAGTTGTATTTGAGCGATTTTAGTCTTGACTTTGAGAATTTTTTGTTTCTGGATTGGATAAATCTGTATCTGATAGTTGAATTATAGTGTGTCTGAGCGATTATAGTATTTGACTAGAGATTTTAATTGTATCTAAGATAAAAATAGTTGTATCTCAGAGTTGTATTTTATTGTTATGATAAAAAATTCCAAAGAGGTGAAATCGGGCACCAAACCTCATATACTAAGCAACAGATACTTTATTTTTTTCTTTATATCCCTTGTCTCTCCCATTATCAACAAGATGGACAAAGGAGTTGCATAAAAACATGAAGTTGGGATCATTCACCTTTTTAACATCCCCCCAATACTCTAATTCTATATGCTCTGGTACTACAATATAACTCTTCAAGTAAAACATTCAATGTATGCTCTAGAAATATTAGATTTACAAGAAATGAAATAGCAATGATAATTGAGTTGCCTAACCAAGGGAACAATGTGGATTATGAATACAAGTCATTCTCCACCATGACAAAGAAGGATCTGAAGTCTCAAATATTGCACGAAGACCATATAGTGGAGGAAAAGGACTTGAAAACTATTTTGTTATATATATTATGCACATTATTCTTCTCATGTAGTTGCAATAGAATTCCTGAAAAGATTATTCAATTAGCTGACCCTGAATTTTTTAAGAACTGCAATTGGCCGAGAGCAATTTATGGTTATCTACTTGATAGTCTAGATACCCTTGCTGAGAGAAACAAACGGCCATCATAGACAATGACCTACTTGAATGGATGTACCCATGTCCTTCTAGTAAGTTCTTTGCTGAATTATTTTGTTAGGAAAATAAAAATATTCATCTTATTTCCTAACATTCATTTTATTTCTTAACACAGGTATGGATATTTGAGTATATACAGATGCAAGTTCCTACCTTTTCATATAGAAGGCCATTATATACACTGATAGACATCTATCAAAACATTTGCACTCACTAGAGCAATATTAGTCCTTCAAAACATTAAGTCTACCCTGGTATGATTAATGTGTAATTAATGTATAGTATGTCATCTTAAAGGCTACGCTCTTTTTTGCATCATTTGTATTTATAAATTAATTTCAAATTTTCACACAATTTGAAGAAATCATATAGAAGAATTTACGGTTATGCAACCCCAGGAAGGAGGAAGCGGAGGAAGAAGAAGAGGATGGAAAAAGAGGTAGAGGAGGAGAAGGAGAGGAAGGAAAATAAGTGGAGATTTGAAGATATTGTCAAGCTTGCCTTGAATTAGCTTTTTGAAAAAATTCGTTCTTTGGAATGTAAAATGACAGCCAATTATGAAGTGTTTCATAAGAAAGTCGATATGTTGACTGACTCTATTAGTAGTATTAAAGATTCTTTATATAGTTATTCTTCATTTGTCGAGGAAGAGGAGGAGAAGGTCGAGGAGGAAGTGGAGGAAAGGAGGAGACAGAAGAGAAGGATCTATATCCCTCCGAGTACCCGGGAAAGAAGCTCATAATTGAGGAACAATGATAGCTCATCCATGCACGGATGAGCTCATGTAAAGCTAGGTACTAATATATTCTATTTTGTGATGTGTATTTCGATTAAACATTTTTCCTAATTTATTGCAGGCATCATATTGCCTTCAAAGTCTCGTTTGCACATAATCACACTGATGTTTACTGGTTGGCAAATGCACAAACCGCATATCACTGTTGTATGACTCGTTGCCTAATCCTATGCGTTGTGATTGGATAAAGATCCGGTTAGTGTAAAACTCAAAATTATGGTTTACTATCCTATTAATATCTTCAAATTAAATGAGCCTTCGTATTGGCAGATTCAAGTGCTGAGAGATAAGGCACAAGATAAATGTGTTGTTGATTTCACACTTTGGGATATTAATTCAACAAAAGGCTACCCCACACAACATAATGTTGTAGATTGTGGTGTCTACGTGATGAAGATGTAACACCTCCATCCGTTACATGACATATAATAGAAGGTCCGGCCGGGGCCCCACACCATATATCACAAACAGACGGTGGGTTTACAGGTTAATATCAAAAACTATTCGTGTCCTAACTCAGAGCATTCTAGCGGAAGCTTTTAAGTTATTTGAACATATTTTAATGTCCACAATATATACACTAGTATTTATATATATCACCACAAAGGAATGTCTATAAAATACACAACAAGTCTGGCCTTATGGCCTTACAGTTAAGCTTTATAACTGTGGATTTCATACATCGGCACACAGGCCGGCCACACATGAAAAGAACAACATGTTTCCTTCTTTGGATTTCGAGGGCCAGCATAGTAGCGGCAGCAGCAGCAGTAGCATCAACAACAAGGGCTTCCGCCGCCTTATTTTCCGCTCGGCACTCCTGCACCTGCACGAGAACATTCCACCGCAAAGGTGACAAACAAGGCAACGGTCAGCATTCAGCTTGCCAATTTATAACGACTCTAACCCTGACCTGGGGCAGTGGTATTCCTTCCATACAGACATAACATTTCACAAACAGATATATAACAAAATGTGCACTCACGCACCATCAATATATCACAAACATCGACCACACGACCCAACGTTCCGTGCACTCAGGGCACATTCTCGGTGTACCGAAAAACTAGGATCCCACCATCATTAATTATGGATTTGTTACTCACTGGAAAATTATGAAACTTGGTCAGAGGACTTTTTAGGGCATTCTAATGTTCTGTGAATTTTTATAAGATTATTGGAAGACATTTCATTAGGATCATTCACAAAGTGTCATATGTTGAATATCATTAAGTAATTTATTTATGTGACCAAATGGAATTAGGAAATTATTATTTTTGGTCAGAAGTCTTTTATTGTTTCCTTAAACCTCTGGTAATTTTATCATGATTTTTGGATGATTAATTTTAATACTTCCTTCTTTACTCTACTATTATGGATAATTAATCAATAATTTGTTTGGAGGTCAAATCCATTTTAGAAAATTGTGAATTTCAGTATTTACTGTTATTTTTATGGTATACACTTGTCATAATTTTGTTAAAATCATATCATATTAGAAAGTTGTACTTGGTGTTGATAAGCACAGTTGACCTGATTTTGCAGAAAATTTAATAAATGCTAAAGTAATTAGGAAACTTAAAGTTTCTGGATTTAGCCTAAATATGTCATGATAAACTCCCATTAATAATTATCGGGTATTTGGATGAATATTTGAATGGGTCACCACTCATGCTCATCATATAACTTAGGTTGGTCTGCAATAGTAAAACTGCAGAATTATGACAGCATGTAGGATGGAAATAGGGAATTTGGGTTAATAGTATACTGATTTGGTAAGGTGAAAATATGTTCATCATCAGGAGTCATGATGGGGATGGTGTTGGGTTGACTGGTGTTAAGTGGTGCTCGGGATCGACGAAGGATCGTCTTTCCTGTAGAGAGAGAGAGAGAGAGAGTCAAAATACATTGGCGTTAGATTTAGTATAACCTTAAATGAGATTGGCTATAGGTAGATACCAACAATAATAAGTAACTTGTGAACGGGAGCTTTGGGCTTCAGCTCATCGTAGTTCTTAGTGCCCTCGAGAGCCTTTCACAGGGAATGCCCTTGGCAGTCCAAGGTTAACCTTAAACCATAAGGCTAAAATGACAAGAGTAATTAACAATATACTAGGACTTCACTTTAACTCACCCCGGTGACACGAGAGGTTAGTTTGGTTTATACACCCGAGCGCTAGGCTCGGTGGTTGTGGAAATGGGTAAGTTAGCTCGGTGAGCCGAAGGCTCAGAAGGTAGTTGTAACAGACAGGTTAGTCTGGGAAGCCGACAGCTCGGAGATTTATATCTATCATAATTGCATGTGCAAAAAGGTGGTGGGTCTTCGGTATTAGGCGGTCGTTCGCACTGACGTCGATACGTTGACTCGACGAGTGTGGTTTACACTTAACAAAGGAAAAGACTGGCGGTGGATCAGCATAGTACTCGGAGACCCTGGTGTGTCCTTCAAGGGCGTACGTAACAGCTAGGTATGGTAGTGCGGATCCCCGCCTAGAAGTGGGGTGGCCCGACCCACTGTCTCTGTTGGCCACGGCGGAGGCTCCTGGGAGTGAAGCTAGCTTCCAAAATGGGTGTAACGCCCCAAAACTCAGAAATGATCTTGTAGTGTCTTAAGGCCAATCTGGGGCCTGTTAAGGGTCACACGGCCTGGGACACAGGCGTGTCCAAGGCCATGTCCTGCTACGAGTTCGATGATTTTCCGTGTGGTCGGCAAAATGCATTCGACGATCCTTGGAGGTCGGGCACACAACCTGAGACACGGGCGCGTCCAGGGTAGTGTCCTGCTCTATGTTAGTCAGGCTGTGTCGGGTGAGGAACACGGCCTGGAACACGGGCGTGTGCTGATTGACACGGGTGTGTCAAATGTTGACACGGGCGTATCTAAGCCTGTGTCCTGGTCGGGACGCGATAGTTTCTTACATTGCTTGAGGCACACGACCTTTGACACGGGCGTGTCACAAGCCGTGTTCGGCCCAGGAAAGAGTTTTTAGGTGCGAATCGTGGCCGTTCATTTCCTTCAAATGAGATCTAAGGGTCCAGATTTGTCCTTGCTGTTATAAGGCCGGGAGTAGGGGATGAAACCCTTATTTCTCTTAAGGCTTTCTCTTTCTAAAGTGTTAGAGAGAGGGGAGAGCAAGGAAGAAGGAGAAGGAGGAATCCGGCCGCCGGTGGAGCTTCGGAGCTCCAAATCGCAAACCGAGTACAGATCTATGGAGGCGAGGCCGTTGCGGTGCTTTTCATCCAACTAGTTTTCCATGGGGACGAAGCGAACCTCTAGGGTAACGATTCTCTTCTTGTACATGTGAAGTCCTCTTCCTTTCTGCATAGGAAACCCGCTCTCGCGAGTATGCAGTGAGTGTGAGGTATTCCTTTGGGTGGACATGAATAATCCTCCTAGTTTTGCATGTAGAGTCCGGAATCGAAGTACGGACATATGTAGGGGTGCAAGTTGAGTTGAGCCGGCTCGAAAGCTCGATGAGCCAGCTCGAAAAAAAGCTCGACTCGAGCTCGAGTCTGTGGAGCTCGTGCTCCGAGCTCGAGCTCGATTACGAGTCGAGCTCGAGCTCGAGCTCGAATGTTAATGTTCATGAGCTCGCGAGCCGGCTCGCGAGCTTTTTATACCATTTTTTTAAAAAAAAAATATAAAAAATATGTAAAAAATATAAAAAATAAGAAAATAAAACTCATGAGCTAAAAAGCTCGCGAGCAGCTCGAGCTCGCAGCTCGAAACTCGAGCTCGAGCTCGCAGCTCGAAACTCGAGCTCGAGTTCGATAAGTTGGCATTGAGCTCGAGCTCGAGCTGGGAAAAATGAGCTCGTCGAGCTCGAGCTCGAGCTCGAGCTCGAGCTCGAGCTCGAAATGAAAAGCTCGAGCTCGAGGCTCGAGCTTGGAAATTTTGCCAAGCTCAACTCGAGCTCGACTCGTTTGCACCTCTAGACATATGCATGGTGTGTGAAGCCTACCCGGACATGTTGGTCTGGATCGATGATGTGTACATTATGCTTGTTTTGTCGGATAAGACTCCGTGTCGTTTTTGTTTTCGGGTTTTTCTACGTGGTAGATTGCAACAAGGAGCCTTGGGGACTAAACCCAAGGTGCACCCGAAAAAATGGGCAGATGCGTGGTTCTGCCATCTTGGTGGCCTGGGAGCCAACTTGTATATAACTGGGTTATGTAAAATTGTATGATCGATACTCGAGCTTCGGGGAAGCTTGACCCACGCCGATGACTTAAATTGACATGACGAGGTGAGCAACGGGTTGAGTGGAATCGTACCCGCTCTATGTAGTTCGGTTTAAGAGGCCTACCGATGGCATATAGGGAGAGTCTTAGGCTTCGGCCGGAAAAACTAAAATGCTCACGATGTTGCCATCCTGGGGGCTGTGGTGGACCGGGTTCACCGAGAATGTGCCATGAGAGCACGAGGTGTGTGGTCGTGCAAGCCTACGCCTGTGGTGAAGTGTGCTTAACTTGTACTTTCATTATCTTGTTTGGTTATACTAATAAAATGCAGGGAAGGAGCATCGCCGCCACGATTTAGGGATGAGGTCGTTATAATTTGGTCAGCTTTAGCTGACCGTTGCTTTTATTTGCCACCGTTGTAGTGGAATGTTGATTGCAAGTGCTGCAGAGCCCAGTGGCAAGTAGCGGGCTGTCGCCCATGTTGCTGAGCCGGCCCTTGATGGGCAAGACGAATGTTTACTTTTTATGCTCATATGTGACCGGTCTGCGTACCGATGTATGAAGGACATTTATTGTTTAAGTAAACTCTTGTAAGGCCATAAGACCAAGTACTTTGTGTATTTGTACACTCATTCCTACTTTGGGTTTTTAGTGGACATTCATGCTTTGGTTTGAGTTCTTATAACTGTTTAAAAGCTGCCGCTAGAATACTCTGAGTTAGGATACTTATTCCTTTGGCGGTAATTTGGTATTAATATGTAACTCCAATAGTTTTCCGTGGTATATGGCGTGGGGCCCCGGTCGGACCTTATGTTATATCCCATGTGACGGATGGGGTGTTACAATGGGGGTACTAAAGGTCTGTGCACATAAAGTCGTGTGCGTGTGTTTCACTTGCATGAATCATGACATAACACATCACTACACTCATACCTGCATTAAACTTGACACTCCGTCGTATAAATTGGTATGAGACTTTTTATATGATGGGAGCCTTGCAAAAGACTCCTTAACTTATAAGTTTTTATGAGCATTCATATAAGTTATGGTTACTTATTTCTTAGTTTACTTTTTATGTACTTACTGCTCTACTTTACTTGTTTACATTACTGCTTCTTTGTTATAGTTCTATTGTATATATACACCTGTTAGGGTAGTTGTCACCTGCTTGTTCCACTCTGCTTTGTTGTCTTCCGCTTTCATCCTCCCCGCACGGTGCCTAGGAATCGCAGGGGTGAGGTGAGGGCGATAGTGGCTTAGTCTTTTGACTAACGGTCGGTTGACCACATCATTTTAGAGGACCAAGTAGCAGGAGCATCAACACCGGCAGGACAAGGAGGCAGGACACGAGGAGCAGTTGTTGCGTACTACCACTACTACATGGCGATAGGTCATGGACAGTTTTCAGTTGCTTCCGCTAGATGTGTGAGTTGTGTGAAGAGATTATTTGTATTAGACATGTACCAGGCTTAAGCCCATTTCTTTTCTACTCTCTTTCATACCTTGTACTCATTGTGGACTACTTGCACTTATATATATGTGATCTTGTGGACTTGGACTTATATTTGTTCATTTGATATTTCTACTTCTTTGGTGAGCACTAATGCCGACAGGATCGGTGTTTTGCAGTGACGACCACCCCGATTGTTCGTGTCATCACAAAACAGCGGTTTTGGGCGTAAGACCCGGTAACATAGCAAAAAAAGATGGTCTTACACCACACATAGATCCAAGACTGGATCATACTACTAATATCTATACCAGATCCTACACTCAGCCTTTTTAACACAAACTTACAATACAAATCTCACCAGATCTAACTCACTGCCTTTATAAACTAGGCTTACAACACAGATTTTGAACAGATCCTACAGAGTATGAATAGAAATATTAATTTGGCTCAAAAGAAATCAATCTGTGAGTCAACTGCTTCCTGAGTTGAGTGAATCTCAGCCCCATCTTCTTCTCAGCAACGAGATTGATGTTCTTCAAGAATGTACTGCTTGTGCTGAAAGTAATCTCAGAATCTTGATTTTGATTCTGCTGATGAAGGAGAGAGAGGATATATCTTCTATCAGCTAACCTATTTTGTAGAACACAGATTGTTCTACCCCTTCTTCACAGATCCAGAGATTTATCTTCACTTTAGCTCGGCTTGGATCTTGAAGCAACTTCAGCTAGGGCTGACCTTGGCTGATTCTTCTTCCTCAGAGAAATCCTCTGATCCTGTTGTAGATGATGTTGATTGTCACAGCTAACTCAAAGACCCTTCAGATTCGTTAAATTGATGTTCTTGTCTCTGCAACAATGGCGGGAGAAGAAGACAAAGTCCTGCTTCTCTTTCTCGAAATGAATTGATCGCTCAGAAACTTGATTTGATCCAGTTCTCCTTCTCTATTTATAATCTCGTCATTCAGTGAGATGATTGACAAGTGTCGCTGCTTAATCAGCTGATTATATCCTTAGTTTCACATAATGAGACTAACAGAGACATTAGTAATGGATTACAACTTTTCCTTAGTTATTTTGAACTTTGTTGACTTTTTGTTGACTTTACTGACGTCAGCCATTCTGAACTCAGAAAATTTCAGACAAGTACACATGCATTGAGTGAACATGCTTTAATCAACGAATCTGGACTTACAAAATTTCCTGCTCTGCTAGGCATTGAGTGAGTAAGCTCCACTCAGCACTTTTTAACTTAGTCAACTCCTCAGCTTGTCCAGGCATTGAGAGCGTTGATTGATAAGCTTCACTCAACGCTTTTTGTCTTAGCTTGATTTTCATCCTTTTCTGCAACTATGGAGTTAAGAGCGTTGAGTAAACTGGCTTCACTCAATGATTATGGACGTAGAAAAATTCTGCTCTGCATGAAGGCGTTGAGTGTGTTGACTACACTCAATGCTTTTCTCCCTTTGACATTGAGAGCATTGAGTGAACTGGCTTCACTCAATGATTCTGGACTTAGAATAATTCTTTTCTGCCTGATGACATTGAGTGTGTTGACTTCACTCAACGATTTTGGCCTGATGGAGTTACGTGTATTGACTATACTCAATGATTCTGGACTTAGAAGAATTCTACTTCGTGTGAATGTGTTGAATGTGAAGCCTACCCGGACATGTTGGTCTGGATCGATGATGTGTACATTATGCTTGTTTTGTCGGATAAGACTCCGTGTCGTTTTTGTTTTCGGGTTTTTCTACGTGGTAGATTGCAACAAGGAGCCTTGGGGACTAAACCCAAGGTGCACCCGAAAAAATGGGCAGATGCGTGGTTCTACCATCTTGGTGGCCTGGGAGCCAACTTGTATATAACTGGGTTATGTAAAATTGTATGATCGATACTCGAGCTTCGGGGAAGCTTGACCCACGCCGATGACTTAAATTGACATGACGAGGTGAGCAACGGGTTGAGTGGAATCGTACCCGCTCTATGTAGTTCGGTTTAAGAGGCCTACCGATGGCATATAGGGAGAGTCTTAGGCTTCGGCCGGAAAAACTAAAATGCTCACGATGTTGCCATCCTGGGGGCTGTGGTGGACCGGGTTCACCGAGAATGTGCCATGAGAGCACGGGGTGTGTGGTCGTGCAAGCCTACGCCTGTGGTGAAGTGTGCTTAACTTGTACTTTCATTATCTTGTTTGGTTATACTAATAAAATGCAGGGAAGGAGCATCGCCGCCACGATTTAGGGATGAGGTCGTTATAATTTGGTCAGCTTTAGCTGACCGTTGCTTTTGTTTGCCACCGTTGTAGTGGAATGTTGATTGCAAGTGCTGCAGAGCCTAGTGGCAAGTAGCGGGCTGTCGCCCATGTTGCTGAGCCGGCCCTTGATGGGCAAGACGAATGTTTACTTTTTATGCTCATATGTGACCGATCTGTGTACCGATGTATGAAGGACATTTATTGTTTAAGTAAACTCTTGTAAGGCCATAAGACCAAGTACTTTGTGTATTTGTACACTCATTCCTACTTTGGGTTTTTAGTGGACATTCATGCTTTGGTTTGAGTTCTTATAACTGTTTAAAAGCTGCCGCTAGAATACTCTGAGTTAGGATGCTTATTCCTTTGGCGGTAATTTGGTATTAATATGTAACTCCAATAGTTTTCCGTGGTATATGGCGTGGGGCCCCGGTCGGACCTTATGTTATATCCCATGTGACGGATGGGGGTGTTACAATGGGGGTACTAAAGGTCTGTGCACATAAAGTCGTGTGCGTGTGTTTCACTTGCATGAATCATGACATAACATATCACTACACTCATACCTGCATTAAACTTGACACTCCGTCGTATAAATTGGTATGAGACTTTTTATATGATGGGAGCCTTGCAAAAGACTCCTTAACTTATAAGTTTTTATGAGCATTCATATAAGTTATGGTTACTTATTTCTTAGTTTACTTTTTATGTACTTACTGCTCTACTTTACTTGTTTACATTACTGCTTCTTTGTTATAGTTCTATTGTATATATACACCTGTTAGGATAGTTGTCACCTGCTTGTTCCACTCTGCTTTGTTGTCCTCCGCTTTCATCCTCCCCGCACGGTGCCTAGGAATCGCAGGGGTGAGGTGAGGGCGATAGTGGCTTAGTCTTTTGACTAACGGTCGGTTGACCACATCATTTTAGAGGACCAAGTAGCAGGAGCATCAACACCGGCAGGACAAGGAGGCAGGACACGAGGAGCAGTTGTTGCGTACTACCACTACTACATGGCGATAGGTCATGGACAGTTTTCAGTTGCTTCCGCTAGATGTGTGAGTTGTGTGAAGAGATTATTTGTATTAGACATGTACCAGGCTTAAGCCCATTTCTTTTCTACTCTTTTTCATACCTTGTACTCATTGTGGACTACTTGCACTTATATATATGTGATCTTGTGGACTTGGACTTATATTTGTTCATTTGATATTTCTACTTCTTTGGTGAGCACTAATGCCGACAGGATCGGTGTTTTGCAGTGACGACCACCCCGATTGTTCGTGTCATCGCAAAACAGCGGTTTTGGGCGTAAGACCCGATAGCATAGCAAAAAAAGATGGTCTTACACCACACATAGATCCAAGACTGGATCATACTACTCATATCTATACCAGATCCTACACTCAGCCTTTTTAACACAAACTTACAATACAAATCTCACCAGATCTAACTCACTGCCTTTATAAACTAGGCTTACAACACAGATTTTGAACAGATCCTACAGAGTATGAATAGAAATATTAATTTGGCTCAAAAGAAATCAATCTGTGAGTCAACTGCTTCCTGAGCTGAGTGAATCTCAACCCTATCTTCTTCTCAGCAACGAGATTGATGTTCTTCAAGAATGTACTGCTTGTGCTGAAAGTAATCTCAGAATCTTGATTTTGATTCTGCTGATGAAGGAGAGAGAGGATATATCTTCTATCAGCTAACCTATTTTGTAGAACACAGATTGTTCTACCCCTTCTTCACAGATCCAGAGATTTATCTTCAATTTAGCTCGGCTTGGATCTTGAAGCAACTTCAGCTAGGGCTGACCTTGGCTGATTCTTCTTCCTCAGAGAAATCCTCTGATCCTGTTGTAGATGATGTTGATTGTCACAGCTAACTCAAAGACCCTTCAGATTCGTTAAATTGATGTTCTTGTCTCTGCAACAATGGCGGGAGAAGAAGACGAAGTCCTGCTTCTCTTTCTCGAAATGAATTGATCGCTCAGAAACTTGATTTGATCCAGTTCTCCTTCTCTATTTATAATCTCGTCATTCAGTGAGATGATTGACAAGTGTCGCTGCTTAATCAGCTGATTATATCCTTAGTTTCACATAATGAGACTAACAGAGACATTAGTAATGGATTACAGCTTTTCCTTAGTTATTTTGAACTTTGTTGACTTTTTGTTGACTTTACTGACGTCAGCCATTCTGAACTCAGAAAATTTCAGACAAGTACACATGCATTGAGTGAACATGCTTTAATCAACGAATCTGGACTTACAAAATTTCCTGCTCTGCTAGGCATTGAGTGAGTAAGCTCCACTCAGCACTTTTTAACTTAGTCAACTCCTCAGCTTGTCCAGGCATTGAGAGCGTTGATTGATAAGCTTCACTCAACGCTTTTTGTCTTAGCTTGATTTTCATCCTTTTCTGCAACTATGGAGTTAAGAGCGTTGAGTGAACTGGCTTCACTCAATGATTATGGACGTAGAAAAATTCTGCTCTGCATGAAGGCGTTGAGTGTGTTGACTACACTCAATGCTTTTCTCCCTTTGACATTGAGAGCATTGAGTGAACTGGCTTCACTCAATGATTCTGGACTTAGAATAATTCTTTTCTGCCTGATGGCATTGAGTGTGTTGACTTCACTCAACGATTTTGGCCTGATGGAGTTAAGTGTATTGACTATACTCAACGATTCTGGACTTAGAAGAATTCTACTTCGTGTGAATGTGTTGAGTGTGCTGACTACACTCAACACTTTTCTCCTTTTTGCGTTGAGTGAGTTAACTTCACTCAGCGTTATTATACTTATACATAATTTTTTGTCTTTCTTCCAAGGCTTTGACTAAATCAGCATGGCGTTGAGTGAACTAACTTCACTCAACGCTTTTGGACTTAGTCGAATTTTTTTGACAGATTTGCTCTGGCTTTGACAGACACTGCATGACTCAACGCTTTTGGTTATATGGCGTTGCGTGAGTTGACTTCACTCAACGCTTGTGAACTTAGCCACTTTTCTGCCTTTGTCATCATCTGTCCTTGACTTCTAGCTTTGAGTGAGCTTGCTTCACTCAATGCCTGTGGACTTAGTGGAATTTCTCTGTCCAGCTTCCTTTCTTAAGGCATCTGGCGTTGAGTGAGCTTGGTTCACTCAACGTCTGTGGAGTTAGACAGAATTTATGTCTCTCCACATGCCTATCTTGTGACCACCTATCCAATCAGTTTAATAAAGACTATCCTGCATACATGAACTTAAACATACATCAAATACAACTATGTGTATACCATTGACTTGTTTGATTTCTTACAAATATGGTACATGAGGATCAATGGACCCAACAGTCGCTCTCTCTCCAGACGAGGCCGTCCATTCCGCCGGTCGCGACTTCTTCGCCGAGGACCGATCGTCGCCGACTTGGACGCCCGCTCATGGAGGGCCTTCGCCACCGTCTGATCATCCTATTGCGATCACCACCATCCAGCGTTCGTTACGTAAGTAACCACCCATGTAACTACCCACTAACCACTATGGTTAGTGGAAAATATTATTTATTTAATTAATGGCCCGCAGATAACAAATATCATGAAATAATATAAACTTGAAACTATACTAAATACGGTCTTCAATTAGTGATTTGGGTGGTTACGACGTGTGGATAGCCGTGTAACACCTCATGGAGCCTACAAAAAGGCCCAAGCATCTCTCTCATTTCTAACTTTTTCTCCTCCCGTCTTCTTTTTCTTCAGGCCGGAACTCTGCCAGAATCCTCCTACGAGGCAACGAGCCTCCTCCTCCCGTCGAGCAACCCGAAAATTCGCCCAAGTCCACGACTTTCTAGAGAAGAAGATGTTCCGTTCGACGCTCTGTGAAGTCTCCTGCGCAAGCAACACACTTCAAGTCTGCACCAATGCTTCCCTATGTGTCAGGTCACGAAGTTCGTCAGCCAAGCACCGTCCAAGAACGTCTGTCTCCACCCGAAAGTGAAAGTCCACCTAGTGTCGGCTATGTGCACCTATGGGGGGGGGGAATAGGTGACGTGTAGCGCTTTTGCGGAACTTACGACTGTACCTGCACAATAAAAATAAAAAAACACAGCACACAGAATACACAGGCAATTTATAGTGGTTCCCCGACTTGGGTACATCCACTTTCCCCCTTCGACCTATCTCCCAACAAGGGACGACTCGGTCTCTTCTCCAACAGGATTGAAATCCAATCCCTGCACTATCGGAAGGAACCCTTCCACACGTGAGAGTCAACACTCCCACAAAACGGGTTGCACCCAACCCTTACAACACGGAACAATCGTTCCTTTACAACAAAAGTAAATGTAGAATGTACACGAGATACAAACTTCGTTTGGAGACTACGGTGTTCCTCTTCGTTCGACGACGTGTTCGTGAAGTCAACGAAGAGTCTACAACCTTGGTCTCTCTTGGAGAGGATCTCCCCGGAACCGGCGGCGGCAACACGAGCGACGGCTAGCTTCGGGATCGGCGGCTACGATGATGAGCGGCTGCTGAACTTGGAGATCCAAACTTCGTAGCGAAGCTAGCTTGGTCTTCCAACGGTCACTCTAGGATCAGTCGTCTCGATCGATTCGGACGGGGGAGTTTTTCTCGGTCAACAAATCGAGAGACAAGAGATCTCCGGATAGACACGTGAGACTCAGAGCTTTGCTAAGCTTCTGTCGCCGGAGATCGGGAAGAGAAGAGATCTACAGCGGCGACCAACTTATCGCGAGTGGTGGCGGCGGCGACGGAGCGGAAGCGGGGATCTAGGGTTTGTCCGTGCTCGCGTATGTCTGGTTTTCTTCGCTGAATCACTGTTCAAAAATACCCATGTATTTATACATTGAAGACCCATACAATATGACCGTTGTGGGTCCCACAAGTAGAAACCCGAAATCCGGTTCAAACTAGTCCAGCGGCATAATCCGGTCCAGCAGCATCCCGAGAAATCGCTAAGTGAAAATCGGCGAGAATCGCAGGTGATTCTCGACGAATCGGCGAGAATCACCAAGTGATTCTCGACGATTCGTCGAGAATCGCTAGTGATTCTCGCCGAATCACTTATTGATTCTCAGCGATTTTCACTTGGTATTCATGAGCTGCTTAACCACTGGTTCGACGAGAATCACTAGTGATTCTCGCCGAATCTTACTTGGCACCGTTTTGAGGTAGCCAGAAGGGGTCGGCGAGAATCACTAATGATTCTCGTCGATTCGGCGAGAATCACTAGTGATTCTCGCCGATTGCCGAATCGGCGAGAATCACTTGGTGATTCTCGTCGAATTTTCCTTGGACGAATTTTCGTCTTCCACCCAGGAGCTGCTCCTTGACCCATCCATGCTCCTTGTCTTCTCTTGCATATGAACGGCCCTGTACTTGAAAGTAAGTGCACTCCAATAGAGAGAGTACACGTAGGCCAACACACTGATCTGCTCAACGAGGGATTACGTCTTGCAAACCCGTGTATATTGACCTACTGCACCCTGACATTGGTGTGCACTTAGCGTGGAGGAGCTGCAAGTACAACTTAAGATGTTTCATCAAATACATTGTGAATTCATCTTAGCTTGACAGGTGGCTTCCTCAAATCCAGGTAATTGTGGATACAATACCCAACAATCTCCCCCTATTTGACGAAGCCAAAACCCTACTAGCTAAGATGAATAACACCTATCAAATAATAAACATAGCATTCAGAAATTAAACATGCAGCACAAGAGAATATATGCAACCAGATCAGGACTTGAGTCATTCACAAATTCAAATATATATACCAATATATATATATACACATATAATCTCAGAATTGTTCATATGATAACAATAATCATTAAATGTTCTTAAGACAAAGTGACAAGCTATAAGTTATTGACTATTTTTCCTTAGCTAAGTCACCCTTAAGATTTTGAGCCAAGTACTTCTTGCTTTGCCTCTCCATGTATTCTTTGGGCTTCGGGTAATACCTAGGAGGATGAACTTTATCTGCATCCTTGTTGTTTCTGAAAAAGATGTTGCGTTTCGCTTCAAACGTTTTGTGCGTTTCCCACTCATACTAGCTATATACTTCGTTTCGATTGATCTCTCCTCTTTCTTGCAGCCAGAAGGTGTCTAAGATGATGTTCCTTGAGACTGGACTCCATTTTTCGTTTCGTACGTCCTCCTAACTCATTCTGATCCTCTTTTCAGCTAGTGTCTCCTTGGAGGTCCCTTCCTGAGCTTTTCTCTTGGCCTTGGCTTTTGCTAGGGCCTCTTGATCAAACATGCTCCTCAGTTTAGCTTTGGAGAGAGCCCTAGCATCAGCTTCACTTATAGGAACATCTGCAGCACTTGCACTTATTCCCTCAGCAGCACTTACTCCCTCAGCGGCCATAGATGTCTCAGGAGGATGAATATCTGCAGGATTTTCAGCCAAGGGGATGCCTAACGCCTGGTGGAGCATCCACCGGCAGCTGTCATAGACGTACTTGTTTGACTGTTCGAAGTTTAGGATCATGACTTCTCGGAGCTCAGCCATCTTAGCTAGATACTCTTTCTCCCCCTTTTTGGCTTCTACAACTATGAAGTTGGCATAGGAATGTAGGGAGTCATCAATATGCTTCGTGGTCTTGGAGAATTCAGAGACCAAGGCCTGCTGATTGGCGTTGAGAGTGACCATATTACCGTCAAACTTTTGAATGTTGTTGGCGACAACATGTGCATTCTGATTTACGACAGCAAGAGTATCAGTGTTCTTTTTCAATCCGGCCATAAGGAGTGTGACAGCTTCGCCGGCCGCGGTATACTTTTCTTCAAATTTCTTGTCCATCACGTCAAGTTTATGATTGATCTCCACCATATTCTTGAGCATCAGATTTTCAGAAGTCTTAATCCTTTTCAGCAGTTTATTCTGAGCGTTGGCAAAGGAGTCTTTGAGTTCATTCACAATTCCCTGAATGACATTTACTGTGTGAGTGGCTAGCTCATCTCGTAATGGAAGAGCCGGAGGTACTTGTGGACCTTGCCCTTCAGCAGACGCATCTGTAGAGCTGGATACAAGCACAGTCTCTAATGGAGGAATGCTGGCGGCCTCGGTAGATTTATCTGACTCCCCCTCCACTGGTGCATCCTTGTCAGATGGAGGTTCAACAGGATCCGAAGCCTCAAATACTTCATGTCCCTTGTGCCCTTCATCTTCTTCGTCATCATCCATGAACTCATCTTCATCAGCAGCCTCTTCCAATTCTTTGTCAGCAGTCTCTTCCAATTCTTTGTCAGCAGTCTCCAATACAGTGTCACTTTCTTCTTGAATTTCGGCCACCGCATCCCTGGCCACCTGGGAGATGTCAGATACTACCTCAGTATGAGGGGGTAGAGGCTCCCCCTCGATTCCTGCAGTCAAGGTATCAGGAACTTCATTGGGGGTGACTGCTGAAGAAACTCCCTGTTGCTCTTCCACTGCAGGCTGCCCAATACGTCTCTCCCATCGGTCAAACACACTAGAGTCCATCTTCTTCAAGTAGTGGAGAGGAACACCTTTGTTCATGTCAAACCTGTCTCCGTTTAGCTGATTTAGGTACAGACTTATGATACGGCCAAAACTCAGAGAGCCCAAGGTGTCCTTGATCTTCTCGAACAACAACTCTCCCCAGTTGAACCTCTTACGGCAAACAACAGCTATTAGGATCTTGAACATATCCGCTGAGATATGGTCATGAGAGCCCGGCTTGCAGATGAGCACTTTTCCAATAATGTCAGACAGGAGCTTCCCTTCTTCATTCATATCCTTCCTCTTTATTGACCGAATTCCTCGTGGGAGACCGCAGAATAAGAGAGTTCTGTTTTTGTCATCGTCCTCCAGATAGTCCTCATGCTCCGAGCTAGAAAGCTGCAGATAGCGGGTCAGCTTGCTGGCAGACATCTTGACCTTTGCCCCAGCCACCTTGCTTTTGATTAGGGAGTCGCCATTTCGGAGTCTTGCGGTAGCGAAGAACTCCAGCACCTCTTTGTCCAGGATTTTGCAAGGGTGCTCCAGGACGAAGGTTAGCCCAGCCTCTTCCAGCATCAGAATGATGTTGCGGAATTCGTCCGAGGCGTGAGAAAACCCAGTTCGAACCAGCTCGCAACCAGAGACCAACCCAGCAGTTGTTCTTGGAGCCATTGCAGATCTAGGGAGAGAAGCCCTCTTCTACGCTTAATAAAAAAAATCAAAAAGGAAGTGATACAAGTGATCAAGTCCAAGTGCGGGTGAGGGGATACCTAGCGATGTAGACGGTGAGTTAGTTCGAGTGGAGAAGAATCGAAACTTGAAGAGTTCGTCGGTGAAAGCTTCGGCGGGATTCTTGCGGGAGACCTTTGATGGAGACGGATTTGGCGAGCTTTCCAGCAGGAGTCGGCGAGTTGTCCTCCGGTAAGTTTCCCTTGCGGCGGTTAGTTGCCCCTCGGCGAGTGTCCAGCGGAGGAGAGTCGACGAGGTTTGGCGTGCTTCCGCGAGTCGGTGGGAATGGGAAGAGTCGGCGTGATTCGACGGGATTTGGCGTAGGCGGTGCGACGAGCTTCCTGCGGGTCCGTCGGAAGAAACCTTGCGATTCTGCGAAGAGCTTCCTTGCAGGAACTTTGACGTTGTGGATCCTGGCGTGGATTCTGCGAAAGTCGGCGGGACTCGTGTAGCTTGCTCCTTCGGCGGGACTCTTGAGGAAGGCGAAGGGTCGGCGAGCCCTTTCGGCGGGATTTTTAAGTATAAAAATGAAATTGAAGGGTTTTCGGCGGTTTTCTTTACTAAGTATAAAAATGATACCAAGATTCCGAGTATATAATGGGTCGGCGGGATTTGTCTAATCAGAAATTGAAAGGTTTCTCTACTGGGAATTTTCACGATAGGAAGCATTGCAACATTTTCGAATTCTTCTGATGTCAAGTCAAAATAAGAACGATAAATACATATTTATTGTAAAGACAATCTATTTGGATTTGAGCGAGGCTTCTCCAAACACTTCTTGATGTCAATTGTGAGTTGTCGAGATTCACAATGACATATCTTCGTTAACTTTTTATTGATGTATAAAGGTTTGCATGTATCGTGTTAACCTATCCTTAGATGTGCATACATACACTAATATACAAAGATGTATCTGTATATAAGGATATATATATATATATATATATATATATATATATATATATATATATATATATATATATATATATATATATAGGTAATTGTCAATTGAAAACGACTCAAGTCTTGGAACTGATCATGAGTACCTGAGATTTTGAGAGTCATCGTTTAAGTCCCACAGGTAGAACATATTAGAAGCTCAATGTGAGTATGCTCAAGTAGATATCACATCTGTTATTTCAGACGCTTGTTCCAATTTAGTCTTGAGCCACCTACTGTCTAGTTTCCATCATATTCACGGGAACATAGACTACCCTGCAAGAAAGAATTACTTTACCTTAGGAACCCAAATCATATTGGGTCCTAGGTTCCTGTTAGCATAAGCACGCAACTGCCTTCCTTCAGAAAACCTGTCTGGAAGACTACCTCTGTCCCGAGAATGTGGATAAGCCCTTGCCGTGGGCACAGAGGGGTTGTGCCAACAGTCGATGGCAAAGTGCCCCACTTTGCCGCAGCACCAACATGGGTGAATGTTGTATCGCCGTTTCCGACCTGATCTAGTGACTGATGTAGTCACGGTCCTAGGTCTAAACGGGATAGGGCATGATCTTGACACAAAAATTCCTCTTCCATCGTGACACGTGGAAGGGTGGAAAGAATGCATGTTGTGAGCGTTATGAGGCCGGGAAGGTGGTGCCATTCTTTCAGGCATCTCCCTTACAGAGGCCCCATGGAACCTGACATCATGGCTTCTATCTTCTCTATCCCGTGTCCTCGAGTGGTGAGAAGTCTTCTGTGAGCTGGGACATGCAGATCCACACTGTGTTGAGGTAGTGGCAGTGAATACAAAGGGCTCAGAATGAGCCTTAGGTATTTCCTCATGGGTGGTCATGACGGTCCTTGCACTATGGACGTTTCCACATGGGGACAGATCACCCTTGCAGTGACCACGACTATTCCTGTGGTCATACCTGAAGGCATGATGAGTAGTCTTCCTGCTTGGAGTGGGGGGTCAGAATACCGTTTCCCCATTTCTCCATGCCTGGATAATCCGGGAGATCCACCCGGTTTCTTGCTTTCTCTTTATAGCATCAACTTTGGAAAAGTTTGATACTATACGTTTCTCATTATCTAGACTACTCTCTAGAGCTGAGATCTTAGAGTCCTTGACCTTGTTGGACGCTAATTGGAGAACCAACAAGATCTTCAGTCGAGCAATCTCTCGAGCTTGCTCCTCAGCAAGTAGGTTGCTTGACTGAAGGGCTCTCTTCAGAGAGTCAGAATTTTCTGGAGGAGAGCAGTTCCTGTCTTCAGAGAGTTCAAGAGAGATGGGGCAGGATGAAGAAGTTACCTGCTCGTCTGTGGTATTGTCGTTCGAGCCAGTGACCATTGTGTCATCCTCATCAGAGCTGCTTTCCTCACTGGTCTCGTCAGTCTCTGATACGGACACTGGAGCTCTGATGTTGTCCGAGTGATGCTTGCCTTCATCTTCAGAGGTGAGGACCCCCACATAGGCTTCCTCGTCTGGTTGACAACATATTACAGCTTTCTCTGACTCCCCCATCAACTCTGATATCATCACCCACATGGATTTAGCCGTCCTACATTTTTCCAATCTAGAGCGAGAGGCTCCAGACCAGATATCCATGATAATTTGACGAATCCTCTCGTCCAAGTGAAATAGTGATAGTTCCGTCTCTGACATCTCAGCAATGCCCATGGGCACTTGGATCCCAGAGTCGGAGGTCTTCATGGGAATAAACGGACCCTCTTCCAGGATGAAGGATGCTCGAGGATCAATAGCATCAAGGTGAAATGACACTCTCATTCTCCAGATGGGATAATAATCCTTTGTGCATGCGGGGAGTTTGAGTGGCGGTATCTCATAATCCAGATCCATGCTTCTGACACTGGTGGCAGGATTCTACTCAAGGTGTTAACCTTTTTGAAGAGCAACCTCGCTCTGATACCACTTGAAAGTCCACCTAGTGTCGGCTATGTGCACCTATGGGGGGGGGGAATAGGTGACGTGTAGCGCTTTTGCGGAACTTACGACTGTACCTGCACAATAAAAATAAAAAAAGCACATCACACAGAATACACAGGCAATTTATAGTGGTTCCCCGACTTGGGTACATCCACTTTCCCCCTTCGACCTATCTCCCAACAAGGGACGACTCGGTCTCTTCTCCAACAGGATTGAAATCCAATCCCTGCACTATCGGAAGGAACCCTTCCACACGTGAGAGTCAACACTCCCACAAAACGGGTTGCACACAACCCTTACAACACGGAACAATCGTTCCTTTACAACAAAAGTAAATGTAGAATGTACACGAGATACAAACTTCGTTTGGAGACTACGGTGTTCCTCTTCGTTCGACGACGTGTTCGTAAAGTCAACGAAGAGTCTACAACCTTGGTCTCTCTTGGAGAGGATCTCCCCGGAACCGGCGGCGGCAACACGAGCGGCGGCTAGCTTCGGGATCGGCGGCTACGATGATGAGCGACTGCTGAACTTGGAGATCCAAACTTCGTAGCGAAGCTAGCTTGGTCTTCCAACGGTCACTCTAGGATCAGTCGTCTTGATCGATTCGGACGGGGGAGTTTTTCCCGGTCAACAAATCGAGAGACAAGAGATCTCCGGATAGACACGTGAGACTCAGAGCTTTGCTAAGCTTCTGTCGCCGGAGATCGGGAAGAGAAGAGATCTACAGCGGCGACCAACTTATCGCGAGCGGTGGCGGCGACGACGGAGCGGAAGCGGGGATCTAGGGTTTGTCCGTGCTCGCGTATGTCTGGTTTTCTTCGCTGAATCACTGTTCAAAAATACCCATGTATTTATACATTGAAGACCCATACAATATGACCTTTGTGGGTCCCACAAGTAGAAACCTGAAATCCGGTTTAAACTAGTCCAGCGGCATAATCCGGTCCAGCAGCATCCCGAGAAATCGCTAAGTGAAAATCGGCGAGAATCGCAAGTGATTCTCGACGAATCGGCGAGAATCACCAAGTGATTCTCGACGATTCGTCGAGAATCGCTAGTGATTCTCGACGATTCGTCGAGAATCGCTAGTGATTCTCGCCGAATCACTTATTGATTCTCAACGATTTTCACTTGGTATTCATGAGCTGCTTAACCACTGGTTCGGCGAGAATCACTAGTGATTCTCGCCGAATCTTACTTGGCACCGTTTTGAGGTAGCCAGAAGGGGTCGGTGAGAATCACTAATGATTCTCGTCGATTCGGCGAGAATCACTAGTGATTCTCGCCGAATCGGCGAGAATCACTTGGTGATTCTCGTCGAATTTTCCTTGGACGAATTTTCGTCTTCCACCCAGGAGCTGCTCCTTGACCCATCCATGCTCCTTGTCTTCTCTTGCATATGAACGGCCCTGTACTTGAAAGTAAGTGCACTCCAATAGAGAGAGTACACGTAGGCCAACACACTGATCTGCTCAACGAGGGATTACGTCTTGCAGACCCGTGTATATTGACCTACTGCACCATGATATTGGTGTGCACTTAGCGTGGAGGAGCTGCAAGTACAACTTAAGATGTTTCATCAAATACATTGTGAATTCATCTTAGCTTGACAGGTGGCTTCCTCAAATCCAGGTAATTGTGGATACAATACCCAACAGAAAGTGATAGAAACCGAGATTCGTGTGAGGCGTTTGTGGCCCCCCAAGCACACTTGCAATCTCTCTCATCTCAAAGCTGTAACGAGTAGCAACCTGTCGCTCTCGATTCCACCAACAACCTATAAACCACAGCCAATAATGAAGTTTGATTGACAGTAACATTCCGATCATGTGATTTTTTACTCAGTTGAGGAGTTTTTCCACGTTAAAATCGCTTGTGTTCTGCTTTACTTATTCTGTGATAGTGCGCATGCTCGACCACTTCATGAGCTAAGACGATGTAGTTTAGTTTAGTCTACCAGAAAGATAGAGTTGGCGGCAACAATACGTGTACCATTAATGTATTGATACTCAATCTAATTAGTAGCATATGTTAATGTATTAGTATCTTATTAGATACTTGTACTATTAACTAAAATGACTGTATTAAAAAATAAATGTATTAATATTAGGAATGTGATCCATCAAACATTATTAATCATTCTACGACCAGGTCGTTTGGACGGAATTGAAATTCAACATTGGAATTGAATATTGGTGAATAATGTGGAATTGAATATTGATAACTAATTTTAATTCTAGTGTTCGTCTAATAAACAATATTAATGAATATTGTGGAATTGATCAATTCTGTTGTTCGTTTGTTAAATAAAATTCAATCTAATAATTAAAAAATATTATGAGTAAACTAATATTTTTTCACATATATTATAAAAATATGTATTAAAGCTGAAAAATGTGCACCCGGGTACAAAAGCATGCCCGAAAAAAATACGTGCTTAGCGCAAAAATGAGCGTCCGGGTGAAAAACACGCGCCCGGGAGAAAGGGCGCGCTCGGGCGAAAAACGCGTGCCCGAGTGAAAAAGTCACGCTATTGCGGGCGCCCGGGCGAAATTGCGAGCGCCCGGGCTAAACTGCGGGTGTCCGGGCAAAACTGAGGGGCGCTCGGTCGAAACTGAGGGCGCCTGGGCAAAAATGTGGGAGCACGGGAGAAAATGAGTGCGCCGGTGCGAAAATGTGCGCGACCGGGCGAAAATGCGCGCGACCGGGCAAAAATGCGAACATTTGGGCAAAAATGGCGCGTCCGGGCGAAAAAGGCGTGCCTGGGCAAAAAAGGGGCGCCCGGGCGAAAAATGCGCGCCCGGGTGAAAAACTCGCGCCCGGGCGAAAAACGCGCGCCCCGGCGAAAAACGCGCGCCCCGGCGAAAAACACTCGCCCGGCAAAAAACGTGCGCCCAGGAGACAAAACGTGAGCCGAGCGAAAAACGCGCATTCAGACAAAAAACTTGTCTCGGTCAGAATTGTCCAATTTTTATATAGATCGGAAAGAATTGTGTTTAATTCAAAATGAATTACACTAAATTCATTAAATTTCAATTCTAACGTCAAGCGTGCAAACATGCAAACGAATAAAAAAAATTGAAATTAGACTTTCAATTACAATTTCACGAGCTCAATTTAATCCAAACGAACAAACCATTAAGATATAAATGGTTGGAGGAATTCATATTAAAAAAACTCAGCCATAGTACCTTGTAATTCGTAGATCCTGAAATTATAATTATACTCAAGATGATATTCACAGATCAAATAAAAAAATAAAGTAAGGATACATTTGGCACGGTGATGGCGGTCATAAACATATGGGGTTAGACCGTCATTCATTCGCTGAGAATCACTTAACAAATGTCATTAGATGAAGGGTCTGTTTGGCGCAGCTCTGGCGGCTGGAAAATCTCTATTCCAGCCGCCAGAGCTGCTTTATATGTGTTTGAGACAGCTCCCTATGAAGAGCTTTTCAAAAATCTGGAGCTGTTTTGCAGCTTTTCAGAAATCTCCCTCCACCCAGCTTCTGCTCTTGCAAAATAGCTTTCTCTCTCATAGGTTTTGGAAATCTAATGGTTTCTTCAGTTGGAACATGCTTAGATGTCGGACGGCCTTCCTCCGGCAATTCCGAGCCCCTGACGGCCTTCCTCCGGCGATTCCGAGCCCCCGACGTCCTTCCTCGGGCGATTCCGAGCGCACTTCTGCACAGAATACCCAAACACTCTGCAGCTTTTCAAAACTGCTCCCCAGAAATCTATTTTAAAACAGCTCTATCCGGACAGCAGCTTTTCAATCCGCCAGAGTTGTCCCAAACAGAGCCGAAGTTTTATAGATGGGATTTAATGAATGATCATTTAACCCTCGTATTCATGAACGTGATCACCGTGCAAAACAGAGTCTAAGGGCATGTTTGATTTAAAAGGTAATGGACCCAGAAATTGTTTTGCGGTTTAAATAAAACAAAATTTATTGGGTTGGACAGAATTAACCCGGGAATTAGAATTCCGCAAAACCGTGGGGTCTCCTTCCCCTTTGCTTCAGTCTCCTCTCCCAATTTTTTTATTTCTTTTCATTCCTTTTTAGATAATTCTTTACATATTTAAAATATACTTAAAAATCATAAAAAGTGAGCCTGGAATATAATAAAATAATTTATTTTATGCACACAAAAAATAAAAAACAGTCTGAAAAAGATCAAATAATTTATTTTATTGTGCGTGAGACCCACTTTTTTTTTATTTTTAAGTGTATTTTAGGTGTGTAGTTCCATCCTTTTTTATATGAGTGCCTAGGGTTTTGCTTTTTTGTTGTTCCTTGAGGCTAGACGTGCACATAAAGACTGGGCTTGAAAAGCCTACCTGGGCCCGACCTTGAAAAAGCCTGGTTAGGTCTGGGTCCGCGTAGGCCTGGTCCAGGCCCAGGCCAGTCCTGGAGGGCCTAAAAAGGCCTTAAATGTAATGATTTGTCTTGCCTGGTGCCCGGCCCGGGCCAGGCCCAGACTAGGCCCGGTCCTAGGCTTTACCTGGGCCCGGGCCCAGGCATCTCTCTAGACTCTAAATAAAAGACGTTGCCCAACGTTTCTTTTTAAAAAGACGTGCCAACGATGACACGTCTCTAAACCAACGATGACAAGTCTCTTTAGAAAGAGACATGCCAACGTCTCTTTCAAAAGAGACGTTGGCTGCCACGCTGTCAGCCAACGTCTCTTTTGAAAGAGATGTTGGTATTAAATGTAAGTTTTTTAAAATATTTTTTAATGATTTTTTAAATTATTTTTTAATAAAATTTTAAAATATTAAATTTATATCTATAAATATAGATAGATGAGAAGGTGGGGGGTGTTTGTTACTCACACTCTCATTTTAATTCATCTCAATTTTTGTTTAATATATGGCGTCGCCATCCGTTCCTGTGCCTGAAGTTATCGAGCACAAGCATAGTGCTCCAATTTGGGAGCACTTCAAAAAGTTGCGCTTCGGCACCGATATGAAGGCGAGGTGTCGTCATTGTTCGAAGTTGCTAACGGTGAGCGGGAACTCGACACTAGTGCGGCACATCAAGTCATGTCTCGCTAAACAAGCTCCAGAATCTAGTCAATCTCAATTGTCAGCTACCGGACAGATTTGGATGTACGATCAGACTTGTCAAAGAGAAGCGCAAATGAAAAATATCATCGGGCGCGGGTTGCCGTTAAACCACTATGACAACGCTCGTGAAACCTCTTACATTCACAAGACTCTACAACCAAAGTATCAACAGGTTAGTAGATCTACAATTCGGCGTGACGCATATAAGACATATATTAAAGCGAAAAAAATCTAATAAAATATTTTGAAATTTTAGAAAGTAAAGTGAGTTTAACATGTGACATTTGGAGTAGCGGTTTAAATTTAGGAAATTCATATATTTGTATCACAAGTCACTGGATAGATCCTACATCACGGGAGCTATCCAAATGTATTATTAGTTTTACAACTTTTGAGGTTCCGCATATCGGACAAGCTATTTATCAAGTAATTATGAATTGCATCCGTGAATTTAAACTTAATGATAAAATTATTAGTATTTCTTTTGATAATGCAACAAATAATACCTCAACAATCGAAAATTTGAAAAGAGATTTAAAACCAATGTTAAATGAAGTATTTTTTTTATACTCGTTGTGTATGTCATGTTTTAAATTTAATCGTTCAAGATAGTTTTAAATTTATGGAATCTTATATTCATAAAATTTGAATCATGTTACAATATATATATAGTTCACAAAAAAGACGTCAAGATTTTAAAAAATTTGTAATAAACCAAAGAAAAAATTTCTAAAACCAGAATATGATATGTCAATTACATGGAATTCAACTTACAAAATGTTAAAAAGATCAGTACGTCAAAAAACACTACTAATGGAATTTTATTCATCTATAACAAATCATAATTTAACCGATAATGATTGGGAAATTATAGAAGATTATATATGTTTATTAGAATGTTTTCACCGAACAACCGTTTTTTTATCTGGAGTGTATTATCATATTAGTTCCCTCGTTATCGAAAATTTTGTAATTATAACAAGAATATTTAATCATTTTAAACAAAATAAACTGTGACGTTCGGTAATTGAAATAATGGAAACTAAAGTTTTAAAATATTATACAGAAATGTCTCCTATGTTTTCATATGATGCGGCTTTAAATCCTTTATTAGGTGTAGAAGGCGTCGAAAATCTTTTAGATGAAATAAATAATAATTTGCACTTAGATTTAAATTCGTCGAATTATGAAGATACTTATATTTCAAAATTTAATACAAGTTTTACAAATTTGTATCATTATTATTATGAATTATTTGGCTCGCGGCCAGAGAAGATATTACACACGCTCAAACCACCGATAGTTTTAAAAATGTCATTTTTGAAATCGCGTCTTGAAAAAAATCGCGAACATCCAGTACATTAAATGAGTTAGACTTATATACTAAAATACATTTTAGAGATTTTATGAGTGATTTTGAGGTTGAAAATTTTAATATATTAGTGTGGTGGAAAAACAAAGCGAACACGTATCCTATTTTGGCCTTAATGACCCGAGATATTCTAACTATCCAAGTGATGTAGCACGGGTTACCGCTTGCGCACAAGTACCAAATATTCGTGTGAGTGCGACATTTCATCAAACGCGTGGCGAGCAATCGGCAAGTTTCAACAACACCTTAACACTGAAGACGTACGATCACTAGCGATCCGCACTCTTGCGCTTGGATCTTGCTAAGGCACCCAACACAACCGGTCTAAATTACACAACGTTCATCCCAACACAAATGACTAAAACTCAAGCAATCCAGACAAATTAACGGGTCACTTCAAAATAAGTCGCATGCATCATCAAACGCCAACGGAGACGATCCGGACCAAAGTATCGATTCAAAATAAGTCCAAATCAGCCCCAAAATAATATAACACGAAGGTATACCAAATCCCTTGAATCAAGAGAGAAATCAAGGGTTGATTCAACCCGATTTCGCAAGCGTTCAAGAGATCTACCTTATCCAAGTTACACAAAGAAATCCGGATAATTTCAATACTTTAAATTCAGATTTCAAAACAATACATACTCAAACAAAATTCAGAATAAAATACGAATCCACAAGTCCACCAATCTTCACAACATAAAGAAAAAGCACACAAGATGTAAGGGGAGAGATTACCCACAACCAAAGAGACGAACACACAAAGATAACTCGTGGAAGAGTCGCACTTCCACCGGATCCGTCGGAGTCGCACCGGACGGAGGACGCTAGCCGCCTTCTTCAGAATCACACCGGAGGAGGGAGGAGGTCTCCGGACAGCGGGGCAGCACCAAGAGGGGCGGCGGCTTGGGCGATCCTTCAAGGGGCGTCGGGTAGGAGAAGGCTTCACGCCAAACTCAAGGGGCAGCCACTGACTCTCTTTTTCTTCTTGATTTCAGCATCCCCTAATCTGAACCTAACCCCTCTATTTATAATAAATACTACTCAATCTTCACCCTACATCAAACAAATAAAACTAACCATCCAAATGCTAAACGCAGTCCAAAATTATGGCGAAGATATGACGCGGCGATGGCGACGAAGATATGACGCGGCGATGTCGGCGAAGATATGACGTGACGATGGCGGTAAAGATATGACGCGGCGATGGCGGCGAAGATATGATGCGGTGATGGCGGCGAAGATATGACGCGGCGATGGCGGTTTGATTTCGCGACAACGTCCGTCATAGTCTTGAAATTTAATATTGCGGCAACGGTCAGAATAATGGAACGAGGCAACGCCGTCCATGAGCCTATCACGAACATATGGCGGGGCATTATCGCCATCAATCCTCCTACACTCAAAATCACTCATCACCGATGAGTGGGCCGGGAGAGGAACACGGTCGAAGGTAGCATCAACATGCGGGAAATCTGGCTCGGGAATCCATAGCGAAGTAGAGCGGTCATCCTTGAGGCACCCCCCCCCCCCCCCCCCCGCCCCCCCGCGTGCGGAGGGCGCGCACGCACAGGGAGCACGCGCCTCCTTGAGGCGCCCCTTGCGCGCGCGCCTCTGAGCACGAGAAGAAGCACGCCAAGTCTTCAGAACGAGTGTTCTCCGCTACCAACAAGGCAACAGAGACAAACATTAAGCTTCGCGAGTAGTGGCCTCTGACCCTCCGAACACGTCTCTCTCTCCCTTGCAATTGTAACGAGGAGCGACATATTGCCATTGATTCCTTTTAAAGGCGTTGTACAACCAACAAATATTGAAATTTGATCGTCACTGATCCGACCACGTGATTTTTCATTCTTTTCCAGGATTTTCCACATAAAAAGATATTCTTGCCTACTGTCTTTTCTCTATGTGACTGTTTGCACGCTCCACTGTTCAAAAGCTAAGACGGTTCAATTTAGACCGATTTACAGAGATTCTCTAGCGGATAGCAACAAGATTTATTATAAAACATAAAATTACTTAATTTCCATATCTTTACAATATTAAAAGCGAAAAGTTATCTTCAGTGAAACATTCAAAAATGACAATTATGCTCCCATTTTTATATTATAATTTATTTCAAAAACAATACAATGTTCATTCAAGTAATTACACTATTCTAAAATTAAAAGTGATGACGAAAATCCATTAAAATTCAGAAAAATTTTAGTAGAGCTCATATGCCTACTATGATAGGCTGTCAATAAGCATGTCAGTTGTCTATTCTAGGAATATTATCATTAGACATATCAACGATATTTTCGAGGAGGTGACTTCAAACCAATCAATTTTATTAAACTTGATTAATTAATATTTTATTTATTTTAAGCTGTAATAAATAATTGATAGGGGCGGAGCTCCGAACCTATCACAGTTGAGATACTATCGTCATTGATCGTGGGGGAAAAATCCGTGTGTACAACCCCGTATCCGGCGAGTGGGGTCGCCAGGAACCAGACCGGTCAGCTCTCTTTTCTTAAGTCTCGGCCAAGCATCAAGGGGGGCCAGAGCTTGGCAGCCTGCAACTCGCCCAGGCGAGCCTGGCTAGTGGCAAGCGAGTAGGGCCAGCCGGGCCCGCACTCGCCGGGAGGGGAGTAGAAGCGGCGAGTACCAGCCAGTCCAGACAGCGCCGTTCCGCCTTGGCGATTGAGAAAAGCACGTCCAGTCCATTCGGTTCGTCGAACGGAGCTCGACGTTCGTCGAACGGAACTCGGTGTTCGTCGAGTGCTGAGCCTTTCGTCGGGTCCCAGGCCGCTCGCCGAGTTCTGACCGCTGAACGAACTTGCGGCATGCGAGCAGGAGAGTCTGGACCCGTACTCACCAAAGGCCGGGCGGAGGTGGCGAGTGACACCTCCATCGAGCACTCGCCGCCCTTATAGAGCAGAAGTTGCTGGGGGCTACTCGTCCATTGATCTGTGGGGGTATTTTTACCATTTTGCCCCCGTTGACCTGCCCATAGCCTGCTAAAACAGCGGAGTTACTCTATTGGCAGACCTAGTTGGGCTGCACATAGCTGTTCAAAATAGCAAAAGTTGACTATTTGCAGGCCGTTTTCAGAAATCTATAAATAGGACCCAAGGGGTACCTCAGAAGGCATGCTCACTTGTTTCTCAGTCTTCTAGCGCTTTGTGAGGTAGCCTTAGCTCGTCCTTTTGCTAAGGAGGGGAAGCGCTCTAAGATCTTCTGGGTGTGTGGTGGAACCTCCACGCCGAGCCCTTGGGTCAGTTTTCTTTTGTCATTTGGCTTGCAGGAGGGAAGTAAGTGTGCGATCACCCCTTCCCCAAGGGTGAACTCCACAAGAGACCGAGTTTTTGATTTCAACATTTTGGTGCGGTGAGCGTGGAGAATGGTCAGCACAGAAAATCTTCAGCAGGCTCGATGATAGGAGAATGACAAGGCTCGGACAGGTCCGACTCGCCGCCCCCGCCACCTCTAGCCACGGTGGGGATGTTTGAAGACTTCAGACATGAGGTACTCAGCCTCTTCAAGTGCGCACTCGGCGCACGGGCCGAGTGCTCGACTCTAGCTGTCCCAATCACTGTCGCCCAGTATCTGGGCGAGGACGCTCCCGGCAGGCGAGATGGGAAGGAGGTCGCCGAGGAAGGAAGGGGATGCGAGCTCCCTGGGCGCGTGCTCTTACCCGGCTCGGCAAGCGGAGGCCTATTTGGCGAGATGGGTGCGCGAGATCCTTCAGCTCGCCCAGCGGGTGGAGGCAACCCCTTCAGCGAGTTGGTTTCTTCTGCCCCAGTTCTAGAGGGATTAAGGGAGCCAGAGATGTCTTACTACACTGGGAAGGGGGACCCGGTCCAACACATCCAGTGGTTCGAAGACGTGGTTTCGATCCGGCAGATGTTAGATGGCTTCAAGTGACGGCTCTTCGCCAGCTGTCGGCCAGCTCCATTTACTGCTTCGAGGATCTGCGCCATTGATTCATGTTGAGGTTCACCACCTCGAAGAGGAGGAAGATGGAGTTGGAGTCCCTGTTACACATCAAGTAGAGAGTAAATGAGATGTTGGGGAGTTACGTCGACCGGTTTCAGGAGGAGGTCACCCAAGTGCAGGAGATGTCAGGCCATGGCCTGATGATGGACTTCACCCTAGGGTTGCAATAAGTTTTCTTCGGGATGGAGCTGAACAGAGTGCTGCCACTCTCCTACGAGGAGCTGATGGAGAGGGCGGCAAGAGAAGTCGACGAGGAGGTGTCGAATCTGGAGTTTGCCCGGAAGTTGGCCAGGTGGGCCACAGAGGAAGAGAAGGAGTCGAGAGGAGGCAGGGGGCAGGAGGATAGGAGAGTCGAACCCCGATAGAGGGAATAGAGACAATTTCAAGGGCAGCAGCAGCCCAGGTGGGGGCGTCAGGAGCCAGACTGTCGGTTGGGTTGGAGGCTTGAGTGGCAATACCAGGGGCCACAGAGAGGTTACCAGGGAAGGGACCACCACCAGGGGGGCCTGGATCAGTTCCACCTCCCGGATTGGAGGCAGGCGCAAATACCTTCACTCCCCGATCAAAATCAGGCTATGGCCATAGCCATGGGGGAGAGGAGAGCGCCGCGAAGGAGGAGAAGAGAAGTCAGGGTGGAGTTGCCCTACTGTGACTTCCACTAAGAGGAAGGGCACGCCACAGCCACGTGCCCAGAGTTCCTTGAGATGGGAGGGAACATAGAGCAATATCAGCAACAGGGGCGCCAGGAGGTGAGGATTGAAGAGGTACTGCCTTGGGCGGAGGAGGACCAATGTGAAGACCGGGCGGACGTCGGGACCCGTGGAGGGATCAGATTGATCCATGGGGGGGGGGAGGTTGAGGCCTCTAGGAAGGCGAGCCTTCACACCATGTACCATCGGAGCGTTAGCTCCACATCCCAGACCCCACCCCCGAAAGAGAAGATTACTTTCTCAAGGAAGGACATGCCAGATCATGAGGATCCCTTCTGCGATGCGCTAGTCATCTAGACGGCCATCAAGAATTTCACCGTCTCCCGGATCCTCATTGACAATGGGAGCTCCGTCATCATCATCTTCAAGAAGGCATTCGACACAATGAAGGTGTAGGAAAAGCGTGTGCTGGCTTCAGATGGCCCCTTGTTTGGGTTCTTAGGGGAGAGAGGAAGGAGGTAGAAGGGGTGGGGATCCATGCCACCCTAGGGGGCAGTCCTAGAACTGCCAATTTGTCATTGTGGATGCCCTCAGTAACTACAACGCCATCTTCAGAAGGGCCCTCATCAGTGCCTTTCGCTGCATCCCCTCGTCCTTCCACCAATGCCTGAAGTTCAACGCCGAGGGGATCCAGGTCTGGGGTGACCCCAAAGTAGCCCAAGAGTGCTATGTCACCGCCATGAACTCTATCTCTTGGTAGGAAGGGGCAGAGGAGATGGAGCGGAGAATGGAGGAGGCGGAGCAGGAGGCTGGTAGAGAGGAGATGGAGGTGGAGAGCTGCACCGGGGTAGAGGTGGCAGGAGGAGACTGAGAAGAGTTGGCCGAGACAATGAACATAAAGGAAGAGATGGAAGTGGACGTTCTTGTCCCGAAGGAGAGGGACGTCAGAGAATGGGGGGAGCAGTCTAGGTTGGAGGCTGCAGAAGAGGTGGTGGATATGGAAGTTCTCACCCTTGGAGGTGGGGTGGATAAGGTTCACGTCAGCAGGGGCTAACCCCGGAGGCTCAGGGCAGGGTACTGACATGCATCCAAAAGAATGTGGACATCTTCACATGGAGCGCAGCGGAGATGCCGAGGGTTGACGCAGACGTGGTTTGCCACTGTCTCAACCTGGACCCGAGAGCATGCCCCGTCCAGCAGAAGAAGAGGTCTACCGCAGACAAGCTAGCCGAGCCCATCAGGTAGGAGGTGGCCAAACTCCTCAGGCCAGTTTTGTATCCTAAATATAATACCCTGACTGAGTATCCAATGTTGTTATGATTAAAAAAGGAGACGACCAGTGGCATATGTGTATTGATTTTTCTTTACTTAATAAATTATACCCTAATGACTGTTATCCCTTGCCTCAGATCGACGTGCTGGTTGAATCAGCCGTCAGTTTTCCTGTAATGAGTTTCTTAGATGCATTTTCAGATTACCACTAGATCAGGATGCACCCCCCCCAGACATCAAGGATTTCTCGTTCATTACGGGGCATGGGTGCTACTACTACAAAATGATGCCCATTGTCCTGAATAATGCTGGGGAGACATACCAAAAGATGATGGACAGGGTCTTCCGGGAACAGAAGGGGAGGAACCTGGAGGTGTACGTAGACGATCTCATGATCAAGAGTCCGGACATGGACTCTCACCTCCAGGACCTGGAGGAAACCTTCGCCACTCTGCGCAAATATAAGATGCGGCTGAATCCCCTGAAATGCATCTTCGGGGCCAGCAGGGTGAAGTTCTTGGAGCATCTCGTCACCCCCGCAGGGGTCGAGCCAAATCCTGACAAGGTCAAGGCCATCATGGAGCTGGGGTCACCGCGAAATGCTAAAGAGGTGCAGCGATTAAAATGGAAGCTGACAGGATTGAGCAGGTTCCTCTCCCGGTCTGGGGAGAAGTGCTCCCCCTTCTTCGAGATACTAGGGGGCAAAAATTCGAGTGGACTAAGGAGTGTGAGGAGGCATTCCAAGCCCTGAAGAGGCAGTTAACCCAGGAACCGCTGCTCCAAGGGTCGAAGGAAGGGGAAGACTTATACTTGTATCTCGGGGTCGGAGCAGAGGCCATGAGCTCTCTCCTGGTTCGTGAAGAGGGGAAGAGGCAGCTCCCCATATACTATATGAGTCGGGTTCTGAGGAAGGCCGAACTTCGATGTCTGATCTTGGAAAAGCTGGCCTTCGCTCTAATCATCTCGGCTCGGAGGCTTCGGCCCTACTTCCAGGCACACTCCATCCGAGTGGTAACTGACCATCCCCTTCGCAACATCTTCGAGGGAGTGGAGCATTCGGGCAGACTAGCCAAATGATCGGTAGAGCTAAGCGAGTTCGACATCTCCTTCATCCCCGCCTCTCGATCAAGGCCCAAGCAATGACTAACTTTTTGGCCGATTACGTGATCGAGGTGGCAGAGGAGGAGATCACTCGTCCGGCTTCGTAGAAGGTAAAGGTGGACGACGCCTTAGGGAAACATTCCTTGGGGTGGGGATAATCTTGTAAATCCCCCATGGGAGAGGATTGAGCAAACAGTGGTGGTGCACTTCCCCATCACTAACAACCAGGCTGAGTACGAGGCTGTAATATCAGGGCTGCGCCTGGCCAGGGAACTAGGGGTGCTGGACATGGAGGTCCTCACTGACTCTATGGTGGTGGTTTCCCAGATCAACAGAGAATTAGAGGTGAGGGAACCTACCCTCCGACTATACTTAGCAAAAGTGAAGGGGTCATCGACACATTTCAGACCTTCTCCATCTGACATGTGCCCAAAGAAGAAAATGAGCAAGTCGATCAGCTGGCAAAGCATGGCCCCGGGATGGGGGGTACCATCACTGATCTATTTTGCCCTTCCCATTGAAGAGGAAGAGCTGATGGAAGTGGATCAACACCCCTTGTGGACGGACCTGTTCACGTCCTTCCACTCCACAGGGGAGTATTCAGAGGGGATGGACAAGAAGAATTTCAGATACAAATCGGCATATTATCTCCTCCGGGACGGGCAACTGTATAGGAAGACTCTCTCAGGGATGTTGTTCCGTTGCGTGGCTGAAAGTGAGGTGCAGAGGATCTTGGAAGAAGTCCACTCCGGGGAGTGTGCGAGTCACTCAGGGAGTCAGACCCTGGAAGGGAGAATCCTCAGACAAGGGTACTTCTGGCCAACCTTGGGCCGCGATGCCGCAGAATTCACAAAGAGGTGCCACAAATGTCAGCTGTTTGCCCCCCTCCAACTGCAACCCGCTCAACACCTCAAGAGTATCACGGCCCCTGGCCCTTTGTAATTTGGGGAATAGACTTGGTTGGGCCATTCCCCCAGGCCAGCAGACAGAGAAGGTTCCTGCTAGTAATGATTAACTATTTTTCCAAGTGGCTGGAATTGAGGGCTTTGGCCAAAGTGACTTCTCAGGTCATCAGAAATTTTATTTGAGGGGAGATCATCTGTCGTCATGGGTTGTCGCAGGCCATCGTCACGGACAACAGGCCTTAATTCGCCAGCGCGGAATTCACTAGCTTCTGCGAGCAGCTCGGAATTGACGTCAGGTTTGCCTCGGTCCACCACCCCAGGAGAAACGGGCAGGTAGAGGCCGCGAAAAAGATTATTGTGAACCTCTTGAAGAAGAAAGTAGTGTTGGGCACATTGGTTTAAATGTACCTGATTTGAAGAAGCCTCACCCAACTCAATGATATGCATCAAAATGTATTTGATGTATTTTTGAGTTACCTTGTGCAGGTTAAGTATTTGCAGGAAAGATGAAAAAGTTCTAAGTCCATGTGTCGACACCCAGGAGGAAAGTGTCGACACTTAAGAAGACTTGTGTCGACACCCAGACAAGCAGTGTCGACACTTGGAGTCATTGTGTCGACACCTGGGATGTAGAGTCGACACCAGACAGAAAGTGTCGACACAAGGAGCTGTGTCGACACTCAATGAAGAAAGTGCAGTAAAGCTGTGTCGACACTTATCAGTTGTGTCGACACCCAGTGAAGCTGTGTCTACATCAAAAAGTGTCGACACTTGGAAGCTGTGTCGACACTCAGCAAAAGTCAGCAGAGACCAAGTATAAGTGTCGACACCCAGAACAATGTGTCGACACACAACAGAAGAGTCAACACTTGAAGTAAGTGTCGACACCCAGAGCAATGTGTCGACACTCAGCTGAAGACTCAACACTTGAAGAAAGTGTCGACATAAGGAGCTGTGTCGACACTTAGCAAAGATCAGCAAAGTTCAACAAAATATTCTAAGTACAAGTGTCGACACTATGGGGATGTGTCGACACTCAGCTGAAGTCTCAACAGAAGAAGTATGTGTCGACACAAGAAGCTGTGTCGACACTCAGTAAGTATCAACACTAAAGGCAAGTGTCGACACCATGAAGATGTGTCGACACTAATACAAGTTCAACACATGAAGATGTGTCGACACAAGGAGATGTGTCGACACTTACAAGAAGTCAACAAAGTGCTGAAGAACAAAGTGTTGTGTCGACATTCAATATCAGTGTCGACACATGAAGAAGAAGCAAGTGTCGAGATATAAAATCTACAACGCAAGGAGTTGTGTCGACACCTTGTAGGCTAGTGTCGACACTTAGACAACTTGTGTCGACACTTGGTCTATAAGTGTCGACACTTAAAGACAGAAAGTCTCGACACTTTTAGACAGTTACAGAATTTTCAAGAACTGACTGGATGACTTGACAGCTGCCATTCCAGCCGGTCTACAGCACCTGTCAGAGTTGTCAGAAATTAGTTATGGACCGGACCAGCCGGTTACCATGAAGAAGGCCTATAAATAGGCTTACACTGTCTACAGAAATTGATTGATTGAAAAGAAGTTCAAGTGATCATTAACAAGAAGAAGATCTAGCTATTCCTTGAAGAATCTAGCAAAGATCTAAGAAGTTGGAGAGAGAGAGCTCCATCCAAGAAATCAGCTGTTGGAACCTAGCTGAGAAGAAAGGTTCAGATTGTTCTGAATCTTAAGTAGCAGAGATCAAGGATCAACTGCAGAGGAATCAGTCTTATTGTGTTATACTTTCAAGAAGCTTTGAAGAAAGCCAAGTCAGATTGATTTCAGCTGAGTTCTTCCAAGAACTCATCAAGAAACTCACAACTTATCTCTCTTTCATCTGAGTTGTTGAGTAAATATTTTTGTATTCATTTTATCTTGTAAGCCTGTAATTATAAAGGCTGAGTGTAGGGCCTGTGTGCCTGAGTGTAGGAGAGTTGAATCTCTGAGTGTAGGCCTGAGTGGCTGAGTGTAGGCCTTGGTGGCTGAGTGTAGGCCTTGGTGGCTGAGTGTAAGCTTTGTGGAAAAGCTGAGTTGTAGGGCCTTGGGCCTGAGGTGTACGAACCTGTTTTGGGGTTCTGAGATAGTGAAGGAGTTTGGCCGAATCTAGTACACTGCTAGATAGGCGAAGGGGGAAAGTGGATGTACCCAAAGCTTAGGGAACCACTATAAAACTCTGTGTCTACTGTGTGGCTGTGAAATTCTGTGATTGCTGAATGTGTGCTGTGATAAAGTAGATAGAATTCTGTGATATTATTTGATTGCTGCCTAAAAAGTTAAAAAGATTCAAGTCACCTATTCACCCCCCCCTCTAGGTGATTAGGTACAATATCTTTCAAGTGGTATCAGAGGGAGGTTACTCAAAAGAGGACATAACTGTCTGAGTATATCCTGTTGGCATATTCAGTCTAAGTCAAATTACAGAATCAAGAAAATCAAGAACCATGAGTTCCACTGAGAATCACAAGGAATTGGGATCTATGAAGTTACCTATATGCAGAAAAGAGATCTTTGGTATATGGAAGGAAAGGGTGAGACTTTTTATGGAAGCCTCAGACCCTAGGATTTATATCACAGTCAAAGAAGGGCCATATGTGCCCATGAAGGTTTCAGTCTTGGATGTCAATCAGAGAACACCTAAGGATTTCTCTGAAATGACAAAGGATGAAATTGTTCTAGCCACTATGGATAAGAGGGATCAGAACATAATAGTGAGTGCCATAGATGATGCAACTTTTCAGAATTTGATACACTGCAAGACATCCAAGGAGATGTGAGATACCTTGATTGTGTATATGGAGGGTTCTGAAGAAGTTAGGCAAGACAAAAAATCCTTGCTAAATCAAGAATATGAAAGTTTTAGAAAAGAAAAAGCTGATAGCATAACTGAGTGCTATAAGAAGTTCTACAGAATTGTGAATGAACTCATGTCCTATGGCAGAGAGTTCAGTAATTATGAACTCAATGATAAGTTTCTAAGGTCCCTAACAAAAGATTGGGACACCAAGATCTGTGCCATTAGGGAAATGACAAAGTTGGCAGAAATTCCTTCACCAACACTGTTTGGCAAACTGCTGTCTTATGAAATGCAGTTGACAGTGAGGAAAGAAGAGGAGAAATCAACAAGAAGTGAACATAAGGAAAGGACAGTGACCTTTAAAACAGAAGCCCCCAGAAAGTACAGAAGTAAGTCTCCAACTCCACCACTAAAAGTTGCTGAAACAGAATCAGATGAGTCAGCAAGTAGAAAGTCTGAAAGCAGTGAAAGTGATGAGGAATTTGTTGCCTTTACAAGACATTTCCAGAAGTTCTTAAAGAAGAAACAGTGGAGGACAAGGCCATCTACTTCACAGGGAAAAGAAGACTTTTATCAGAATAAAAAGTCTTCAAAGAAAAACAGGAAGAAGACCAAGTCTAGCAAGACAATTCTTTCAAAAATAGTATGCTATTGATGTAATAGACAAGGCCATGTTGTTGCAGATTGTCCAGAAAAAAAGGAAGGAGTCTAGTGACAAGAAAATGACTCAATACAAGGGCAAAAAGGAAAAGTCTTTTGTTGCCAAAAAGGACAAGACCCTGTCAGATATTTCTTCATCAGAAACTGAGTCAGATGTTGAGGCATATATAGGGCTGTTTGCTGAAGAAGAAGAAGAAGAGTTCATTCAGATTATGAACTCTATATATGATCAAGAAGACAGTCAATGCCAAGGGCTAATGACATTGACAGAAAGTGACAAAATCCTGGAGCAGCCAGGACCTAGTAAGGTACAACATTGTTCTTCCAGTTCAATTTCTTGTGCCAGTACAGAATCAGATTCATAATCATCAAGTGATGAGAGTGCATCTGAGTCTGAAGAAGATATTTATCAGTTGATAGATGAATATAAAGTTCTGTTGCAAGCTTATAAGAAGAGAAAGTCCCTAGCCAAAAGTCAGGCAAAGGAAATTGCTAATCTCAAAGCTGCTGCAACTGATTTTGAGAAGTTGTTTGATCAAAAGCTTAATGAGATAGCCAGACTGAAGTACATAACTGTGATTCAGATGGGGACTATCACATATAAGAATGATCAAATCAAGAATCTGGAGATTAGTCTTCAGAAGGAGAGAGATCTAGTTGCTAGGTTTTCTAAACCTAAGTCAGTCCTACCTTTAATTGATGAATTTGTTCATCACAAAGGTAAAGCTGGACTGGGTTTTATTAAACCTGCAAGGACTGTCAAGTCCAAGTCCAAGGACAAAGCCCCAACTCTCAACAAGTCAGCTGTAGATGATACAGCTAAGACAGTACCTAAGCAAAGATACAATAAGTTTGAGTGTTGGTGTTGTGGCAAGGTAGGCCACTTTGCAATGGACTGTTGGCACAATGCTAGTGCCAAAGTGAGTAGCAAACTGCCTATTGGAAAACCAGCAGGTAGCTTTGTCAGGATGCAAACTAACAAGTACCAAGGACCCAAGAATTCTTTGGGTTCTAAGGTTCACTAATCTGTTTTGCAGGTGAGTCCAAGTGCCCATGCCCCCAATATGGTACTTGGACAGTGGATGTTCCAGACATATGACTGAAACTAGGGGACTACTAAGGGACTACACACCTATAAAAGATGGTCCAAAAGTCACCTTTGGTGGTTCTGAAAAAGGAATCATCAAAGGGTTTGGTAATATTTCTAGTAACTTGGTTACCATTACTCAAGTGGCTTATGTTAAAGGGTTGAAACACAACCTAATAAGTATAAGTCAATTAAGTGATGTAGGGTATGACATCTCATTTGTTAAGGATGGTTGTCATATCAAGAGGTCAAGTGATCAAGAGATCATTTTGACAGGTTATAGAAAGAGGAATGTCTACTGCCTAGACATTATGTGTGAGACCAATGGTTCTCAAGTGTGTCTTGTAGCAGATGAGAAAGTCTCTCATTGTGTCAAATGGCACAAGAGGCTAGCTCATCTAAATTACAAGATAATTGGCAAACTTTTTAGCAAAGAGTTAGTGAGGAATGGTTCTCAAGTTAAGTGTGTTAAAGATGGAATATGCTCAGCTTGTCAAAAGGGCAAGCAGATAAGATCCACCTTTTGTAGCATTAACAACAAAGATGCTGTGAGGTGCTTATACCTCTTGCATATGGATCTCTTTGTTCCTATGCCAGTGCACAGCCTAGGTAGGAAGGTCTATACCTTTGTAGTTGTAGATGACTACTCAAGGTTTTCCTGGGTGTTCTTTCTTAGACAGAAATCTGAAACACCTAGTGTCTTCTATAGCTTTGTCAAACAGATTCAGAATGAACTAAACAGTACAGTGGTCAAAATAAGAAGTGACCATGGTACTGAATTTCAGTCTGATAGTATGACAAGACTATGTGAAGACTTTGAGATATTTCAAGAGTTTTCTTCACCAAGAACACCTCAGCAAAATGACATTGCTGAAAGGAAGAATAGAACCTTGATTGAGGCTGGTAGGACCCTATTAAGTGATACATCACTACCAGAATATTTCTGGGCTGAAGCAGTTAATACTGCATGTCATGTTATTAATAGGGCTACCATTACTAAAGGCCTCAACAAGACCCCCTATGAGGTTGTGAAAGGCAGAAAACCAAACATATCATATTTCAGGATCTTTGGTTGTAAGTGCTTCATACTTAACAATGGGAAGTCTTACTTGACTAAGTTTGCTGCTAAGTCCCAAGAGGGAATTTTTGTTGGGTACAACAACAACAGTAAGGCTTATAGAGTCTACAACTTGTCTACACAAGTTGTAGAAGAATCTGTATATGTAGTATTTGATGAGACTAGACTTATTAACAATGAGTTGTCTAGTAGTGTATGCAGCTCCACAGATATAACAAAGAAGATGGACAAGCTCACTATAGAAGAAGAACCTACTGCAAGACAACAAGTAGAAGATAGTGGCTGCTGTCCAGGGGGAGTACTACATGTACCTAATGCAGAAGAAGTACAAGGAGTGCAGCAAGATGAATAAACAGAAGTAGTTCAACCTGAAGTCAGGATGCCTCTAGCCAATAGGCATCTTAGAGATCATCCAGTAGAGCAAATCATTGGTGATCCAAGACAAGGGGTACAAATAAGGAGCAGAAATCTGAATGCAGCAATCTACTCCAGTTTTCTATCTCAAGTTGAACCAAAGAAGTTTGAAGAAGCCATTCTAGATCCACAATGGACTGAAGCAATGCAAGAAGAGTTGAATCAGTTCAAGAGGTGCAAGGTCTGGGAACTTGTTCCTAAACCCAAAGACCACAATATAATAGGAACCAAGTGGATCTACAGGAATAAGATGGATGAACATGGAGTCATCATTAAGAACAAAACAAGATTAGTTGCTAAAGGATATAGGCAGGAAGAAGGTATTGACTTTGATCAAACCTTTGCTCCAGTAGCCAGACTGGAAGCCATAAGGATGTTCCTGGCCTATGCAACTTTTCAAGGATTTAAAGTTTACCAAATGGATGTTAAGTCAGCATTTTTGAATGCTAATCTTAAAGAGGAAGTCTATGTGGAACAGCCATCAGGTTTTGTTGATTCAACTCAACCTCATCATGTCTATAGACTTAGGAAAGCTTTATATGGGTTAAAGCAAGCCCCTAGGGCTTGGTATTAAACTCTGTCTAGTTTCCTCATTAAGAACAAGTTCACAAGGGGGAAAATAGACAAGACTCTATTCCTTAGGGAATCTAGAGGCAAAGTAATACTAGTCCAAATATATGTAGATGACATAATATTTGGGTCTACTGAAAGTAGTCTTTGCAAAAAGTTTGCAAAACTAATGCAAGGACAATTTGAGATGAGTAGTATGGGAGAACTTAAGTTCTTCTTGGGTCTCCAAGTAAGACAGACTGAGAATGGATTATCCATATGCCAGTCCAAGTTCACCCTAGAACTCATCAGGAAGTATGGTATGGATTCATCCAGTACCATGAAGACTCCTATGAGGTCAAGTATGTCTCTTAGCAAGGATGATGCAGGGAAACCTGTAGATGAAACCTTGTATAGAGGGATAGTTGGCTCCCTATTATATTTGACTGCAAGTAGACCAGATATCATGTATGTTACATGTGTCTGTGCAAGGTATCAAGCCTGCCCTAAAGAGTCTCATTTGACAGCAGCCAAAAGAATATTGAGATATCTAAAGGGCACTCCTTATCTAGGCCTCTGGTACCCTAGGAATGGGGATTTTGAACTAACAGGTTATTCAGATGCAGACTTTGCAGGATGCAAAGAAGATAGAAAAAGCACTACTGGAACCTGTCAATTCCTAGGTGGAAGACTAATTTCATGGAGTAGCAAAAAGCAAACAAGTGTGGCTATCTCCACTGTAGAGTCAGAATATGTGGCTGCTGGAAGTTGCTGTGCTCAACTTCTATGGATACAACATCAGCTTGAGGATTATGGAATTCAGGTAAGTAGAACTCCACTCTTTTGTGATTCTACTAGTGCTATATCAATAGCTAATAATCCTGTATCCCATAGTAGAACCAAACATATAGAAATAAAATATCATTTTTTTAGGGAGCATGTTGAAAGAGAAGATATTTTACTAGAATATGTTAGAACAGATAATCAACTAGCTGATATGTATACTAAGCCTTTAGTAGAAACTAAGTTCAATATGTTTAAAATTGAACTAGGAATGATAAACTTAGAATAAGTTTATAGTATTGGCTAAGTAAAATAGTGTCGACACACAGAGTTGTCTGTGTCGAGACAGTATATTGGTGTCGACACTTCAGGAAAAGGGTGTCGACACATCTAGGAAGTTGGTGTCGACACTTCAGAATATTAGTGTCGACACATGACAAGTAGGTGTCGACACATCCAAAGTGGTGTCGACACTTAATATTTACTCAGAATTATCTAAGTAACGTCTCGACTAAATGTCGAGTTGAGTGGTGTCGACACATAATCAAGTGTCGACACATAATCATGTTGACTAAACTTGTTTCGACACATAGGTGTCGAGACATTATAAGTCTGTGTCGACACTTATCCACAGTGTCGACACAATTTAAGTTAGCTGCCCGCCTTTTCATCTTCAAACCTAGAAAGGTATAAATAGGATTTTGCCTTTGTCTGTCGACACGCTTTCAAAAGTTTGGAGACCAAACTTGTGTGTCGACACCTCTCTTCTCTCAGTTCAAATTCTTCAAACCCTAATGGCGCCAAAGCTCGAGGACAACGTCAATGAAGGCTATGAGCTGGTGCGCGACGCGTTTGGTGATGCCGACCAAGAAATCAAGACTGTGATAACCCTAGTTGCAGACTCGGGGTTGGAATTTCTTGTTTCTGAGCCTACAAAGATCTGGAAGAAGGAAGTCTTAGAATTCCTCAATGGAGCTAAGGTAGACGAAACTGGATTCAAGATCAAATCCAGGGTTCATGGTGAGAAGGTTAAGGTTTCACCAAAAAGCTTGAGGAAGATTCTACAGCTACCAAGAACTAAGGAAGAGGATGAAGTAACTACTTCTAAGACAAGAGAAGCATTAACATGGTGTGGTGTTGATTCTAAAATGAAAATAGGATCTGTGTTTAACAGAAAGGGAATGAATAGCCAGGGGAAATTCATGTCTGAAATTGTTGGGAAAGTGATATTGAGCAAACCTGGAGGGCATGATAGGGTATCAGCCCATATGTTCAGTATTATGACAAGGATCATCTTCACTTTGAAAACAGATTGGTCTGGTATAGTCTTTGAGAAGATCAAGGAAAGTCTGAAGAAACCCAACTTGGGTAGGATCTTAAGTTTATACCTTGCTGGAAGTATTCCAGAGGTAATGAGTCAAACTGCTGGAACAAAAATAAATCATATGAGGAAAATGGATATGAGGATATTCTCCAGATGGGACAGGGTGTTGTCAAAGGAGATGCCAACCCCTGAGAAGGTCATTTCTGAGAAAGTATCACCTCAAAAGAAGAAGAGGAAAACTGCTCCAATAGCTCAAGTTCCATCAAGCAGCTCTGATAGTGAAGAACAAGTGGTCTTCACACCTGATGAAGACACATGAACTGCTGTGAAGTCTCCAGCACAATAAGTAGATGCTGAAAGGCAGGGGGAGCTACCTCAAGCTAGCCCCATACATCAGGATTCAATCCAGGGGGAGCCACTAATAGTGGAAGAGCCAACTACTCTAGAAAGTGAGCAAGCTACAAACATCATCCTTGAGATAATCACTGAGCTTAATGCCTTAGATTTCCATATAGAGGATACTGTTTTATCTGATCCATTAAGTAATGTTAATCAGCAAACTCAGCTGGATAGCCAAGTCCTAGATGCTGTCATGGAGGACACATATGTTGAAGTTGTAGTTGTATCTGATCCAGTGGTAGATGAGCCCAGAGGTTCTCCAGCTCATTCTCCACAAGAGTATACCATGGAAGATCTATTTCTTAATCTGGATCAAGAAGACTTTGGAAAAGAAAGTACAGCTGCTGAAGGAGAGAATGCTCCAATTGAGGGGGAGCAAGTGCAAATTCTTGAAGAGACTGCAAGACAAGAGACTGACAAGCCCCAAGCTGTTGAAGAACTACCAAAGGAAAGGGTAGATATAGCCAGCACCTCAGCTTCTGAAGATGAGGAGGCTACAAGGGCTAAGAAAAAGAAATTTCAAGTATTCAAGAGAAGGAGTCAGAGTTATAAGAAGCCCTTACAAACTATTGCACCACAGCCTATATCACAGCCAGCCCCAACTGTTGATTATAGTGCTCTAATGGTTGCACTGCAAATTAAGCTTGATGAGTACAGAAAGGCCATAGAGAAGTATGTGGATGAAGGGCAGAAATCATTGCAGTTTGATCTAGCCCAGGATATAAAGTCAATAAGATTTGAAATGAATCTTAATAAGAAGGAGATGACAGACTGCTTCCACAAGGGAGGTAATGCAGTGGTGTACTTGGCTACTCATCAAGAAAAGATCAAAGCTCAAGTTGATGACATTGCATTGAAGCAAGGCTATGTACTTGAAAATCAGATCAGAATGAATGATAATTTGACTGAATCTCATAATGCAATTGTCACAGAAATGACAAACATTGCTGCTGGCCTGGCAACTTCTATTGCTACTTCTAAGGCAGATTTTGATAAAGCACTGCAAGAGAGTTTAACTGCTGTTCAGACTATCATCCAAGACTCTCAAAAGATCATCACTGACAAACTCCAAAGGCTAAAACCTTTCTACAGAGATGAAGTTAATTATTTAAATGCCCAAATTAGATTTCAAAAAGATGATTTAAGGGATCATATGGAAAGAGAAGTCATAAAGGGGGAGAGGGTCTTAGTCAAAGCTGGCTCTGAGCATGCAAAATGGATTTCTAATTCCATCAGAGCCACTCTTGGATATCCTCCTCTTTGTGATGATAATGATGTGGCTGAATCTGGAATTAACCCTGCATATCTAGGAGGGAAGTAACCTGAAGTAGCTCAAGTCATCTACCCTCCTCTAGATTTTGACATGGTACATGCTGATATCCAGACCATGTATAGTCCACCTGATGGTACACAGAAGGTTACCCTAGAGAAAGTTGTACAGCCAGTCTCTGAAGCTATGCAAGAAGCTATCTTAAAAGAGCAAGCTGAAGAAGAAACCAGATTGTCTAAAAAGAGGTTTAGGGAACAAGCTGAACAAAGACCAAACTTTGAGCAGTGGAGCCCCACCTCTAGGAACATTATTTTAACTACATGGAAAGCTGCAAAAGATAACATTCAAGACAGGAATAAGTGGTTTTCTGAAACTGAATGGAGGAAACATGAGTCAAGGCAGGAGGCTATAGTCCAATACAGAAGGAAGGCCAAGATGGGAAAGCTACCTCCTACTGCTCAGGAGCCTAGCAAGTACTTTCCCAAGCCTTATCATTATTTTGAAAGGCAAAAGATTAAGGCTGAGGAACTTAAGAAGAAGGAGCTGAAAGAGAAGAAGCCTGCTGACACTGAAGACACTGAAGCCTCAGTACAAGCTAAAGTACAATCTGGGAACGGCATAGTCATTAAGGAGGCTGAACAGAAATAGCATAGAAAATTTCTTAAGTTTACTATGTATTCTTTTGATGTAAAACATTCTGTAAACTTTAGAATTATGAATATGACAAAATATTAGAACAATGTCTGTGTGATAAATTTGTTGTGAAATAAATTTGCTTCATAATTGTTCTGTGATGATGTCTATGTATACATGTGTGATTGATACATGTTTATGTTTGCCCTGCTATATATAATCCTGCTTTACATCATTTTGTAATTTAATTATGAATGGTGTATATCATTGACTAAGGGTTATGACTTCTCCAAATAGGGGGAGATTGTTGGGTACATTGGTTTAAATGTACCTGATTTGAAGAAGCCTCACCCAACTCAATGATATGCATCAAAATGTATTTGATGTATTTTTGAGTTACCTTGTGCAGGTTAAGTATTTGCAGGAAAGATGAAAAAGTTCTAAGTCCATGTGTCGACACCCAGGAGGAAAGTGTCGACACTTAAGAAGACTTGTGTCGACACCCAGACAAGCAGTGTCGACACTTGGAGTCATTGTGTCGACACCTGGGATGCAGAGTCGACACCAGACAGAAAGTGTCGACACAAGGAGCTGTGTCGACACTCAATGAAGAAAGAGCAGTAAAGCTGTGTCGACACTTATCAGTTGTGTCGACACCCAGTGAAGCTGTGTCTACATCAAAAAGTGTCGACACTTGGAAGTTGTGTCGACACTCAGCAAAAATCAGCAGAGACCAAGTATAAGTGTCGACACCCAGAACAATGTGTCGACACACAACAGAAGAGTCAACACTTGAAGTAAGTGTCGACACCCATAGCAATGTGTCGACACTCAGCTGAAGACTCAACACTTGAAGAAAGTGTCGACACAAGGAGCTGTGTCGACACTTAGCAAAGATCAGCAAAGTTCAACAAAATATTCTAAGTACAAGTGTCGACACTATGGGGATGTGTCGACACTCAGCTGAAGTCTCAACAGAAGAAGTATGTGTCGACACAAGGAACTGTGTCGACACTCAGCAAGTATCAACACTAAAGGCAAGTGTCGACACCATGAAGATGTGTCGACACTAATACAAGTTCAACACATGAAGATGTGTCGACACAAGGAGATGTGTCGACACTTACAAGAAGTCAACAAAGTGCTGAAGAACAAAGTGTTGTGTCGACATTCAATATCAGTGTCGACACATGAAGAAGAAGCAGTGTCGAGATATAAAATCTACAACGCAAGGAGTTGTGTCGATACCTTGTAGGCTAGTGTCGACACTTAGACAACTTGTGTCGACACTTGGTCTATAAGTGTCGACACTTAAAGACAGAAAGTCTCGACACTTTTAGATAGTTACAGAATTTTCAAGAACTGACTGGATGACTTGACAGCTGCCATTCCAGCCGGTCTACAGCACCTGTCAGAGTTGTCAGAAATTAGTTATGGACCGGACCAGCCGGTTACCATGAAGAAGGTCTATAAATAGGCTTACACTGTCTACAGAAATTGATTGATTGAAAAGAAGTTCAAGTGATCATTAACAAGAAGAAGATCTAGCTATTCCTTGAAGAATCTAGCAAAGATCTAAGAAGTTGGAGAGAGAGAGCTCCATCCAAGAAATCAGCTGTTGGAACCCAGCTGAGAAGAAGGGTTCAGATTGTTCTGAATCTTAAGTAGCAGAGATCAAGGATCAACTGCAGAGGAATCAGTCTTATTGTGTTCTACTTTCAAGAAGCTTTGAAGAAAGCCAAGTCAGATTGATTTCAGCTGAGTTCTTCCAAGAACTCATCAAGAAACTCAAAACTTATCTCTCTTTCATCTGAGTTGCTGAGTAAACATTTTTGTATTCATTTTATCTTGTAAGCCTGTAATTATAAAGGCTGAGTGTAGGGCCTGTGTGCCTGAGTGTAGGAGAGTTGAATCTCTGAGTGTAGGCCTAGGTGGCTGAGTGTAGGCCTTGGTGGCTGAGTGTAGGCCTTGGTGGCTGAGTGTAAGCTTTGTGGAAAAACTGAGTTGTAGGGCCTTGGGCCTGAGTTGTAGGGCCTTGGGCCTGAGGTGTAGGAACCTGTTTTGGGGTTCTGAGATAGTGAAGGAGTTTGGCCGAATCTAGTACACTGCTAGATAGACGAAGGGGGAAAGTGGATGTACTCAAAGCTTGGGGAACCACTATAAAACTCTGTGTCTACTGTATGGCTGTGAAATTCTGTGATTGCTGAATGTGTGCTGTGATAAAGTAGATAGAATTCTGTGATATTATCTGATTGCTGCCTAAAAAGTTAAAAATATTCAAGTCACCTATTCACCCCCCCCCCTCTAGGTGATTAGGTACAATATCTTTCAAGTAGAGAACCTAAAAGGGAGCTGGGTAGAGCAGCTTCCCTCGGTCCTCTAGGCCCTGAGGACCACCCCCAACACAGCCATAGGTGAGACCCCTTTCAAGCTCTCTCATGGATGCGAGGCAGCACTCCCCGTAGAATTTGAAGTTCAAATGCCTTGGGTGATCATGGAAGAGGAAGGTAGAGAAGAATGACAGGCCGAGAATGAGGAGTTGTGACTCTCCCTTGACATGGTGTAGGAGCTACGCGACCTCTCCTCCATCCTACATGAAGAAGTGAAGAGGAGAATGACCAAGTACTTTGACAAGCACGTTAGGGTCAAATAATTTGCGGAGGGGGACTTGGTCTTGAAAAAGGTGGATGCAGCGGGAAGATCGGCAACTGTGGGGAAGCTCAACCCCAATTGGGAAGGTCCATACATTGTAAAAGAAACATTAAGATTAGGATGGTATAGCCTCCAAAATGTGGAGGGCGAGACCCTAAGTCTCACCTGTACTGGTGATGACTTGAAACATTTTTATCCTTGACATATGTAAGTAATGTCTTGTTCTTAATAAAACTTTTTGATGCACTAATCCTGTTATAGTAACTCGTATGAGAGGATGAAGTGTTCATTTGATAGACCCCGAGTAGATCCCGCTGCCAGCTCTCACTTAGCTGGCAGGGGTGGATGTCACTCGACTGTGTCTACCTAGACCCCGAGCAGATCCCGTTGTCAGGCTTTCACTTAGCTGGCAGGGCTGGATGTCACTCGATGGTGTCTACCTGAACCCCGAGCAGATCCCGCTGCCAGGCTCTCACTTAGCTGGCAGTGCTGGATGTCACTCAATGATGTCTACTCGGACTCCGAGCAGATCCCGCTGTCAGGCTCTCACTTAGCTGGCAGGGCTGGATGTCACTCAACGATATTTCCCCGAACCCCGAGCAGATCTCGCTGCCAGGCTCTCACCTATCTGGCAGGGCTGGATGTCACTCGACGACATCTACCCAGACCCCGAGCAGATCCCGCTGTCAGGCTTTCACATAGCTGGTAGGACTAGATGTCACTCGACGATGTCTACCCGGACCCCGATCAGATCCCGTTGCATGGCTCTCACATAGCTGGCAGGGCTGGATGTCACTCGACGGTGTCTACCCAAAATCCGAGCAGATCCCGTTGTCAGGCTCTCTCCTAGCTGGCAGGGCTGGATGTCACTCGGGAAGTCCTGTACTCTCCAGATATTAAGAAGTTTGGCCTTTCTAAAAATAGGAAGAGAAGAATCTTCACAGGCGAGTCTGGACTCGCGAGCCCAGCTCGACAGAGGGGTGACGAGCCGTCCTCGGCTCCTGCCGAGGAAAGCAGGCTCCGGAAGGGCATTTCACCCCCCCCCCCCTCAGTTTTACTTATGAAATTTTTGATGATTTTTGGTTCCACATTGGTGAAAAAATAGGCAGCTCGCGAGCGAGTCAGGGGTGGTGAGCCCAGTGCGGCGAGTAGTCCACCCTCGGGTCATCTAAGGTTGGTGAGCTCTCAAGGTTTACTCTCGGGAACGTCCTAACATCCATCCTAATTGTAAGATCTATCCTCGCGAGGTTGCCCGAGGAGAAAAGCTCGCAACCAAAAACGTTACAATAGGGAAGCCTAGAAAAAGATATAAAAAAAGGAAGGGGGGTAAAGATAAAATTCATGTCAAAACTATCTTCAATTATATAATGTTAATTAACAGGGGAGCTCGCCTTGGCGAGATTACAAAAAAAAGAGGAAAAGAAATCAGCCTTCGCCACTCCCCCCCCCCCCCCCCCCCGTCGGACCGACGATCTTCATCACCTCCAACGGACAGGTCATCCTGGAAGCCCTTCCCGAAGAGCAGGTCGAGGTTGTCCTCCTTCTCGCTAGGAGGCGTCGTCAAGAATAAGGTCGACATGAGGTCCCGGGCCGTGATCTCCTCACAGCCCTCCATCAACACACCTGCGTCCTTCATTATTTGAAGGGTGCATTCGGATGACTCGATTGAATTGACCCTCAGCCTCTCAGCGACGTCGGCCTCGCCAAAGATCCTCGGGCTCTTGTACGGGAAGGTGGGCTCGCTGTTGCCCGGGGGAAAAGAAGATCTGCGCTTGGCGGCGGACCTCGCGATGGAGGCCATTGTTCTCCTCCTTCAGCGCCTCGTCCTCTCCCTCCACCTCGGCAAGACGGGTGCACAGTTGGTTGTTCTCCTCTTCCAGCCCGGCAGCGCGAGCCCGCAACTACTTAGAGGCCTTGGCATCCTGAAGAAGAGAAAGGCACGTTTATGACAGGACGGAAAATTCCAAGTCAAAAGTGGAGGAAGAAGCCCGATGCCTACCAGTCCGCCGACGGCTTGGGCGAATAAGTTCTCGGCGATGCTGAGTTGCCTTGGCAAGTCGACGACCTTGTACTTGGCGACGTCGCGTGCCTGCTCGGCTTTCTGGAGGTGGTTGCTGAGGTTGAAGCTGCGGCGGATCATCATATGATAAAGCTCCATGGCCCGCATATGGGCCTGCATGCCTTCATGGCCGTGCTGCCGAAGGGCCATGCCCTTGTAGGCCTCGGCGTACTCGCGGCCATAAAGGCCGAAGCTGAGTGCGTAGGCATGTCCGATGGAGAGCTCGCGGTTGACAAAAGAGGGGTGAAGGGTGGAGATGAAGAATCGGTGGGCTAGCTCGTCCCACTGGACCATGTGTTCGCCGGCCGAGTCCTTCCACCTTCCGCCGAAGCCAAAGAGGGGATGGTCCTTCGACGCAGCCGGCTCACAGGTCATCTTCTTCGCAGTAGGGGGAGCAGAGGACTCGCCGCCCCCTGCCCCTTGTTCGTGATCTCCTTCAGCGGGCTCTCCGGCGAACCGTCCGGGATGGTCTCGGGTGAGCTCATGTATTTGTAGCTTTGTTGTTGTTGATGATGTATCGCCCGGGGAACCACCACTGCTTTCTTCATTTTCTTTGGCGGTTGTTGGCGACGGGGCGGGCTCGGTACCGCAGGCTCAGGTCGCCTCTTGCTGGATGAGGGTTTGGAGGAAGCAAGCTCGTCTTGGCAGGCCGCCGCCGCCGCCCTCTCTCGAGCAAGGGGGTCAGAGAATAATCCCGAGTCCGCGAATGGCGGGTTTGCGGGAATCAGCCGTTCCCCTGCATAAAAAGACTTAGAAAAATTTTATCATGATCCGACGAGCTGAGCAATAGGAAAGAGAAGAATACCTTCGCTGGGAAGAATGGGGCGGAGCGAGTCGAGATCCCTTCGCAGGAAGGCGAACTCGAAATCCTTATGGAGGAAAAACTTGTGGAGCTCGGCTTCATTGCCGGACACGGTGTGTGGGGGGGGTAGACGTCCTCGCCCTTTTGTTGGGGGAGTAGGGGATGTTCCCGAGATCGCCGTTGATGAAGGCGATCTTGGTCATCCAGTTATGATGTTTGTTCGCGATCTCGCGAACTTTGATGGGGTAGCCCCCAAAGTAGGTGACGCCATCCAGGGTCGCCTTGTAGGAGAAGAGTTTCATGAAGACGGTCAGGTTGAACCCTATTCGCTCTCGGCAGAGGAAGCACGCGAATGCCACCATCATGACGATGTTGTTCGAGTTGAGTTGCGCGGGCACCGCACCATAATATTTCAATATCTGGCGGACTTCCGGCCAGAGAGGTGGGCGCAACCCCACCTCGAAATGCGAGGTGGGGAAGGTGAGCTCGTCGGAGTAGAAAGTGTTGATGGCCTCCTACTCCCTCTGCCGGCACACCTTAAAGCCAGGGGGACGTAGTCGGTGACGAATTCAGCGAGCTCCGCCTCGGTCGTGTTCCCCTCAAAGAAGCAGTAGTCGGTGAAATGTTGGGCACATTTTGAGCGACTGTCGGCATCTGGGTTTGTCTTACCCATGCTCGCGGGAGGGTTACAACGCGAATATGATAAGAGAGAGAAAGCGAGAAGAGGGTATGAGGGCAGTAAAGACGGTGGTACGAGGTTGGTGAGGGGGGCTATTTATAGAAAAAAGAAACCTGAGGCCGAGCTGACCGATCAGTCCAGCTCGCTTATCCCAGCTCGCCAATCCCGACTCGCTGACTTCTATGACTTGTCACATCACATGTCGAGCTTAGTATAATAGGCTATATGTTATTATTCAGATACCAAGCATTAGAATCTAAAGAAAAAAATATATATCCAAAGTTATTACAGGCCCAAAAATGAATATTGTTGGAAGAAAGCAGGTAAAGAAGAATAAGATACGTGAGCTAAGGGTCAGGAGGCGAGTGCTGGTAGGCTCGACAATGGAGTCATTTCTATATACTCCGGCCTCGCATCCCCTGCCCCCCAGATTGCCGCGAGCGGAGGAGCTCGCGAATCCGCCCCGAGTTTATCTGAGCTACCAGGAGGCCCTCGTCGATCTCACCCAAAAGCCGGGAGGGGGACATCGCCTCGTCGGCCGTGTTGCCCCCACCTCATCCGCGAGCTGCACGTAGTCGTGCTGCAGTGCCTCTTTGATCTCTTACACCTGGCGCAGGTCGTGCACCAGCTTCTTGAAGTGGCTGATCTACCTCCTCGTCAGCTTCCCGTTCTCCACTTCAGAGCCCAGATAGGAGTCTAGCGAGCTCAGAGAGGGGAGAGGGGAGTAGCAGGTTGTCTGCAAAGACTCTTCAGCCTCAGACTGGCTGAGAAGAGCCGTGAAGACAGTTAAGCGTCAGTATGGAAGGCGAGTATCCCGAAATATTACAGGACAAAATCCAGAGTCCGACTTACCTGACGAGCTCGACACCCCCAAGAAAGTGCGGGGAGTGACCAATCTCAGATTCTTACCGCGGCCTAGACAATGCGTTCATGGCGAAAGGAGGTTGAAGCCTGGAACGGGGATGGCTTCGACACCTCCCCCAAGGTCCCTGCAGGCCGCTGAGGGGAAGGGCCCCGAACCGGCGAGTTTTGCTTCTGCGAATCCAGCCCCAGAGTCCCGAAGGAGGGTGACGGGTCCCGAGTGCAATTCTCTGGAGTTATAAGCCGCGAGTCGCCAAGGGTATTCTTGGCTCACGAAGCGGAATCTTCAGCGCCATCCCGTTGGCTGTCCGGGTCATTGCAGAGGTCAACAACATTTTTTCCCTTCTCAAGGGCAGGCAGATTGGTGGAGCCAATCCCATGCTCCAGGGTCGTCTTCAGGTCATCAAAGATGGGCTCGGCCGCCTGGGGAAATGGTTTCGCCCTCTTGGTGGGATTGAGCTCGGCCGAGCCGCTCTTCGGGATGATAAGAGGAACCACGGTCCGGCTGGTAATGCGAACAGAAGAAGCCTCGCGAACTCGAGCAAGCCTCTCTTGGATCTCCTTAGGGATTGACATCTCGGTAGAGTTAGAGCAAGGGGAATGGCAAAAAGTCACCCAGGTATGCAGGCACATATATATAGCCGCAGGTGGACCCCACCTGAAGATTCTCTCTGTTTCCTACCGCACTCACCGAACACTTGAGGTTGGATGATTCTTTCCGAGCTTTGCCAAGCTCAAAAAGAGCGAGGATTGTGTACAACCCCGTATCCGGCAAGTGGGGTCGTCAGGAACCAGACCGACCGACTCTCTTTTCTCAAGTCTTGGCCAAGCATCAAGGGGGCCAGAGCTCGGTAGCCTGCAGCTCGCTCAGGCGAGCCCGGCTTGTGGCACACGAGTAGGGCCAGTCAGGCCTGCACTCGCTGGGAGGTGAGTAGAAGCGACGAGTACGAGCCAGTCCAGACAGCGCCGTTCCACCTTGGCAATTGAGAAAAGCCAGTCCAGTCCATTCGGTTCGTTGAACGGAGCTCGCGTTCGTCAAACGGAACTCTGTGTTCGTCGAGCTCTGGGCCTTTCGTCGAGTCCCAGGCTGCTCGCCGAGTTTTGACCGCTGAACGAACTCGCGACATGCGAGCAGGATAGTCCGGACCCGTACTCGCCAAAGGCCGGGCGGAGGTGGTGAGTGCCAGCTCTATAGAGCACTTGCCGCCCATATCTTGCTAAAATAATGGAATTATATTGTTAGCAGACCTGGTTGGGCTGCAAATAGCTGTTCAAAACAGCGGAGGTTGGCTATTTGCAGGTCGTTTTCAGAAATCTATAAATATGACCCAAGAGGTACCTTAGAAGGCATGCACAATTGTTCCACAGTCTTCTAGCTCTTTGTGAGGAAGCCTTAGCTCGGCCTTTGGCTAAGGAGGGGAATGTAACGCCCCAATTTTTGAAAGAGCGACGAACAACGTTCATAGCCAAGTTTGGGTCTTGGTAAGGGGTCACACGGCCAAGGATACGGGTGTGTCCAAGGTCGTGTCATGCTCGGGTTCAACGAAGAACTCGGGTGGTCGACAAACTGGGCTCGACGAAGTGTCGAGACAGTGAACACATCCTAGGACACGGGCGTGTACATGACCGTGTCGTGCTCGGGTTGGTAGAGAGCCAAGGAAGTCGACGAACTGCGCTCGACGAAGTGTCGAGACAGTGAACACGGCCTAGGACACGGGCGTGTCCCAGGCCGTGTCGTCCGTGTGTTCGACAAATTTTCCACGAAGTCGACAAAAAGGCAGTCGACGATCGTCGAAACTTCAAACACGGCCTGAGACATGGGTGTGTCCCAGGCCGTGTCCTGCGCGGGTTGTGAGCCGTATCGTGTAAAGGGATAAACACGGCCTGGAGCCCAGGCATGTTCGTGTGTGACACGAGAGTGTCCAATGTGACACGGGTGTGTCGAATACCGGTGTTCTCCTCAGGTTAAGTTTGGTTCTGTGTCGATGGAGGAACACGCCCAGGCACACGAGCGTCTAGTGCATGACACAGACATGTCAGCTTTGACACGGGCGTGTTCAGAGCCCGTGTCCTATTCTGTTTGTGATGGTTTCGGCGTTGATTGAGGCACACGGCCTTGGACACGGGCATGTCACAAGCCATGTTCGGCCCAGGTGTTTTGATTTTCAGATCGGATCGTGGCCATTCATCTCCTTCTTTTGGGATCTGATGGTCCAGGGCTGTTCTTGCTGAGTTAAGTCCTGGAATAGGGTTTGGGAACCATCATTCTTCATCAAGTACTCTCTTTCTAAGTTCTAGAGAGAAGGGAGAGCAAGGAAGGAGGTGAAGGAGAGATCCAGCTGCCGGAGAAGCTTCAGGTCTCCAAATTGCGAGCCGAGTCCAGATCCGCGGAGGTAAGTCCGTTGAGGTGGTTTTCATCCGGCTAAGTTTCCATGGCTAGGAAGAGGGGTCGTAAGGTAACGACATTTCTTCTCTTGGTTTTAGGATGCATGTTTAGCATCTTTTACTTTCTAGTTTTTGGGCATCAAACTCTCAAATGAGAGGGGTTTGGGTCGCCATGGTTCAAGAGGAGCCTCCGGGTCGATTGAGTCTATCCCCGACATGTTTTTGCATTAGAGATCCGCTACATTAGTGGATTAGGCATTGTGGGTGAAGCCATGGTCGCGACCGTTAGTCCGACTCGGTGATGTTGAATACGAGGTTTAAGGATTTTGTAGAAATCCGTTGTGGCAAGATGTCGTTTATGATGTTTGTGTTTTCCCACTTTTCTCGAGTGAGTACGTGTAGCCGGAACCGGACAAGGTTAGCTCCGCAATGACGGTAGATGGTTTCCTTGGTGGACAAGGTTAGCTCCGCATTGGCGGTAGACGGTTTCCTTGGTGCGCGGGGACGTTGCAGTACAAATGAGGGATTGGGGAGGGAATGATATTGGATTGTGATGTGCCAAGGTGTGGTTTTGTCTCCGTGGTCGGCTGGCTATCCTGTGACGTGCAAGTCATGTGTGGAGAGTGTCCCGGTGAGTCTAGTCCCCTTCTGTGAGACTGACGAGAACGCTAAGCATGGGGCAAGCCCGAGCAATGAGGCCATGAGCGGGTGGGGTTCAGCAAGGGTTCTTAGAATCGGTCAGTGTATTAGACGGAATCCTAACATGAGAAGTCAGAGCTTGCAGGCAAGCCCGAGTCTAAGACCATGAGCGGGTGGGGCTTTGTCAAGAGTTCAGTGTGGCAGCTTGTATGCCGTTAGGGGAATTGCAGTACCCTTTTATTTTAGGCTAAAGGCCAATGGGGAAATTGGAAGTACCCAGATGTTTGATGATGTGTTAGATGCATATGCGATATGGTGCCTTGGGTGAAGCCTGGGTTTTGCATACATGCTGCATAGTAGGCCCTTTTTTATTTATATGCTCGACATATAAAACGTGTATGTTGTTTGAGACATCCAAGCATGTTCCTTTAATGCATCACTTGTTTATGTATATGGTATACGAAGTGCTGACTTGCAGGTTGGAGGGGTAACCCGGGGTCCGTTAGGGGTGGCCGGGAGGAGATGTGTTTGTTACACAGTTAGAGGTCAGCCTTTGATGACCCACGTTACAAATAAATTTTTTCAGGGCAAGGATCGCAAGCAGGAACTAGCTCACCGGCCAAAAGGGCCTAAGCCTCATGAAGTGTTTTCAGTTTTGTGCTAGCTATATTTTTGGTGACTCTGTATGCTTGATGCTTTTGTTTTTCCGTCTTACATGCTGAGGTAGTCTAGGAGTGTTTATGCACATTGTTATTGATGTTAACTTTTTGTGGAGTTTGGACTCTCTATTGTTGTAAGGTCATAAGACCATTTCGATACTCTTGTGTATGTGGATAACTTCCAGTCTTATTTGTTGTTTCTGCTGTTGTTTGGCATTGAGTTTTGAGATTGGGTAGTTATATCATCTTTTAATGTTAAAGCTGTGACGTCTGTATGTTGTGGGCCCCGATCGGACCCATATTATACGGTCATTACAGGGGAGGTGTTACAATTTGGTATCAGAGCCAGGTTAGATTCAAGGTCGGTGCGTATAGAAGTTATCCACATAAGAGTAATGCGAGACCATGAGTGTCCTTGTTTTTTAGTCTTGCGATTAGAGACTGATTCCTTGTTTCCTTGCATTTCTTAAGAGTACAAGCAACGAGGCAGGTACGTCGAGACCAAGAGAAGAGCTTTCAGCGAGCAGCGCTACTGCTCAGGGTCCTTTAGGCATGGGTGTAAACCGGGCTGACTTTTGTCGCATGCTTGCATAAGCAATGGTGGCAGCCCATGCTGCAACGACAGCTCAGGTAGCAACCCCTGTTGCTCAGGTAGCAACCCCTGCTACACCAGATACGGCGACGGCCGTGCCGGGCGGAGATGTCAGGCGAACAGAGCCTTTGACAGAAAGGGTGGTTGTCGGGCATGGAGACCGGCAGATGAAATATTTTCTGAGCTTCCATCCCCCGACGTTCACGGGAGTCGGTACTCCAACTGATGCGGATGATTGGTGGGCACGGATTCAAGAGCTTTTGAGGGCGGTAGAGAAGCCAGAGGAGAAGAAATCTGATTTTGCGGCCTTCATGTTGGAAGGAGATGCAAAGTTGTTGTGGGTGAGGCATAGCGACCGCCAGTTTCCTGGACGCACCCCGTCCATGGAAGAGTTTGGGAATGCTTTCTTGAAGAAGTACATTCCTGTTTCGACAAGGTTGGCCCTCCAAAGACAGTTTCTGCACTTGGTGCAGCGAGATAAGACAGTGAACAAATATGTTCAGGAGTTTACTTGGTTGGGTCGTTATGCAGGAATGACAATGACAGATGATGAAAAGAGGGATAACCTCTTCTACCAGGGGCTGAGGGAGATTCTAAGGCAACTCTTCATCGCCATGAAGAGAGCTGGTTTCAATGAGTTGGTTGAGGCTGCCAGGACGTTGGAGAGTGATCTAGAGCAAAGCCAACGTCGTAATGGTTTTGCGCCCAAGCAAGGGGAAGGGAAACCTTCTCAATCCCAAGGAAAGTTTGAAGGGAATAGGTGGAGGAAGAAGCCTCACTCATACAAGTCCGGTGAGAAAAGCAAGTGGACGTCCTGAGGGTCTCACTCTAAGGGGACACCGACGTGCTTCAACTGTGGTAAGGTGGGGCACATTGCCCATTTTTGTAACCAAGGAGGTGCGGAGCAGGAGGTAAGGCAGGAGCAGACTGTGCGCTCCGGCCCCAATGCTGCAGAGAAAGGGAAGATGGTAGAGTCTAGCGCTTCTTGGTTCCAACCGGTGCAACCAAGGGCTTACAACCTTGGATAGCAGGAAGAGATCCGCTAACCCGATGTGGTGACAGGTATGAGGAAGTTTAAGTTTAACCTTGTGCTTCATACTTTTAGACTGTTATATTTGATGTCTATGTTTTAGGCTTTGTGTTATTTTCCGGATACCCCGCTAGGGTATTGTTTGATACGGGAGCGTCACACTCCTTCCTTGTGGAAAGCTTCGTCCGGAGCATTAGAGTTGAGTCATTTTCGGCAGACGCGGAGCTGAAGGTGTGCATGCCTAATGGGTCATCCATGACCACCGGGAAGAAAGGGCACATTTGTTGGGAGCTAAGCGGAGTTGACTTCGTATTGATAGCAGCGGTCCTACCGTTAGTCGAGTTTGATGTGATTTTGGGAATGGACTGGCTAGCAGAGCAGCGTGCCAGTATTGATTGTCTATCCAAGGTGGTGACCCTAAGAAGCAAAGGGCGGACGGAAGTCAAGTTTGAGGGCCTTAATGGAGTGTCTTGTTCCCTACTTTCGGCTATGCAGTTGGTGCGGGCAGTTAATAAGGGTGGAGTAGCGCTTGTAGCATTATTGAAGGTTTGCCTTTCCAAGTTATCACTTGGGGAAGTGCCAGTGGTGGCAGAGTTTGAGGATGTGTTTCCTGAAGATCTTCCTGGAGCGCCTCCTCGACGGGAGATCAATTTCTCGATTGAGTTAGTGCCAGAGGCTAGGCCGGTGTCACGACCTCTATTTAGGATGGCACCGAAAGAGTTGGCTGAGCTCATGGTGCAGTTGCAGGAACTGTTGGAGCAGGGGTATATCAGACCTAGTTCTTCACCGTGGAGCGCGCCAGTGTTGTTCGTGAAGAAGAAAGACGGTAGTATGCGGCTGTGCATAGACTACCGAGAGTTGAATAAATTGACCATCAAGAATAAGTATCTGATTCCTCAGATAGACGACCTGTTTGATCAGTTGGTATGGTCGGTTGTATATTCAAAGTTGGACTTGAAGTCTGGATATTATCACTTGCAAATTCGAGACGAGGACATACCCAAGGCAGCATTTGGTACGAGGTATGGTCACTTTGAGTTCTCGGTGATGCCGTTCGGGCTCACGAATGCACCATCTGTATTCATGGATTTGATGAATCGAGTATTTCAGAAATACTTGGACTCATTTGTAGTTGTCTTTATCGATGACATTCTGGTGTACTCCAAATCGGAGGCGGAGCATGAGACTCACTTGAGAGTAGTCTTGCAAGTGTTGAGAGAGAACCAGCTTTATGCAAAGTTCTCAAAGTGCGAGTTCTGGCTAGAGAAGGTGGCATTTTTAGGCCATGTGATTAGTGGGGATGGGGTGGCGGTAGATCCAACAAAAGTGGAAGTCATTAGAGATTGGCCGATTTTGAGAACTGTGGTAGAAGTCCGAAGTTTCCTTGGACTAGCCGAGTATTATAGAAGATTCGTAGAAAACTTTTCGCGGATAGCTCTACCCCTCACATCACTAACTCGTAAGGATCAGAAGTTTATGTGGACTCAGGAGTGCAATCAGGAATTTGAGACTCTGAAGGAAAGACTGATGGCAGCTCCAATCCTAAGTCTATCGAAAGGGACCGAAGGATTTCAAATCTTCAGTGACGCATTAGGATGCGGTTTGGGTTGTGTATTGGTGCAACATGGCAGTGTGATAGCCTATGGGTCTAGGCAGTTGAAGTCTCAGGAGAGGAATTACCCCGTCCATGACTTGGAGTTGGCGGCGGTAATTTTCGCGTTGAAGTTATGGCAACACTATGTTTATGGTGCGAAGGTGGAGATCTTCACGGATCATAAAATCCTGAAGTATCTCTTAGATCAGAAGGACTTGAATATGCGACATCGCAGATGGGTCGAGTTCCTTGGAGACTACGAGGTGGCGATTCAGTATACGCCAGGCAAAGCCAATGTGGTGGCCGATGCATTGCGTAGAAATACTCTAGGCAAGGGAATTGGATAGAAGCTCATGATGAGCGGTTGGTGCAGGACTGGGAGTCCTTTGGCATGGAATGTGTAGCGAGAGGCGAGTCTAGCGTGGCTCGGTTGAACTGGATTGAAATGCAGAACGACCTGTCCTATTATATTCAAGAAGCAACCCGTTTGGATGTAGAGTTTCAACCATACGTAGTGGAAGCTCAAAAGGGCGAGAGCAGTGCCTGAGAGATCATTGATGGGATTCTGAGGAAAGACGGAAGGATTTGTGTACCGTAGTTCGGCAAGCTCCGTAAGGAGTTGATGTTTAAGGCTCACTTTACAAAGTACTCTATTCGCCCGGGCAGTACAAAGATGTACTTAGATATGAAGAAATCCTTTTGGTGGCCTGGACTGAAGCGGGATGTAGCTTTGTACGTAAATCAATGCCAAACTTGTGCCTTGGTGAAGGCCGAGTGTCAGAATCCGGGCGGGTTCCTGAAGCCTCTTCCAATCCCCGAATGGAAATTCGATGACATCACCATGGATTTTGTGCATTGGGTTACCTTGATTGCAGCAGGGTAACGACATGATTTGGGTGATTGTGGATCGCTTAACCAAAGTGTCTCACTTCATCCCAAACCAAAAGGAGGACAGCGTGGAGAAGTTGGTGGAGTTGTATGTTCGCAACATTGTGCGACTACATGGGATTCCTAAAAGTATAATCAGCGATCGTGACGGACATTTCACGTCCAAGGACTGGAGGCTGGTTAAGATGAGTCTGGGCACGAAGCTAAAGTTCAGTACGGCTTTCCATCCTCAGACTGACGAGCAAACCGAAAGAACGAACCGCACTACGAAGGATATGCTGAGAATGTGCATTCTTGACTTCGGCAAGAAGTGGGAGGATCACCTCTTCATGGTAGAGTTCACATACAATAACAGTTACCAATCAAGTATAAAGATGGCGCCATACGAAGCTTTGTATGGGAGGCGGTGTCGAACACCGATGTCTTGGACAGAGGCGGGAGACACCAAAATTCTGGGAGAAAAAGTTGTAGCTGATGCATGTGAGTTAGTGCAGACCATTCAAGAGCACATGATGGTGGCACAAGATCGGCAAGCAAAATATTTTAATGCTCGCCACAGGAAGCTGGAGTTTGCGGTAGGCGATTGAGTCTATTTAAAGATCAAGTCGTTCAAAGGCGTTTCATGGATTCACCGACTTAAGAAGTTGAGTCTGAGGTTTTTGGGACCTTCCGAGGTTGTTGAACGGGTGGGAGAAGCAGCGTACCGGTTGGCATTGTCCGCAGAGCTGAGTGGATTACACGACGTCTTCCATGTCTCCGTCTTGAGGAAAGCCTTGGTAGAGGCTAGTGTGGTGATCGAATCGGCATAGGTGCCGATAGAGGAAGACTTGAGGACGCGAGTTCGTTCAGTTGCTATATAGGATTCAGAAATTCGGCAGATGCGGAAAAAAGAGGTCAAACTCGTAAAAGTCTGATGGGACAACTGCAGTCGTGAGGAGCTCTCTTGGGAGCGAGAACAAACCATGCTGAAGGAGTATTCAGAGTTTTTCCGTTCAGGTATCATTTAAGTTTTGTGTACCCCTTTTTGTTTTTGTAATTTCGGGATGAAATTCTTTTAAGGAGGAGAGAGTTGTAACACCCCAATTTTCGAAAGAGGGACGAACAGTGTTCATAACCAAGTTTGGGTCTTGGTAAGGGGTCACACGGCCAAGGACACGGACGTGTCCAAGGCCGTGTCATGCTCGGGTTCGACAAAGAACTCGGGTGGTCGACAAACTGGGCTCGATGAAGTGTCGAGACAGTGAACACGGCCTAGGACACAGGCGTGTCCATGGCCGTGTCGTGCTCGGGTTGGTCGAGAGCCCGAGAAGTCGACGAACTGCGCTCGACGAAGTGTCGAGACAGTGAACACGGCCTGAGACACGGGCGTGTCCAAGGCCGTGTCATGTGCGTGTTCGACGAATTTTCTGAGAAGTCGACAAAAAGGCAGTCGACGATCATCGAGACTTCGAACACGGCCTGAGACGCGGGCGTGTCCTAGGTCGTGTCCTACGCGGGTTGTGAGTCATGTCGTGTGAAGGGATAAACATGGCCTGGAGCCCAGGCGTGTTCGTGTGTGACACGGGCGGGTAGAATACCCGTGTTCTCCTAGGGTTATGTTTGGTTTTGTGTCTATGGAGGAACACACCCAGGTACACATGAGTGTACTGCATGACACGGGCGTGTCAGCTTTGACAAGGGCGTGTTCAAAGCCCGTTCCTGTTCTGGGTGTGACGATTTCGGCGTTGATTGAGGCACAAGGCCTTGGACACGGGCGTGTCACAAGCCGTGTTCAGCCCAGGTGTTTTGATTTTCAGATCGGATCGTGGTCATTCGTCCCCTTCTTTTGGGATCTGATGGTCCAGGGCTGTCCTTGCTGAGTTAAGTCCGGTAATAGGGTTTGGGAACCCCCATTCTTCATCAAGTACTCTCTTTCTAAGTTCTAGAGAGAAGGGAGAGCAAGGAGGGAGGTGAAGGAGAGATCCGGCTACCGGAGAAGCTTCGGTGCTCCAAATCGCGAGCCGAGTCCAAATCCGCGGAGGTAAGTCCGTTGCGGTGGTTTTCATCCGGCTAAGTTTCCATGGCTAGGAAGAGTGATCGTAAGGTAACGACACTTCTCATCTTGGTTTTAGGATGCGTGTTTAGCATATTTTACTTTCTAGTTTTTGGGCACCAAACTCTCAAATGAGAGGGGTTTGGGTCGTCATGGTTCAAGAGGAACCTCCGGGTCGATTGAGTCCATCCCCGACATATTTTTGCATTAGAGATCCGCTCTGTTAGTGGATTAGGCATTGTGGGTGAAGACATGGTTGCGACCGTTAGTCCTACTCAGTGATGTTGCATACGAGCTTTAAGGATTTTGTAGAAATCCGTTGCGGCAAGATGCCGTTTGTGATGTTTGTGTTTTCCCCCTTTTCTCGAGTGAGTACGTGTAGCCGGAACCAGACAAGGTTAGCTCCGCAATGGCGATAGATGGTTTCCTTGGTGGATAAGGTTAGCTCCGTATTGGCGGTAGATAGTTTCCTTGGTGCGCGGGGACGTTGCAGTACGAATGAGGGATTGAGGCGAGAATGATATTGGATTGTGATGTGCCAAGGCGTGGCTTTGTCTCCGTGGTCGGCTGGCTATCCCGTGACATGCAAGTCATGTGTGGAGAGTGTCCCGACGAGATTAGTCCCCTTCTGTGAGACTGACGAGAACGCCAAGCATGGGGCAAGTCCGGGCAATGAGTCCATAACCGGGTGGGGTCCAGCAAGGGTTCTTAGAATCGGTCAGTGTGTTAGACGGAATCCTGACATGAGAAGTCAGAGCTTGTAGGCAAGCCCGGGTCTAAGACCATGAGCGGGTGGGGTTTGGCAAGAGTTCCGTGTGGCGGCTTGTATGTCGTTAGGGGAATTGCAGTACCCTTTTGTTTGAGGCTAAAGGCCAATGGGGAAATTGGAAGTACCCATATGTTTGATGATGTGTTAGATGCATACGCAATACGGTGCCTTGGGTGAAGCCCGGGTTTTGCAAACATGCTGCATAGTAGGCCCCTTTTTATTTATATGCTCGACATAGAAAACATGTATGTTGTTTGAGACATCCAAGCCTGTTCCTTTAATGCATCACTTGTTTATGTATATAGTATCTGAAGCGCTGACTTGCAGGTTGGAGGGGTATCCCGGCCCAGGCTCCATTAGGGGCGGCCAGGAGAAGATGTGTTTGTTACACAGTAAGAGGTCGGCATTTGCTGACCCACGTTACAAATAAATTTTTACAGGCCAAGGATCGCAAGCAGGAGCTAGCTCGCCGACCAAAAGGTTAGCTCTGCAATGGCGGTAGATGGTTTCCTTGGTGGATAAGGTTAGCTCCGCATTGGCGGTAGATAGTTTCCTTGGTGCGCGGGGACGTTGCAGTACGAATGAGGGATTGAGGCGAGAATGATATTGGATTGTGATGTGCCAAGGCGTGGCTTTGTCTCCGTGGTCGGCTGGCTATCCCGTGACATGCAAGTCATGTATGGAGAGTGTCCCGGCGAGACTAGTCCACTTCTGTGAGACTAACGAGAACGCCAAGAATGGGGCAAGCCCGGGCAATGAGGTCATGAGCGGGTGGGGTCCAGCAAGGGTTCTTAGAATCGGTCAGTGTGTTAGACGGATGATGCGCCCGCGAACAGACTCTTACTGTGGTTGGTTCGGTGAGTCGATCGCCGCGGGCGTGCTACAGGAGGCAAGTGCACCTATCGCAAGTAGTACTTGATATTCGGGGGAATACCGAGGTCGTATTGTTCTCGGGGTCGTGTTGACTATTATTACTCCTCCGGGAGGACTATTATTTTACTGAAAGTAAGGTGGATTTTTTTAGTAAAGTAAAGATGGAAAAAGCAAAGGAGCGAAAAAAAATGATTTAGAAAATATTCGATGAAGGGTTAACGCTCGGCATCGAATCGGATTAAGACTAAAACAATTTTTAATAATTATAGGACTTAGTTTTCAAATTAATAATAAGGCAACTTGGCCGTGGAGGTTCCACAAATGTGAGCTCACCTAGCTATAGGGATATCGCTCACCTAAACGTTAAGACTATTCGACCGAACGTTAGTCCGACGAAGGATTCCTCTTAACGCCCGCTTTACGCTAAGAACCCCGCTATTGGGTGGGGAACCCAATCCGGTAGAATTACGCTTGTCCTCTTTCGAGGGTATGCACGCAACTCTATTTACCCTGGGGTGATCGGTCCATATGCACGGCCTCTCGGCTAGCTAGCATATGGACTACGGAAATAGGGCCCACACATCGATATGTGGTCCTACGCGTCGTAAACCCGGGGTAAACCTTAAGTGCTTAAATTAAAATGAAAATAAAGAGCTTCAATTATTAGAAATCATTTTAAATGTTCCAATGCGCTTTGATGCCGAGGCTAATAACGATTAGCCACACATCGGTATGGGGACGGCTTATAATTTAGTGAGGCGCGAGTTCGAAATTAAACGCTAAATTATTATAAGAAGGGGACATAAGAAAAATAAAAGAACATTTAGAAAGCTGAAAAATTAGCTAAAACAAGAACTCACGCACACTCCAAATTATAAGTTAAACAGGAACTAAGTTACACAAAAAAGAAATTTGCATATTTCAAATTTGCGAGTCCCACTCAAACGAGTGGGGGCGGTAAATAAAAGCTGAAAATTTGCAAGTCCTACTCAAACGAGTAGAACTGAAATGAAAGCGAGTCCTACTCAAATGAGTAGGAGAAAATAAATGCGATTACAGGGCGATAAAATCCGGTCATTTAACTCAAGTGAGTAGGCGGAAAAATAAAGAAAGAAAAATTACAAATCCTACTCAAACGAGTAGGCGGGAAATAAAGTCCGGCCATTAAACTCAAATGAGTAGGCGGAAAAATAAAGAAAGAAAATAACAAGTCCTACTCAAATGAGTAAGACTGAAAATAAAAACGATGCGCCATTTAACTCTTAACGAGTAGGCGGAAATAAATACACACAGACACACACACTCCATAAGAATTTCAAGAAAGCAATAAAGCTAACACCTACACTCACACACTCTACATAATTTGAACAAAGCATTAAAAGTTATACACCTACACTCACACACTCTACATAATTTGAACAAAACATTAAAAATTATACACCTACACTCACACACTCTACATAATTTGAACAAAGCATTAAAAATTATACTCACACACAGTAATTGAAAGCAAAATGAAAGTTAACTAAAAATTAAAACTTTACTTTTTCATACTTAGGTTTTGCCAAAAACAAATAAAAAGAGGAAATTACAATTTTTAGAGGACAAAAGTTTTTCAAAACATATTAAAAATCAAAGTTTTTGGAAAATTAAAATTTCAACATTTTCATTCCTAGAATTTCATAAAAGTGCTAAAAAAGTTGAAATAAAAAAGAAAGAAAAAAAGGTTTTCATCCTAAAATAAAGCTAAGTAAAAAAATCAAAAGAAACTTTAGTAACTCTTTTACACATTCATAAGAGTGAAGATGTTGAAGAAATTAAAAGAAGACATGAAAAAAAAAGAAAAACCTAATTCATCATTTCATGAATTTCTAACAAAACTTAACTTGAGAAAAATTAAAGGCATGTAAAGTAAATAAATAACACTCATACACACACACACACACACATTTCATAAATGAAGAACTAAATGAAGAACAAAGATAAAACCAAGGATAAAAAGGGGAAGAAGTAAGCCATCCAAATGAATTTTCATGCTATATAGAGAGAGAAAATCTAACATTTTTATTAAAATTTTCAAGCTATTACAAAGCTAAAAGATAAAGCAAAACAAAACATGAAATAAAGAAGGGAGAAATCTCCTTACATAGCAGTAGTATCCACGGATTAAGCCCACAAAAAGACACTAAAATGGCCCAAAAATCTGAACCCTTGGACCTTACAGAACTGGGCAATTTATAGGCAAAAAATTCTAAGTACACGCCCTAGGTCACAGGCGTGTAGGGGGGGCGTGACAGTACTATTCATGAAGGCGGCCGACGATTGGACAGGAAAGTTGACTTCGGGCTGAGTTCGCGGCAGTCACGCCCCAGGTCACGGGCGTGACTCTGGGCGTGTCGGGGAGGTAGAACCGGGCGCGGGTTGCGCCGAAAGTCTTCGGCAGCATCTTGTCGGGCTAGCTGGCAAGGTCACGCCCCAGGTCACGGGCGTGACGCTGGGCATGTCAGTTGGTGTCGACACTCGACGAATGTCGAGCGGAAAGTGTCGAGTCGAAATCGTCGAGCGGAAATTGAGTCACGCCCCAGGTCACGGGCGTGACGCTGGGCGTGACTGTTGGTGTCGACACTCGACGATCGTCGAGATGAATTCGTCGAGTGGAGTGAACACGGGCTTGGGTCACGCCCCGTGTCGGGTGACACGGGCGTGTCGCCAGGCGTGTCGAGCTTTTCTCTTTAGAATTTTGCAATTTAACGGGAAATGCAATGTCACGGCCCGGTCACGGGCGTGACCAAATTGTCACGGGCGTGTACTGCCCAATTTTGGCAGATTTTGAAATTTTTCTGCAAAATAAAATAAAACAAATTAGAAGAAAATTTACAAGAATAATAGCATTTTATTGAACAAAAATAAGTAAAAACGACGAAAATAAATGAAAATGACTAAATTAATGTGCACAAAAATACGTATATTTACAATTCATCAACGGAATCCTGACATGAGAAGTCAGAGCTTGTAGGCAAGTCTGGGTCTAAGACCATGAGCGGGTGGGGTTTGGCAAGAGTTCCGTGTGGCGGCTTGTATGTCGTTAGGGGAATTGCAGTACCCTTTTGTTTGAGGCTAAAGGCCAATGGGGAAATTGGAACTACCCAGATGTTTGATGATGTGTTAGATGCATACGCGATAGGGTGTGTTGAAACCAAGAACTTGGTCTCTGTGGAGTTCGGGGTCCCTGAAAGGGGTGACCTCACACCTACTACACTCGAGAGAACGTCACGGACCAAAGGATCAAGAAACTAGGAATAGACCCTCGGCTCTAGCGCGGAGGTCCCACCTCACACCCGGAAGGCTACCTGAGCACTTCCCCTCCCTAGCCAATGCTCGAGCTAGGGTGCCTTGGAGGAGCTCTCTCCACTCTACCAAGGAGAAGCTAAGGGAGGAGCAAGCCAGAAGAAGAAGAAGAAGTCCCCCTCCAAGGCACCCAAGGGGGTCTATTTATAGTTTTCCAAAACCCCTTGGACCAAAATGACCGAGATACCCTCACGCCCAAAAAGCCTTGGGCCAATAGAAAACAGCCACGCCGGAGGGTAAAGGGGGAATTTCCCCCGAGGGCAAGAAGGTAAAACTGTAGGGGGGGCAAGGGCGAGACCCTGGCCCCCGACCGGTCTCGCCCCGCCAGGCCGCCGAACAAGAAGAGGCGGGGGCGAGACCCTGGCCCCCGGCCGGTCTCGCCCCGCTAGGCCGCCGAGCAAGAAGAGGCGGGGGCGAGACCCTGGCCCCCGGCCGGTCTTGCCCCGCTAGGCCGCCGAGCAAGAAGAGGCGGGGGCGAGACCCTGGCCCCCGGCCGGTCTCGCCCCGCTAGGCCGCCGAGCAAGAAGAGGCGGGGGCGAGACCCTGGCCCCCGGCCGGTCTCGCCCCGCTAGGCCGCCGAGCAAGAAGAGGCGGGGGCGAGACCCTGGCCCCCGGCCGGTCTCGCCCCGCTAGGCCGCCGAGCAAGAAGAGGCGGGGGCGAGACCCTGGCCCCCGGCCGGTCTCGCCCCGTTAGGCCACCGAGCAAGAAGAGGCGGGGGCGAGACCCTGGCCCCCGGCCGGTCTCGCCCCGCTAGGCCGCCGAGAGTTGGGGCGGCCTGCGACCTGGCGGCCTGAGGCGGCTTGCGGCCTGGCGGCCTGGGCGGCTTGCGGCCTGGCAGCCTGGGCGGCTTGCGGCCTGGCGGCCTGAGCCGGCTTGCGGCGGCTTGCCAAGAGCGCCTTGGGGGGAGAAATATTTTCTCCCCCTACTAGTATGTTTTGCAAGTTCACCAAAAATTGGCCCCTAGGAGTGCAAAACTCCCAAAAAGCTTAAAAACTTGCTTACCTTGTTTTGGGGCCCAATCTTCGCGAATACGGGGTTGTACACAATCCCCGCTCTTTTCGAGGTTGGCACAAGCTCAGAAAGAAACATCCAACCCAACGTATTCGCGGAGTGTAACTTCCCCTCGGGGTCAACCTGCCATGCCAGCTATGGGAGCCTGGGTGGCGAGACCTCCTCTGGGTGAAGACACTTGGCCTCCCGGAGGGGTCAACCTGTCAAGCCAGCTAATGGGAGCCTGGGTGACGAGACGGCCCCGGGGTAAGGGACTTAGCCTCCACGAGAGATCAACCTGCCCTGCCAGCTAGTGAGAGCCTGACAGCGGAATCCATCTTGGGGCTAAGGGACTTAGCCTCCACGACAGATCAACCTGCCCTGCCAGCTAGTGAGAGCCTGGCAGCGGAATCCATCTCGGAGCTAAGGGACTTAGCCTCCACGAGAGATCAACCTGCCCTGCCAGCTAGCGAGAGCCTGGCAGCGGAATCCATCTCGGAGCTAAGGGACTTAGCCTCCACGAGAGATCAACCTGCCCTGCCAGCTAGTGAGAGCCTGGCAGCGGAATCCATCTCGGAGCTAAGGGACTTAGCCTCCACGAGAGATCAACCTGCCCTGCCATCTAGCGAGAGCCTGGCAGCGGAATCCATCTCGGAGCTAAGCGACTTAGCCTCCACGAGAGATCAACCTGCCCTGCCAACTAGTGAGAGCCTGGCAGCGGAATCCATCTCGGAGCTAAGGGACTTGCCTCCACGAGAGATCAACCTGCCCTGCCAGCTAGTGAGAGCCTGGCAGCGGAATCCATCTCGGAGCTAAGGGACTTAGCCTCCACGAGAGATCAACCTGCCCTGCCAGCTAGTGAGAGCCTGACAGCGGAATCCATCTCGGAGCTAAGGGACTTAGCCTCCACGAGAGATCAACCTGCCCTGCCAGCTAGTGAGAGCCTGGCAGCGGAATCCATCTCGGAGCTAAGGGACTTAGCCTCCACGAGAGATCAACCTGCCCTGCCAGCTAGCGAGAGCCTGGCAGCGGAATCCATCTCGGAACTAAGGGACTTAGCCTGCACGAGAGATCAACCTGCCCTGCCAGCTAGTGAGAGCCTGGCAGCAGAATCCATCTCGGAGCTAAGGGACTTAGCCTCCACGAGAGATCAACCTGCCCTGCCAGCTAGTGAGAGCCTGGCAGCGGAATCCATCTCGGAGCTAAGGGACTTAGCCTCCACGAGAGATCAACCTGCCCTGCCAGCTAGTGAGAGCCTGGCAGCGGAATCCATCTCGGAGCTAAGGGACTTTCCATGGACCACAAATATTTTTCGGTGGTTTCTACCATTAATCATAGCCAATACAACGCAAGCTAAGTTCATTACAAAAAAGATGATTCACTTCTCTCTTACCTCCCTCTTCCCCCGTGAATCATCCGATCCTTCCCCGGGTGCCCACATCAACCCTGTCCTCACATCTCTCCTCTGCTGCCTCGGGTTGGACTTCTTCAATCCACACTGGGTCTTGCGCTTGTTGAGGCTGATGCGGTTGCGGTGCTGGAGCTCTTGTCCTTCTCAACTCCAGAAATTCGGGGCAAGTAGATGTCGCGTGGCCTTCCTCTTGGTGGAACTCACAGTAGGGTAACTCTACTCTGACTCTTTTCCTTCCCGTGCGGTTCCTCCTCTCCCTTCGACCAATTTCCATCGCTTGCTGTGGTGGGGGTAGGAGTTGTCTAGGGGCTTGCCTCTGGAAGTTGAACCTTCCTTGGCCCCCATGAAAGTTTCCCCCATCATGGGCGTAACCCCTTCCCGGGCCCTGAATGGGTCCTCCCTGCTGCCTCCAACCTGGCTCTGGACCCTCCTGAGCTCTCCGCTCCTCTCTCCTTCTTCCCTCCTGGGGCCTCGAGCCAGCCTGCTCCTTTTCCTCTGTCTCTGTCAGCTTTGCCAATTTCTTGACAAACGCCGGGTTGGCCGCTTCCATGGCTATCTCCTCTGCCACCATTTCCATCAGCTCCGCGAAGGAAAGGGGGGCCTTCCAGGTCAAGCTCATCTTGAAGAAGCCCTCCTTCAGCCCAACAGTGAAGGCCATCTGGAGAGCATACCCTTGCATCTCCTGGACCTCCAGGATCTCTTCTTGGAACCTGTCTACGTAACGGGCCAGCGACTCCTCGGCCCCTTGTCTTATCAGGAAGATGGACTCAGGACTCCTCTTCCGCTTCTTGGAGGTGGAGAAGCGGAGCTGGAAGCTTCGGCTCAAGTCCTCGAACCCATAGATCGACCTCGGAGGGAGTTGATGGAACCAGTCCCTTGCCTTTTCCTTCAACGTGATCGCAAAGAGGCGACACTTGAAGGCATCTGTCATCAGCCTGATGGAGACCGCATCCTCGAACCATTGCAAGTGTTGGACGGGATCATCCTTCCCGGAATAGTAAGCCATGTCTGGCTCTCTGAACCCCTCGGGAACGGGAGCTGAGATGATCAGCTCACTGAAGGGTGACCCCCTAAGGGGTGGTCTCGCCACTTCTACTCGCGCGGCCTGCTCGCCTGGGAGGTTGGTACTCGCCGGGCTGGAGAACAGCTCCCGGCCGGTGAGGTCTCGCTCGACCCCATCTCTCATCCTCTCCCTCCCTGGCCTTCTTCCTGGTGCACTTCCTTCTCCCCCTGCTGGGGTCATCCCGCCTAGACCCCTGGGAGTCGATTCGTCGAGGGGGGGAGCTAACTCCTGGGGGGTCGGGGTGGAGCTGCCACCCTGAGGAGCAATGCTTCGCAGCATCTCCATGATGCCCTGGATGGAGGCCATGAACTCTTGCCTCCCCACGAAGGGTCCTGGGGTGGGGAGCTCGCCGAGATCATCACTACCTCCTTGGCCTCCCGTCATGACACTCTCTCGGGATCTTCTGTGCTGGTCACTCTCCACACTCACCGCACCAAAGTGTTGAAACCAAGAACTTGGTCTCTGTGGAGTTCGGGGTCCCTGAAAGGGGTGACCTCACACCTACTACACTCGAGAGAACGTCACAGACCAAAGGATCAAGAAACTAGGAATAGACCCTCGGCTCTAGCGCGGAGGTCCCACCTCACACCCGGAAGGCTACCTGAGCACTTCCACTCCCTAGCCAATGCTCGAGCTAGGGTGCCTTGGAGGAGCTCTCTCCACTCTACCAAGGAGAAGCTAAGGGAGGAGCAAGCCAGAAGAAGAAGAAGAAGTCCCCCTCCAAGGCACCCAAGGGGGTCTATTTATAGTTTTCCAAAACCCCTTGGACCAAAATGACCGAGATACCCTCACGCCCAAAAAGCCTTGGGCCAATAGAAAACAGCCACGCCGGAGGGTAAAGGGGGAATTTCCCCCGAGGGCAAGAAGGTAAAACTGCAGGGGGGGCAAGGGCGAGACCCTGGCCCCAGACCGGTCTCGCCCCGCCAGGCCGCCGAGCAAGAAGAGGCGGGGGCGAGACCCTGGCCCCCGGCCGGTCTCGCCCCGCTAGGCCGCCGAGCAAGAAGAGGCGGGGGCGAGACCCTGGCCCCCGGCCGGTCTCGCCCCGCTAGGCCGCCGAGCAAGAAGAGGCGGGGGCGAGACCCTGGCCCCCGGCCGGTCTCGCCCCGCTAGGCCGCCGAGCAAGAAGAGGCGGGGGCGAGACCCTGGCCCCCGGCCGGTCTCGCCCCGCTAGGCCGCCGAGCAAGAAGAGGCGGGGGCGAGACCCTGGCCCCCGGCCGGTCTCGCCCCGCTAGGCCGCCGAGCAAGAAGAGGCGGGGGCGAGACCCTGGCCCCCGGCCGGTCTCGCCCCGCTAGGCTGCCGAGAGTTGGGGCGGCCTGCGACCTGGCGGCCTGAGGCGGCTTGCGGCCTGGCGGCCTGGGCGGCTTGCGGCCTGGCGGCCTGGGCGGCTTGCGGCCTGGCGGCCTGAGGCGGCTTGCGGCGGCTTGCCAAGAGCGCCTTGGGGGGAGAAATATTTTCTCCCCCTATTAGTATGTTTTGCAAGTTCACCAAAAATTGGCCCCTAGGAGTGCAAAACTCCCAAAAAGCTTAAAAACTTGCTTACCTTGTTTTGGGGCCCAATCTTCGCGAATACGGGGTTGTACAGGGTGCTTTGGGTGAAGCCCGGATTTTGCATACATGCTGCATAGTAGACCCCTTTTTATTTATATGCTCGACATAGAAAACATGTATGTTGTTTGAGACATCCAAGCCTGTTCCTTTAATGCATCACTTGTTTATGTATATGGTATCTGAAGTGCTGACTTGCAGGTTGGAGTGGTATCCCCACTACAAGAAAAACATGATTTAGGAAGGGAAATTAGGAAGTTTGATAATCTTTCCTAATTAGCATCAAATTTAGCTAGGAATATATTTTTTTATTTTACCTACCAAAATAGCAAGGGATTTGCTTGTTGCTAAAATAGCAATAAATTTTTTTGTTGCAAAATTTTTGTTGCTAAAATAGCAACAAAATTTTTCGTTGCAAAATAACAACAAATTTTTTTTGTTGCAAAATATTTATACAGATACAAAATTATTTTCTTTGAAAATTTTTATTTCTCATAGACTTCATTTTGTTCGGCAAGAGCAGATGAGCTGGTGAAAACGCCGCCGCCGTTCGGAGCTGGACGAGAGGCAGAGATTCCAAACTGAGAGTTTTCGATTCGTTCCTCTGGCCGCGCGCCGAGAGCAGACACTGCCCGTTTGTTTTTCCGTTGATTATATATATATTTATAAATTATTTATATACATATATAAACGTATATAATGAAATAATCATATATTTGTAATTATATATGCACGTATTTATAAATAATTATATATATACATATATTTAAATATGTATATAAACATTTTTATATGTGTGCATATATATATATATATATATATATATAGGCCTGCACAAAAGGCCCGGGCCCAGTGGGCCGGCCCGAGCCCGGCCCGGCGAAAGCCTTTTTCGGCCCGGCCCGGAAAAAGCCCGGCCCGGGCCGAGACCGGGCTCAGGGCCCTTACAGGGCCCTGGTTTTGGGGGCTAGCCCGGCCCGATGCCCGGCCCGGGCCGGGCCGGGCAAAGCCCGAAAATCGGGCCGGCCTGGGCCCGGACCCGGGCCCAGGCGAAGCCCGGACCGGGCCCGCACGCCGGCCCGGTCCTGCTGCCAACGGCTCTAAGAGCCGTTGGAAATCCAACGGCTCTTAGAGCCGTTGGAACTGCAGCCAGCAGGGCTGCAGCAGCCCTGCTGGCTGCAGTTTTTTGGCCTAGGGCCTAGGCAAAAGCCTAGGCCCTAGGCCATTTTTTATTAAAAAAAATAAATTTTTTTTTTTATAAAATCCCCCCCCCCCTCCTACCCGATCCCCCCCTCTCTCTCTTCCACTCTCTCTCTCTCTCTCTCTCTCTCTCTCTTCCACTCACTCACTCTCTCTCTCTTCCACTCTCTCTCTCACTTATTCTCTCCCTCTCTTACTCTCTTACTCTCTCTCGCTGCATGGCATCCTCGTCCTCAACGCCGCGTCGTCGACTCAAAGCACGGCCGAAGTGGTGGAGCATAATCGGAGGGCGCCCGTCTGGGAGCATTTCGACAAGGTTAAAGTCGGCGACGAATTCAAGGCGCGGTGCAAGTTGTGCTCAAAGTTGCTAACTCTTACCGGCAACTCAACACTAGCGAGACACGCTAAGTCCTGTTTTGCAAAGCAAGCTCCCGAGTCCAGTCAGGGACAAATATCAGCATCAGGACAAATTTGGACGTACGATCAAGCAAGACAGCGAGACCTACAGGTGAAAAACGTCATCAGACGTGGGTTGTCATTCAGTCACTACGACAACGATGAGACGACGGAGTATATACACGAAGGGCTTCAGCCCAAATATCAACAGGTAAGTAGATCCACTATTAGACGCGACGCACTTAAATTATATTTTGACGCAAAACAAGATTTAATAAAATTTTTTGAAACTTTCGAGGGACGTGTGAGTTTAACGAGCGACGTTTGGAGTAGTAGCGTTAGGGTAGGGTTATCTTATATTTGTATAACGGCTCATTGGATCGATCCCGTTTCATGGGATTTAAATAAGCGCGTAATATGTTTTGAAGGTTTTGAATTTCCGCACACGGGTAAGGCTATATATTCAGTAATTATTAAATGTTTGCGTGAATTTAAAATAAAGGATAAAATAATGAGTATTTCTTTTGATAACGCTAGTAATAACAACACCGCAGTAGAGTGGTTAAAACGTGAATTAAAACCAATGCTCAACGGTGCGTTTTTTCACACTCGATGTGTGTGTCACGTTTTAAACTTAGTGGTACAGGATAGTTTAGAAGCTATGGAACCATATGTTGAGAAAATTCGTACTATGCTTAGATTTATTTATTGTACCAAACAGCGAAGTCAAGATTTTCGAAAATTTGTGATCGCACAAGGTCACAAATATTTGAAACCTCAATTTGATATGCCTGTAAGATGGAACTCCACATATAAAATGTTAAAAAGAGCGTTTCAACAAAAAACACTTCTTATGGAATATTACACTATGACAAATAATCATAATTTAACTGATAATGATTGGGACGTACTATTTCATTACATGGATTTATTAAAATGTTTTTATAGGGCGACTGTTTTTTTATCTGGTGTTTATTATCCCACTAGCTCGTTAGTAATTGAAAATTTTGTAAATATCGCACAAAAACTTAACTATTTTAAGCAACACTCCGGATGACTTCCTTTAATTGAAGTAATAGAAGAAAATTTTTAAAATATTATAGAGAAATGCCTCCTGCATTTTCATGCGCCGCCGCTTTAAAACCCGTTATTCGCTGTAGACGGCGTAGAAAATTTAATAGATGAAATTAACGTTAACTTAGACATAAATATAAGTTTCGATGACGTTGACGACGTTAGTACTACTAAATTTAATTCTATTTTTACCGAATGTTTTAATTATTACGACAACTTATATGGCTCACGACCACGAGAAGAAATAACACAACCTAGGACAAAAGATTCTTTTACAAATAAAATTTTAGAATTAGCTTCCAGAAAAAAAGCACGCACATCGAGTAGTTTAAACGAATTAGGACTGTATACGAAAACACAATTTCGTGATTTTATGACTACGGAAGAGATCGAAAACTTCGATATCTTAAAGTGGTGGAAAAGTAAAGCTAATACCTATCCTATTTTGGCCTATATGGCCCGTGATTTACTAACAATTCAAGCTAGTACAGTAGCTTCGGAGTCCGCTTTTTCTCTTAGTGGCAGGATTTTGAACACGCGGAGGAGCCGACTAAATGAAGAATCACTCGAACTATGCATCTGCTACAAGGATTATTTGGATGCTACGAATAGGAAGCAACACATTTCAGCGTTGGAGGAGAGCTCCGAGGAAATTGAAGAGGAGATGGACAATCTGAATTTATAAAAATGTAATTTTTTTTATTATCATTTAAAATAATAAATTTCTTTTTTTTTCTATTTTTTTTTTAAAGTGTAATTTTGTTTTTTAAAATTTCAATATTAATAAAATTTTTTATTCTAATTTTTATTTCATTTTTTTAATTTTTTTAATTTTTTTAAGTAATTTTTTTCTTAAGAGGGCCCGGCCTGGCCCGGCCCGGCCCGGCCCGGCCTGGCCCGGGGGGCCGGCTCGGGCCCCTTCCCGGGGTCAAAGCCCGGGCCCGGCCCGAGCCCGATAAAGAAAGGGCCCGGCTCGGCCCGGTTTGCAAAAGCCCGGGCCCGATCAGGCCCGGTCCGGCCCGGCCCGATCGGGCCTTTTGGGCAGGCCTATATATATATATATATATATATATATATATATATATATATATATATAATTTAACATATTCTTTGACTAAATTAGTTTGGCTGGTCAGTTGGTTAAGCGCAAGTTATTGTTGTAAATGAGAGGTTTGAAGTTCGATTCTCAGCAAACACACTTTTAAGGTTCTTTTTGTTGGTTTATATATAAATATTACTTTAATTCAATAAAATCCAAAACATTAGCAAGGAATGTAGTCCTCCTTGCTAATTTAGGAAGGATATAATATCTTGCTAAAAAATCCTTGCAAATTTGCAAGGAAATAAATTTGTAGCTAAAATTAGCTAGGACCATATTAGCTAGGTATTTTTTTTGTTCCTAAATTTTTTGCTAATTAGAATTAGCAACGAATTCTGATAATTAGCAAGGAATTTTGCCCCTTGCTAATCAAGATTTTTCTTGTAGTGCCCAGGGTCCATTAGGGGCGGCCAGGAGGAGATGCGTTTGTTACACAATTAGAGGTCGGCATTTGTTGACCCACGTTACAAATAAATTTTTACAGGTCAAGGATCGCAAGCAGGAGCTAGCTCGCCGACCAAAAGGGTGTAAGTCTCATGAAGTGTTTCAAGTTTTGTGCTAGCTATATTTTTTGTGACTCTGTATGCTTGATGCTTTTGTTTTTCCGACTTGCATGACGAGGTTGTCTAGGAGTGTTTATGCACATTGTTATTGATGTTAACTTTTTGTGGAGTTTGGACTCCCTATTGTTGTAAGGCCATAAGGTCGTTTCGATACTCTTGTGTATGTGGATAACTTTTAGTCTTGTTTGATATATCCTGATGTTGTTTGGTATTGAGTTTTGAGATTGGGTAGTTATATCATCTTTTAATGCTAAAGTTGTGGCGTTTGTATGTTGTGGGGTCCCAGCCGGACCCATATTATACGGTCATCACGGGGGAGGTGTTACAGGGGAGGTGTTACAGGGAAGCACTCTAAGATCTTCCAGGTGTGTGGTGGGACCTCCATGCCGAGCCCTTGAGTCAGTTTTTTTTTTGTCATTTGACTTGCAGGAGGGAAGTAAGTGTGCGATCACCCCTTTCCAAGGGTGAACTCTACAGGAGACCGAGTTTTCGGTTTCAATACCGTGTCTGCCACTCATATATATATAAATAAAAATTTATTGAAATAGAAGACTTGGTGGGGATATACTTGACTCCACAATCCAATTTGTTACCACTAATAGTTCCTTCTTAATTCCCTACACACTATGGCTACGTTTGGCCCCCGGGGAGGAGGGGGGGGGGGGGGGGGGGGGGGACTTATTTTTCCCTGATCAAACGGTTATGATCGTATGAACCTGACCTTCACCAAAGTTTGATTCATGCCATCCTAATCACTTGACCGGTAAAATAAATCCCCCTAACGGAGCCGCAACTCCTTCCAAATTACTCACTGCCATGCAATTGGCAGTCTACAATATCTTCCCCTCCAAACTCCTATATATTCACAGCTTCACCAACACAAACGTTGTACGACAAATACATGGCCGCCTCCTGTCCCCTGAGCTTCTCCGTGCGGCGAGGGAAGCCGGTGCTGGTGGCGCCGGCGGCGCCGACCCCACGGGAGCTGAAGCGGCTGTCGGACATAGACGACCAGGAAGGACTCAGGTTTCAGATCCTAGTAATCCAGTTCTACCGACACGTTCCGTCAATGGACGGCCGCGATCCGGCCAGGGTCGTAACAGACGCCCTCGCACGGTCGCTGGTCTTCTACTACCCTTTCGCCGGCAGGCTGCGGGAAGGCGATGGCCGGAAGCTCTTCGTCGACTGCACCGGCGAGGGGGTTCTGTTCATCGAGGCTGACGCCGACGTCGAACTGGCGGAGTTCGGCGACTCCCTGCAGCCGCCATTCCCGTGCCTGGAAGAGCTCCTCTTCGACGTCGACGGCTCCTCCGCCGTGCTCGACGCCCCTCTATTGTTGATTCAGGTTCCGTTAGAAACTTAAAATCGTCTCTCAATATTAATCATTTTTAATACATTAAAATAATTAAAACTCTTATTTTTAATAAAAAAAACAGATATTTTGTTATATAAAAATATTCATAGAGATATTTTTATATTATTGAATATATATATCATAATTTTTATAAAAAAACTTTATTATTAATACAGCAATAAATTAATTTCATTTTTATAATATTTTATGGTTAAGGATGGCATCTTAAATCTTTCCTTTTCCCTTAATTATTCCATTTTATACTTCAAATAAATTTATTAATTTGTTACCGTTTTCATCTTTCTCTAAGGAACGCGAGTAGTCTGCTCGTCGTTGGATCAATCCTGCTCGCCGTTGACACGGTGGTATCGGTCATAAACGCATGAATTAATTAAACCGTCATTTGTTAAGGATCACCTAACCAACATCTTTCCTTTGGACATAAAAGTGGAGGTGGGGGTTATCGAGAATGACAATTTCACCCTCATGTTCATGATCGCCACCACTGTGTCAAATGAGGCTGAAATTTAAGGATTATTTGAGATAACTAAAATTTTCGGGGGTAATTTAACATTGACTTGAAACTACATAGACTAATATTATTTTTACATCAAAGATATAATAATAATTTGTTTTATTATTCTTTGTGCATACCTTAGAGAAATTATTTAGGGAAATTATATTTGCAGACCCAAAATAGATAGTTGCAGTCTCACGATAATTACAGTCTCACAATCGATAATTGCAGTCCAACATGATAGTTGCAGCTCACTTAAAAAAAATTAAACTTTTTTCTTTTGTACTAAATAAATCCGTTAACATTTGAGTAACAAAAATAAAATTGTCTTATAAGGACAAAATTATGAGCTAAATTTAAAAATTAAACATCTTCATTAAACAAATTTTTAAGGCACTTCAATGCCCATCCATAACTCGCCTCTATTTCATCTAACAAGAACGCTCTTCATCACTCATTTCAATCTAGATAAAACAGGGGGCGGCAATGCCTCCGTCAAAATGGAGGGGAAAACCTGTTGGGTGTGCCCCACCATCCAGGTGTTGGATTGGGTGCCTCCCGGGCGCACCCGTGTTGACTCCTGGCATAGGTGCAGATAAACTCCATGATATTGTTCAGTGCAAGGGAGTCGGGTTGGCTCCGGGCATGAGTACATGAGAGTTTCAGACATGGTTTAAGTGTGAGGTGTTAGTGTATATTTGGACGAATAACGGGTTTGGAGGCATAACGGGTCCGTTCAGACACGTGTAAATCTGATACCCGTAGAAACTTCTTGGGTTTGCCTATTTATACCCACGTAGGGGCAACGTGTGGGAGATTCCACTTTGATCACCACTCGGATGCTTCGATCGACAACTACATCAGGGATCCATGCGAATAGTTTGACCGGTCCTACTAAAATAATATAAAGGAACTGGTAGCACCCTTCCTAATAACACTCCGGGGTTTTGGGAGAGTTGGTAGGTGTCATTCCTAACAAAAACCGACCATGGCTCCCGCAATTTCTATTGAAGTTGCAGGCGAACAACCCTAAAACTGCATCCGGCGGCAAAATGGGAAGTCAGGTGGCGAAATGGGAAATCCGGCGAATGAAGCTGCGTCCCGCGGCGAAATGGCCAGCGAAATGGCTGGTGAAGCGAGGCGCGAACTCTGGATCGCGAGAAAGGCTCGACGGGATCGGGAAAACGACAACTCGGGCGAAAAAAAGAGGCGGCAATTAGACCTTTTTTAAGGTTAAAAGGAACGGTTAAGATTTATAATTTTAGGGTCTGTAATTATCTATTTTGAACCTGCAATTATAAGCACCCTTTATTTATTAAGACGGAAAGGAATGAAAGAAAAAAAAATTAAAACAACAGAAATATTATGAGAAAATGAAAAAAAAAAGATATATATATATATATATGAGAGCATATCATATACGGGCAAAGTAATCCTGCGGGCACGCCGGCGAACCCGGGGCGGCCGGTGCCCGGCGAGCCCGCAGCCGCCGCCGCCGTTTGATCCAGGAAAACGCGCCATCGAACGGATACACTAACACGGTGCCCGGAGAGCCCGCAGCCACCGCCGCCGTTTGATCCAGGAAAACACGCCATCGAACGGATACACTAACACGCCCGCACGGCCGCACGATTACTTTACCAGTATATGATATGCTATATATATATATATATATATATATATATATATATATATATATATATATAATATATATATATATATATATATATATATATATATATATATATATTAAAAAAAGAGTTATGAGAAATAATAAAACAAGTGTTTTCAAACTGCAGGTGACCCGACTGCGGTGCGGGGGCTTCATCTTTGCGCTCCGGCTGAATCACACCATGGCGGACGCATCAGGGGTTGTGCAGCTGATGAACGCCGTCGGAGAACTAGCACGCGGCGCGGTGGCACCCAGCGTTCTACCGGTTTGGCGCCGAGAAATCTTCCAAGGGAAACCGGCGCCGACGGGGAGGCCGTCCCTCGCCCACCGCGAGTACGACGTTGTGCCAAACACCAATGCCACCATCATCCCCCGCGATGAGATGGATCACCGCTCCTTCTTCTTCGGCCCCCGCGAGCTCGCCGCCCTCCGCCGCCGCCTCCCTCCCAATCTCCGCCGCGCCACCTCCACCTTCGAGCTTCTCGCCGCCTGCATATGGCGCGCCCGCACCCTCGCCCTCCAGCCGACCAACCCCGACGAAGAGTATCGCATCATCTGCGTCGTCGGAGCACGCGGCCATCAGGGCTTCGATTTGCCGGCGGGTTACTACGGCAACGCGATCGCGTTCCCGGCGGCGGTCGCCACCGCGAGGGAGCTCTGCCTCCAGCCGCTAGCTTATGCGGTGGAGACTGTGAAGAAGACAAAATCCGATTTTTCATTAGACTATCTACTGTCCGTGGCAGACCTCATGGTGGCCAAGGGCCGGCCGCATTTCACCGTAGTACGGACTTTTGTGGTGTCGGACGTCACGCGCGCCGGATTTCCAGATGTTGATTTTGGGTGGGGGAAGGCGGTGTACGGAGGGCTGGCGAAGGGAGACGTCGCAGCAATTCCTGGTGTTTCGAGCTTCTTCATTCCGTTTGTCAACGCGAGTGGGGAGAAAGGGATCGTTGTGCCAGTTTGCTTGCCGGCGGCGGCGATGGAAAGGTTTTCCGGGGAGATCGAGAGGCTCGTCGGGGATGAAATCCGAGAGGAGCAGCCGAAGCCAGCCTCAACTCCCTCTGCCCTCTAGCAAGTATCAGGATCCATTTCACGGTCCAGATTCATTAATCACATCCTTTTATAATTTTTTTAATCAAAAAATTCTCGGCCGCTAAATATATTTTGGAATTATCTTGTTTATTGAATAAAGAAATGAATCCCCTTCATTTCATTTCAGATCGAGCAAGCAACCATTTATTAATTAGGTGGTTACAAATGGCTGTGCAGTACTCTCTTCTTTTTAAATTTAGGTCATGTATTAGTCATCCACATTCACCAATAAAAAGATATGCTTTATTTATATTACAACATATTTTTTTTAGATTTTGATTACTTTTCTTTATTTCTCCCTTCCTTTGAGTTCAGAAAGTATGTAAATACTGAACAGAACTGTACATACAAAAATTTCATGAAGCATCCAGAAACTCTTAAACATAACTCCAAAATCAACATACATCACATCAAATTTAATGTAGTAGAACTTATAAGCTACATCAGCATGCAAGTTGAAACAATGCTAATTAAAAAAAATAATAAAGATGGAGAGAAAATACTTCATGAGGCTTAGTCTTTTTGACTGGCGAGCTAACTCAAGCCTAAGATCTTTCTCTTGCATACAACACAAAAGAAGCAGTGCACGAGGTTCAGTCAAGGCTGATCACAATTATGTAACAACACCCTTCCTCCCGGTCACGCTAGCGGACCCCGGGAACTATATCACTATGTACGTCAGTACTTTGTATGCAACATGAAAACAAACATATAAACATGAATAAAAAGCTCTAATATATATGTCACACACATCAAATATGTTTTTATGTTAAACATATGGTAAATGGGGCATATCAATGCATCATGTATGCAACCTTGGATTCACCCAACACTCTTTATCACGTGTATGAGACTAGCACATCATCATTACACAAACACATCATATCTACCACGCGGTAGTCACACCTTATAAAGGAACAATAACTAATTCTAAGAACCCTAGCTGAGACCCCACCCGCAGATGGATACTCACACTATTGGGTTTGTCCACCAGCATACACGTCCTCGTCAATTTCACCAATTCCACAACAACTGATTCTAAGAACTCTCTCATAAACCCCACCTGGACATGATCACTCTCACCATCGATCCTGTCATAAGGCATAGCCGTTCTTGTCAGTTTCTCATAGGGGGACTCATCTCGCTGAAACATCTACCATACGTGAATAATCACATCACATGGCTAATCGACGGATCATAGAGATAAAATCACGCTTTGACGTACAAGTGAACATCACAATCCACCCCAGGATTTTTCGCGCACTTTTCTCTCCCTAACTCAACTTTTTCTAACCTTATGGAATTTGGGCATTACAACATCTTCGATGCAATCGTACATCTCGCAAAAGCTCTAAATGCAAGTCAAACCATCATCACTGAATCGTGCCACCGACCATGAATTCCTCTTTAACCAACATGCCTAACTCGTTAATAAACACAGATCTCTATTAAAATCATGTCGGGGACAGACTTAATCGACCCAAAAGTTCTCATTGAACTGATGTTGCCTCAATGCCTCTAATTAGAAGAATCGGGTGCCAAAATACCGAAATCAAAGCATTTAAATGACGAAAGCAAAGCACACATCCTAAGACCAGGAAAAGAAATGTCGTTACCCTATGAGATTTCATCATGGCCTTCAAAAGCTTGAAATGCACAGGTGGAAATGAGCGTTTTTAGGTCCTTTCCACGTTGTCGGTCTAAGATAGACAATCGGACCTCCGAAGCTTCTTTAATGGTGGAAGGTAGCTCCCCCACCACTTTCACCTCTTCCAAGCACTCTAACCTAAGAGAGAGATGAAGTTGAAATGAGGTTAAACAACCCCACTATGACCTATGACCTAAATCCCACCAGGAAGGAAGTCCACCATCAGATCATCAAATATCGAATCAGATAGCTCAAAAAACGAGTATTTAAACTGTTCCAACCAGAATGTAAGATTGTACTTTTCAGCGCACACACTCCTGTGTGAGTTAGGCCAAAAATTCGAGAACCCTCTATAAATGTGCATGATCGTTCATCTTATGCGTGCTTATGCATGAACATAAAAGATGAACTACCAAACCAAAAAATCTCCGAAAAGCCCCTGAACTGTCCACAGAATGCAAGGGACATCCTTAGGCTCTACAAATCTCAAACCCATTTCTCAAAAGAGCTTTTTGTGGTGTAATAATGTATAGGGACATTCATATACGAGGAGTACATATTTTTAGAATACAAAATTGTTATGTACTCAACTACACCTCTTCAAAAACCAACGTTATCACGATTATCACTTACCACACTATTTTATTAACACACCTCTATTCTAAAATGATGATTTCTCATTAGAGAATTTATAATTATCAATAAGTGGAGTTTGTCGGAACTTGCATTCCACATCTTTCAGTTTGAGAATAACAAATTTCATTAAATATTTGATCAAGTTTATAGTGTACATGAAATATAAGGACAATAATGCTTGAATGCTTACATGAAATGCAATGGGAAAATGGAAATGATGATATTAAGTTAGACCTACCGCGGGTCGATAACCTCACCATTGGCACTAGCAAGCATGACAATGGGGCAATTGACACCACCCTTTCAAATGAAATCAATGGCGAAAACAAGGAAGTCAAGTTGTAAAGTAGCTAACATGTGACGTTAACACTTTTGCGCGGCATACACTAACACACTACAGTAACTAAAAGGCAAGCCCGACGATTATCTGCTGATTGAGGATCCAAATGGAGCAAGAGATTCGTAACACCCCAAATTTGACAGCAGAACTTTTGGTCGCTATCGTCGGGCGACAGTGGGTATCGCAGGCGGCGATAACAATAGCACTGAACGCTATAAAGCGTTGAGTGAGCTCAACACACTCGACGCCTTTCGACGAATCGTTGAGTAAGAGACTATCACGTGGCGATAGTGGGTATCACGCAACGATATCCCCAGCTCTCGACGCTCTCAACGCCTTAAAGCGTTGAGTGAACTCAATACACTTGACGCCGTAAAAGCGTTGAGTAAGCTATCAGAACGACGACAGTGGATATCGCCAGGCGATACTAACGCGTATGTGTGGACACATGTCAGATGGCCGGGCGGCGGCAGAAGAGCGGTGGTTGACGGGGGTCAAAGCGGGTATCGACGAAATCGCCCAGGCGATAGCAGATATCGCCAGGCGATAACGTTAATGTTGACTATTCAACCAAAATCGTGGCCTTTGCTTCCTTTTGATGAAATGAGCATGTGGCTGGGATTAATCACGAGGTCACTTAAGCAGAGGAGAGATCAAGAGAAGTCTCAATTCACTTCTCTCTCTCTCTCTTTCTCTCTCTTCATTTCCATTTGCTCTCTTGGAAGAAGGAGCTAAGGAAGAAGGCTGAAGCTGAGCATGAAATTGTTCTTTTGGTGCCTATTTTTATGTATCCATAGTGGAATTCGCCTATGTGGGAGACTAGGTTCATGTGCGGCTTAGGGAGAAATTCATCGCGTGAGTTGGCAATTAAATCTAGGGAATAGGTCTAGGGGAGTCTTAAGGCCTATCTAGGGAGAGATGGGTCAGAGCCAACCGGTTCTTAGGAAGAAAGGTCGATGTAGAAAACAAAAGAGTTTTTATATTCGTCTTGATTTCTAGCGTCATGGAAATCATCTTTTTGTGTTCAAAATATTAGTGAAATAAAATCATGCAACTTATTTAATTACTTTGATGATTTTAATTTTTATTCTTTGAGAGTATCTTTATCTAAGTTTTAAGTTAAATCAAATTTTGATAAACACGCTTAATGCCCTCCTAAGAGCGCTTGACTATCCAACAGGTTCACAAATGACTGGGCTGATATGAAGATGGCCCAGTCGAAGTGGCTAATTCACAGAAGCTGACAACTTATCTATTACTACGCAGGGTTCGCGGATGCCTTCTTTCACCCCACCCCCCACCTGCCAAAGTGGCTTCGATGGAAGTTGCAAAACTTAGACTGATCTCCCGGGGTTGGGGCGAGAGAAATAGGTCCCCGAAGAGCAGGAGATCGCAGATGGCATGTAAGGCTCAGCTTGAGAGGTATTGACTGGGTAAAGCGTTGGTGTTGTTGGTGCCCCCTACTTTGGCGGGAGTCTCCATGATGCCCTTTACTTCTTTTTGGCGCTGGGGGCAGACCCTGTTCTTTCTTTTTTTTCTTCCTCAATCGTCAATGCTTTCCTTTATAAGCGATTCCTTTATTGTGCAGGGTCGTGAGGGGCCCATTAAATCCTTTAGTAGGGTGAGTGCCTAAACCTAGCACTCCTTCATCTGGTGGATGCGTTCTTATAAGGATTTGGCTAGTGCGACAATGAACTCTTTGAGGAGAGGTGCACTATTGACAGGTGAATTGCTGGAGACATGATTAGCATATTTTTCGGAGAAACTCTTACTGGGTGTGCAAGTGCTTGCCTTTTCCATCACAATTAGTTGAAAGTACTGCCACAAAAAAAGGTACTATCTTCGGAGAATCTTTAGATAGTTTGGGAACACTTTTCCACAGATGTCGCTAAATTAGTATGGGTCGCATGACACTCTCACGGTCCGTTCGAACTGAACCGTCCCATCTCAAGAGTGAGACGAGCATGTAAATAGTCATAAAATGAATCAGCAGGTGGAGGCAAGACATTTTACGTGGAAAACCAGAAATGGAAAAAAACCACAAAGTTGGATTGGTGCTGTCCAATATTCACTAGCTTTCAGAGTATTACAAATAGCTATTTCTAAAGTGTGGCATAGCATTGTTCGTTACAATGAGTTACCAGAATATATGGAGTTGCTTGAAGCGGAGCACAATGGAGCATGATTGGGATCAGTTTAGAAGGATGAATGCAATAATAGGCCTATAGACTCAAAGTGTGGATGCCGAGGGAGATCTTCAAAGCTTATTCGAGGGGATGTTTGAAGGGCATATAAGATCTTCGAACACCGAAGGAGATCTTTGAGGGGGTATTCAAACACTAAAGGAGATCTTTGAACACTGAAAGAGATCTTCAAACACCAAAAGATATCTTCGAACACCAAAAGAGATCTTCGAATACTGAAGGAGATCTCTGGGAAATCTTCGTACGAGTCTTCGAGTATCGAAGGAGATCTTCGAACACCGAAGAACATCTTCGAACACTAAATGAGATCTTCGAGGCAGTCTTTAAACAACGAATGAGATCTCTGGGAAATCATTGAGGAAAGATTATGGAGCACTCTCGAGTAGTGAAAGCAATCTTTCTTCAAATGAGAGCTCAGAGCCCTTTTATAGCTTTTGAGGGGCGCCCTGGTAGTTGTTTCACATCAATTTCTACGTGGGTGAATATAAGCTCTCGAACGGGGGAACACTGATCACCAATTTTGGGATTATGACATTATTACCAACAGCGGCCCAGGAGGCATGTGTGACCTGGTCAACCCGGTTAGTGAGGCAATAATGGAAGCATGTGTTGGGGGTGAAAGTGAGCGCCGAGAGCATGCATTAGTGTATAGGTAAGCTGGTAGAATGCGTTGGCATGGATGTGGTCGAGAGGGGCATGCGTTGGCATAGACGTGTGTGATGGAATCATGTATTGTCGTGGAGGTGAGCAAAGGGTGAGGCTGATGGTGAGGAGATGAGCGACATGAGAGGCCATCAACATGGAGGTGAGTGACGGGAGGTTCCACTCGTAATGTGGAGGTGAGCAAGGGGTGAGGTTGGTGGCTTAGATACAAGCGACGAGAGGATCCTGCGGTGGCAGAGGCTCGGAGGCCGCACAAAGGCCCTTGGGAGTGCGTTCACCCGCAGTTTAATGATGGACGTGATTATGATGGAGGAGGTGTGGCTTGCGAGCATGCACGTACGTGTGTTTCGATGTCCGTTTAGGAGACCAAACAAACTTGGAATCACGCGAGAACGAACCCGCTAGAGTTATATCATCGAGCTGGTCGAGGTCGCGATAAAAATCTCTAGTTCTACCAATTTATTTATGGGGAACCCCATCAGTAGCATTCTCCTCCACTAACATCGTACTTTAAAAATCTGCCCTATTGTTGCGGGTCACTCGAGACACTCTTAAATCGATCGAAAATGAACCATCCTAGCTTACATGAGAGTTAAGCATGCAAATAGTCACAACAAAATCTGGTGGCTGGTATGAGAGTTTTTTACGTGGAAAAACCTCAAAAAAGGGATAAAACCATAGGGTTAGGTCTGTGCCAGCCATAATTCACTATTCCTGGTGTGCTATAAGTGAAAGTAGAAAACTCGAGGGTGATAGGCTGCCTCTCATTATAATAGTCGTAGAATAAGAAGAGCCTTCAAGGTTGGCATACCACCACTCAAAAAGCTAAGTAATTTTTCGGACTGTTGGAGTCGACAAGAAGCGCAATAATGGAGGGCGTTCTCGAAAGCTATCTGAAGCAATGGAATCTACATCTTGTTCTTTTGATTGCAAGTAATGGAGTCTAGTGCAATGTTCTCGGTGCAAGGCGCAATATGCTTGGAGAAATCCAAATGAGTGGAATCTATAGCTTATTATCTGGTTGCGTGTGATGGAGTTTGGAGCAATGCTTTTAGAGCAATCTGGAGTAGTGGAATCTGCAGCTTGTTCTCTAATTGTGAATGATAAAGTCTAAAGCAACGTGCTCGGTGCAATGTCCTATGAGTAATGTGCTCGAAACAATCTAGAGTAATGGAACCTGCAACTTGTTCTCTAGTTGCGAGCGACGGAGTGTGGAGCAATGTGCTCGTAGAAATGCGCTCAGTGTAATATGTCTAGTGCAATGTGCTCGTAGAAATGCGCTCAGTATAATATGTCTAGTGCAAAGTGCTCGATGCAATGTGCTCAGAGAAATGTGCTCGGTGCAATGCGCTCGTTGCAACGTGATCAGAGAAATGCACTCCGTGCAATGTTCTCGGAGCAATGTGCTTGGAGCAATCTGCTCGGTGCAATGTGCTTAGTGCAATGTGCTCAGAGCAATGATCACGATGCAATGTGCTCGGTGAAATGTGCTTGGAGTGATGTGCTTGAAGCAATCCCCAAGGGATCTTCGAATACTTGCAGGAAATATTTGAGGGACCATCGAATGCTTGCGGGAATTCATTGAGGGACCTTCAAAGGTTTTCAAAGATCTTCAAGGAAATCTTGAGCCCGCAGCGAGTCAGGAAGATCTTCGAAGGATTTCTATAGAGCTCTTTTAAGCATAGGAGACAAGGACGAATGAAAGGAGGGTTTAGGGGACCTTTTATTAGTTTTGAGAGTGACATTTTCGTAATTAAGTGGTTATGATGTCCGGCTATCCGCACACTGTAATGAACACACCAATTATGGATTGTTTTATGGCTATACGCACACCCATAATGAATTTTTCCACTATGTACACACACATGATGGATATGGTTATGTGCACACCATAACCATATAATTTACTATAGTCGCACCATTATGCATATTTTTTCTATACGCACACCACCATGCGAATTTCTACTACCTACACACTGCCATCTAATATTTTATTATACGCATACTTGCATTAATGTATCTAACTATGCACACACCCATTATGTGGATTCGGTTATAACCACCCATAATGGGGGGTTATGTAGATGGCGGGGCACTGTGGTTGCATGACCGAGATAGTGGACGACGTATGTTAGGCGATGGTTGAGGGGGCCGATCAGTGGAGGTCGGTCGGTGGTGAAGATCGGTCAGAGATGGCCGAAGGGAGATGGAAGGTTGCCGACGGAGCCTGGCCGACAAGGGCTAGCCGGTTGACGGCCGGTCGGGTGGCCTGTCGAGTAGCCAAAGAGGGCTGGCAGAATGGCTGACACTCGACCAAGAAGGGCAGGTCGGGCGGCTGGCTGCCCGACCAAAGGGGGTCAGTTGTATGCGCGACCTTGCAGTATTGCAGCGGCATGTGGCCGGGCGGCCGCACGTGTGGGTGCATGCGGCTGCGGAGTCGCTCAGACGGGAGGGGTGGCCCTACAATGGCTGCACACGACTGTGTGGTCGCGCGACGGCGTGTGACTAGGTGACCGGAGACGCGATTGCCCGCGGCTGTGTGGCCGCGTGGCGACATGCAACCGGAGGCCGCACACAAAGGCTCGCGCGACCGTGCAACATGGTGTCCATAGGCCTTGCGGCTGCGTGATAGCGGGTGGTTGTGCAGTCGCGTGTTGTGCAAGCGACCGGGCGGTTCGTGTGATCATGGCGTTACTGGATTTGACTTTGGTCAACTCCACGTATCCCGGGTGGGAAAATGCACGCCCTGGCGGGAAAATGCCCCCGGGCGGGTATAATGCGCGCCTGGGCGGGAAAATGCGGGCTCGGGAGGGAAAATGCCCGTCCGGGATGGAAAATAATGTGTGTCCGGGAGAAAAATGCGCGCCCAGGAGAAAAATGCTCGCTCGGGCTGAAAATGCATGCCCGGGTGAAACGCAGATTTCTCCCAGATAGACGAGTCAGAGCACCAGCCATTAGTAAGCCGGCATATAGGTCTTCTTGAGAGAGTCAGGGTGCTCTAGTAAGGGTGCAAATCTAGAATGAAGACCTTGAGAGGCGGAATTGAGGGAAGCTTGTTTTGTCTTTAATTAATTCCTATAAGAATTGGAATTAATTTCAATTCTGAGGTGATATTTTGGTCGTCGAACTGTGAAATTGAAACTAGAAATTAATTCTTTAATTTGAACCACTAAATTATAATGAGAGTTAATTGCCTCATCTATAGTTGTATTCAAATCTATAATTGTATTCTTTTTATTTTCTTTGTTGCTTTTCAAGATCGATCTAAAGAATAAAATTATAATTTATTTCACTAATATGAGGACCTCCCCTATGAGTTTGCATAATTACATGCACCTCCACTCTATGATTTAATATTACAAAGACCTCACCTTCAAGATTGCCATGTTTACAATATCATCCTTCCGTTCAAAATTTTCACCTGGTTTATTAAAATACCGTATATACCCTTACTCTACATCAATCTTAAAGGTCTCATTTCCGCCATTTCACATTTTTCGATCCCGTTTTTCCCTATTTCGGCGAGATGTGCACTTTGCAATAGTGATGCAGGACGTCTTCTTCAGTCAGAGACTTCCTCAATCTACTTTGATCTTATTCATCATCTTTGACTGTGACTCCCTTACACTTTCATGTTATTTCAAAGCTTAAAATAAGAATATAAGATATTTTATTTGCTGAATAACATACTTTTCATTCATTTTTTAACGGAGGAGGATGATTTTAAACTTCTGAAACTTGGAGGGGAGGTCTTTGTAATATTAAAATATAGAGGGGAGGTACCTGTAATTATGCAAACTTTCAGGGGAGGTCTCGGTAATTAACCCTATATATATATATATATATATATATATATATATATATATATATATATATATGTGTGTGTGTGTGTGTGTGTGTGTGTGTGTGTGTGTGTATTTGTAACGACCCGACCCACATTCTACCAAGCGCCACTACAGGGCTACAACTCATACACCCCAACGCATCTCTGACCTGTTTATCAGCACAGTGCGTTGTTGAGGCGGGGCTTCGATCCCACAACCACCTTGCAGTTGTGGGATCGAAGCCCCGCCTCAACAACGCCCTGTGTTGATAATCAGGCTAGAGAGGCGTTAGGGTGTATGGGCTGCAGCCCTGTAACAACACTTGGTAGAATGTGGGCCGGGTCGTCACAAAAAAGAGCATATATATATATATATATATATATATATATATATATATATATATATACCTACATTACTTAAAGAAAGGGTGAAAAACGCCACCTGTCAACTTAACAAAAAAACAACAACAAAAACAAAAAAAGGCTGAAAATCCCACAATCAAAAGGAGTATCGTATTTGAAATTTGAAAAACAAAATAATCTTTTAACTCCTGATTCTAGCCCACACTAAATCTGGTCTTTAACTCCCCACGATGCCCTTTCTCCTCATTTCCAATCCCACTACCCATATCACTCTCCACCTTTGTCGAACCCTAACATTTCCTTCGCTCTCTCATGGCCCATCACTCTCCACCGCCGAAGCCACCGCTGAAGACCGCATCCCCGACTCCGCATTCTCATCGACGATCGCCCTATAAGTCTTACTGCGGCCCATCACTCTCCGCCGCTGAAGCCACCGCTGATGTCCGCATCTTGGTCCGACAGTGTTCTTATCGAGGTACGCCCTAGAAATCTTCCCGTCCTTCACCCTGGTATTCCCCTCATTTAATTTTTCGCAATATTGATGTCCCCGACAGGTTCTTCCCTTCATTGAATGCATCGTCGCACTAGCATCATCGGTCGCTCTCTCAAGCCCAGAAAAAGTGTCCGACCAGTTTATCCGTCCCACTTCTTCAGAGTGTCAGGCCAGTGATCTCTTTAATTTCATTGTTACTTAATTTCACCATCTCTTTGATTTCATTGTCACTTTGATTTCACTGCTACTTAATTTCACTGTTACTTAATACATTCACTGGTTGCGATATTTTGTTGTTGTTGTTGATACGTTAGAAATATTCCTGACGGAACCACAACATCAATTTTTCAAGGAATTGTTGTGTTCATTTTTCAAGGAATTGTTGTTGTTGATTTCACTGGTTGCGTTAGGTTGTGTTCATTGTGTAATGTTTACGCTATGTAGATGAATGAATATGATTCATTCGTCCATATGAATGTTCCATGAGTACTCTCCCATAAGTAATTCGATTCTAGGTATTTTTTATTTGTTTTACTCCACATTTATTTCATTCAAAGGAATTGCTGTGTTTACTTTATAGAAAATTTAACTCATTATTTTTTTGTTTTCATAATGGAAAGAATCTTTTCAAGTGCTGCAGAGTACAAATGCTTTGATTCGAACATCATGTGAAGGTCAGGAAATGTAAGGCACATTCCGAAGACATCCACTAACTATACAACAACGTGAGCACAAAAATGCAAGGCGTAGATATCTACGTACGCAAATGTCAAATCTACACAATCATGTCCAACTCTCATCAAATTCTAAAGGTCATTTACCATCAACTACTACAACGAGAAGACTTATACATGATGAGAAACGAATTGCAAGATGGGTTTGATTTTTACACCTTCAACATAGGCGACGACACACAGCGAATAGATCTACGGTGACTTACAATAATCAAATTACACAAAACAACTTGGTCGTCCATCCTTCCTTACAACTTGTGAATCGTAAATACCCGGCTTCTCCCCATTTAGTTCAACAACTACAGTATAAATAATGCTACTTTCTTCATATTTGTAGACTTCTCAAACTTGATAACCACTGTTGGGGATTCAAAAAGAACGCAACAATTGGCGATGCAGCGTTCCTCAAGAGCAGAATGAATTCTAAAGCTAAGGGAACTGCGTGTACATCGCGGCAGCCATGGAATTCAACCTCCAACACACAGTCTTCATATTCATCTCATTCGAGACCCATTGTTAATTGCCCAGAAAAATGTTATGCGCGCAAGAATGCAAAAACTAACTGACATGAGACGTCAACGTAATATATGACAAAACCAATCTAACCAAACAATTATTCCGGCTACTCTAACCTACTCTGAAGCACTATTTCATCAATGTGTTTATTCACTCTAACGACTTAACGGAATTCTGCAGTTGTCAGAAGAATCACTATCTCCAACACTCAAACTCCAATGCGCTTTAACTTTCCACCGGCTAATCAAATTGAGGCGTCTACTTCTGAGCAACAACCACAACTACAACATCGACCACCACCAGAAGCAACTACACAGACATCAACCACTACATCCTATAGGTCAGCCCGACAAAGTGACCAAATAACTAAAGTGCAACGAATGCAGCTCCCTCCATCAAAATATTGTATACATTGTAATGCAAAATTATTTTTGCGTGAAAGAAGCAGTTTATTTTGTCAAGATGGAAAAAATACACATTCCAGTAATACCAGCGCCAGAAGAACTCTACTCAATGTTCACAGATCAGATTGTGCAGGGATGACATTTTAGGCAAAATATACGTTCCTACAATCACTATTTCTCATTTACCTCGATGGGACTGAACCTGAACTCAGACATACCAGGGCCAAGTAGTGGAATTTACACTTTCAGAGCACATGGAGCTATATATCACCGGCTGGGAAGCCTACTACCTCCACATGGAACTCGTCCGAGATTTCTGCAAATGTTCATCTATGACACAGCATGAGATGAAAAATCGTCTGGCTGAGAACGCAACACTACAAACTGAAATGCTCGACAAAATTAAGTATATACTAAATAGATACTATACAATCCTTTAGTCCAAACACTGAGACAACTTGCGCAGAGACCTGATATTCTAGATTGCAGGTTATTTATACGTGAACGTCCAGCCGCAGATCGTCAGTACACTCTACCTATAGCAACACAAGTCGCTGTTGTATTGGTCGGTGTATACAATTTCATGGATTCAAATGACAGAGACATAATTGTGCAGACGACCGAAGGTCAATTACTCAATGTCAAAGACTACTCTGGGTATTATGATGCACTGCAGTATCCATTGTTATTGTCGCACGGTACATATGGGTGGTCATGCAATCTAGACACACCACAAGGAAGAAAGGTCTCTAGCTGTGACTACTACTCATACTTATTACAGGTATCAGAATGTGTAAATCCGAAGATTTTCAAGTATCTCTTATCTTCAAACAATTAAATTCAGTTTTATTTTGCTCTCTTTACATCAAGATACGCCAACATTCACCATCATTGCTTCTACTTGGTGGTCGTCTACTCCAGCAATATGTAGTAGATAACTATGCTAAAATCGAAACTCATAAGTTGAATTGAATTCGTCACCACCAAAAAGACATTCGTGCTGAACTATAAGAAGGGCTACAAGATTGTTTCAATGCAGGCGAAATAAGTGGAGGTTTGTCTACAATATATATATATATATATACACACACACACACACACACACACACACAAAGCGGCGGCCCGCTGCCTCCAATCGTCGCGTTGTGAATCTGCAAGCTGTTTTGAGCTTGTCGGCCTTCTCTGGCGCACGGAAGGGCTGGTGGCGACCACGGGTGTGTTCACCGCTGAGCGGGCGACTTACGGAGGCCCGCAGTTGTCGTCGTTTCGCCGCCGACCGCAATAAAACGCGCCGTCCGCGGGATGTGGATTCAACGACCAGGATTTTTGTTCACATCTTTGCACGGGTTGCTTCTTCGCACCTGATTTGCGCCCTATATATATACTATACTAGCATATTCGCAGGGCCAGCCAGTCGTGCTCGATGCTCCCGGTTGCCTTGGGTGCTCACGGGCTTCGCTCGTTCGCAACCAAGGAGGGTTTGTCAGTTTGTGTTCCATTTTCTCGGGCGGCCTTTGGCCGCCTCCACCCGAGCTCCGCTCCGCAAAAATTTGTGTGGATATACATATATCGTGTAATTTATCAGAAACACAAAATTATAAGTACTTATTGCAATTCCAACTTGATGGTCTCAAATTTACAATCAACTGTAGCCCTTCGTGTTGAACTATAAGAAGGGCTACAAGATTGTTTCAATGCAGGCGAAATAAGTGGAGGTTTGTCTACAATATATATATATATATAGACACACACACACAAAGCGGCGGCCTGCTGCTCCAATCGTCGCGTTGTGAATCTGCAAGCTGTTTTGAGCTTGTCGGCCTTCTCTGGCGCACAGAAGGGCTGGTGGCGACCACTGGTGTGTTCGCCGCTGAGCGGGCTACTTACGGAGGCCCGCAGTTGTCGTCGTTTCGCCGCCGACCGCTATAAAATGCGCCGTCCGCGGGATGTGGATTCAACGACCAGGATTTCTGTTCACGTCTTTGCACGGGTTGCTTCTTCACACCTGATTTGCGCCCTATATATACTATACTAGCATATTCGCAGGGCCAGGCGGTCGTGCTCGATGCTCCCGGTTGCCTTGGGTGCTCACGGGCTTCGCTCGTTCACAACCAAGGAGGGTTTGTCGGTTTGTGTTCGATGTTCTCGGGCGGCATTCGGCCGCCTCCACCCGAGCTCCGCTCAGCAAAAATTTGTGTGGATATGCATATATCGTTGTAATTTATCAGAAACACAAAATTATAAGTACCTATTGCAATTCCAACTTGATGGTCTCAAATTTACAATCAACTGGTTTGATCAAAAATAAGTTGTTACGCTTTTTTTTGCAGCAATCGATATGGACCTGCATGTAATTCAAGCAGTTAGATTTTGAGGGGGCAAGATGATTGTACATATGAAAATGAAAATGTTATACTTACTATGGTTGTGGTTAGTAGTTGAGTTTTGCGAAGATTTTCTTGTACACCACATTTTTTGTGTAAACAACCTCACGACCCTGTATTGTTCCCCTTCTTACCAAGATTTTAGTCTTTTGCTCGGAAACCCCACGCGAGAAAGCCACATATAATTGCCCATGACTGAAGACATTTTCTGAAAGGTAAATTCCTATATTTTCAATTATTTGTCCTTGGAATTTGTTTATGGTAAGAGCGGAGCAAAGACAGACAAGGAACTGTTTTCGAGTTAACACAAATGACATGTTTACATCCTTAGAAGTCTGTAAAGGTATGTAGGGTATGAAGACTCTCTGACCACTATGTTGTCCTGTTAGAATTTCTACTTCAATGATGTTTCTTCCAAAACGACGACAAAGTAGTCTCGTACCATTACAAAGTCCTATATTTGGATTAATATTTCTCAACAACATTATTGGTGATCCTACTGTCAGCGTAAGATTGTGGGGCGGCAAACTTCCAGGAGTCGGAGAGTTCAAGAACTCAGGTAGGTATAAATTTCTCGTGTCATCAAGAACAGAGTCAAATGAGTAGTATGTATGTTCTTCTCCGGGGAAAAGAGCAAGGGTCATATCGTTCAAATTATGTACGTCCTCATTCAAAGGGGTTATAATAGCCCGGCATTTCATGTACTCCACATTATCAAAATTGCTTCTCAAGTCTCTGAAAACAAAGTTTACCAAAGTAGAGACTGAATTCCCTCCATCCCACAGAATAATCATAGAATCTGGAATTCTGATCATGTCATCGTCTAGTGTTGGTTTTGTGCCATCACCAACTCGAAGAACAAATTTGTTGAAATAAATATCACTGGCTGACCTCATATTGCTTGATAAGCGTAGCACACGAACGTTATCCCACGGATATGACTGAATAATGCTCAAATTTATAATTTCAATTTTTGCTCCATTTACAACAACTGGAGTTAACTGTCGGAAGTCACCTCCCAGTATTACGACGTTCCCACCGAATGGTCTATGAATGTCAAGCATGTCCTGAAATGTACGATCAACCGTTTCGAAGGCACGTCTATTAGTCATAGGTGTCTCGTCCCATATTATTGCAGACGTCTGATGTATAAGCTTATGCAAATTAGATTGCTTACCAAATTTACATATTGTTGAAGCACCCAATTGTACTGGAATTTTAAATTTTGAATGAGCAGTCCGACCACCAGGTAGTAAAGTCGCAGCAATCTCGGATGAGGCTGTTGCCAAAACAATGCAACTGTTGCTTCTAAATTTTGCAAGGATTGCCCGATAAAGGAAAGTCTTTCATGTTCCCCTCGGTCCGTCAACAAAGAACGTAGCACTGCATTTTTTTTGTTATAGCCACACTTATCGCATTGAATGCGTTTGATTGGTCATTGTTTAGTGACTCAATAGCGAGGAGATCTTCAAGCGGAGTTAGTATCGCTAATTCATGTTGTAGAATGGTAGAGGAATTTTGTAAATATTCGAAATCAGCACTGATTGCAGGTAAATCAAAGTCTTGTAGAGTGTGTTTGTGCTCATTTAGAATTCCTGCTATATTGTATAGTACCTTATTTTTTATGTAATCTGAATTGCTTGTCGATGCAAAATCTTTGGCCATGCTAATGTAATTTTCTTCCAATAGTGATCATACTGCAATATGATTAGAGTACAAAAGAATAGTTGCAAATAATCTTCTAAGAGCAGAAGACATGTGTAACGCCCCCGATTTTTCGATGATTTATTTGTTTGGGCAACGTCAGATTTATGACGTCGTGGCGTTACTTTTAAGGTCGAGTTGACGGCGCAATGCCGATAAGACATTTTTGCGTCCGTGCGGTTGAGTAGGCCGAATTCTGGTTATTAAGTGAAGATTTTGCATTTAGAATTTAAGTTAAGTAATTTTGAACTTGCTCGTCAAGTTTCGTCGCAATCCGAGCATTTTGGAGTCTCGGCGCGCGATTGATTTTGGATTGTTTATGTTCGCCGTATACTTCAAGATTAATATCTCGGGAATGGCTCGTCGGATTCTGGTTTTGACTTCGCCGTTGTGTCCGTAGCGTCAGTGTTCGCCTACGGTGCGAATTTCGTTTGATTCGGCGCGCGTTCGGGCCTCCGTTTTGACCTCGTAGTTTCATTATTCAAAAATATATAAATATGAATATTTTAATATTAAAGTACTATTCAAAAATGAAAAACACTATTCATTCATATAGTTTAATTTCAATGATATATTTGTAAAGAATTTACGATTTATGCAAATTTCATTTTTATCTACACGAGTGGTCAGCTTTATACTCAAGAGATTCACTTCCCTCTTACTCGAGTGATTTTTAATTACTCGAGTGATATTTTTTTATACACGAGTAGTTTTTTTCACCTACACGAGTGCCTTTTTTCCTCTTATTCGAGAGCTCCTTCTATCTACACGAGTGACTTCTGTACCTACTCGAGTAACCATTTTTATCTACTTGAGTAATTCTTTTCTTCTACACGAGTGATTTTCTAACTAATAGAGTAACCATTTTTTTCCTACTCGAGTCTTCCTTCAGTTACTCGAGTAGTCATTTTAAACTACTCGAGTAGTCGTTTTCTACCTCTCGAGTACCCGTAAGTTTTTCTCGTGTTAGTCCGTTGCAGTTTATGTTCGGAAGCCTTTTTGAGCGTCAAAACAATGTCGTATGGAAAAATGGTTAACATGGAATTTGTTCGTCTCGACGAGATCTACAACTTTTATGTTGAGCACATTTTGATTTGAAACCATCCTAAATCTTTATTTCCGTCTTCCTCGCATCCGCGCGTATATAGTCCGTTTTTAGACGGAATATTTATAAATGTATATTTTTATATAAAATATTTATATATATTTATTATATATATATATATAATATATGTATCTATATATACATATTTATACTAGAAAATTCCTTCATCTTCTCCGATATTTTCTCCCGAACCAGAGCAGCGAGCGAGAGAGAGAGAGAGTTTCTTTTTCGTGAATCTTCGGTGGCCGTCGACGGTGCTCGGTGCTCAAATCTTCATCCGAGCATAGATCTGGAAAGCTCTCGCCGAGAGCTACGCCCTCGTGGTAATTTCTTTCCCGTTTCTTGAGATTTCTCGTTAGGATTTTTCGGCCCTAACATCTATTTTGGCCATTTTTGTCTAGATTTCAACTTCTCCCGCATCCTTTTGCCCCGATCTATGACGTGGAGTGATTTCGGTGGACTTTTCCGGTAAAATCAAGGCAAGTGGTGGTTTCTCCTCGTTTCTCCTTGTCCGATTCGATGGTAACGACTATGTTTTTCACGTCCCCTAAAATTTCTACAATTATTCTTCCAAATTATTGCTATGATTAACCGCTTTGTTGATCACATGTTGTTATGATGTGTTGCCGTGCTAAACTCGATCTTGTCTATTTATGTTTAATCGTTCTTGAAGTATTTTAGCGATGGTTTAAGTGCCTTAGCTCTCGTTATCAAACGTTTTAGAGTTTAATTAGGGTTGTAAATCGTTCCTAAGGGTTGATCAACCGCGTCTTGAGTTCGGTAATGTCTAGTAGAATCTGTCGAGCCAAATCCCGAGATATTTGTGTTATGATTTCTTTGGGTTTCTTGAATGTGGGAGTTAGTGGACGATTCCACCTCTGCAGTGTTTGTCACCTTCATTAGTGCTCTGTGGAAGTCTACCTGGTTTTTGGATGTCTACAGTGTATGATGGAGAGTATGAGACTCCCTCGCAGTTAGACGGATTATATATCCGTTTTGTTTCTTTTTGGGGGTGTGTCCAAGAGCGAGCACTTCGCCCGTGTTTTTGGGGGGTGTGTCCAAGAGCGTCCACTTCGCCCGTATTTTTGGGGGGTGTGTCCAAGAGCGACCACTTCGCCCGTGTTTTTGGGTGGTGTGTCTAAGAGTGACCACTTCGCCCTGTGTTCGGGTAGAGTCGACCACAGGTGCCTAATAAAGGTTTTGAATTTTTCTTTCGGGTGAAATATTCATGTAGTCACCTTATAGCCTCGTGCGTCTGATGTACTCTTGTGGAACGTGACAAATCACGTAGGAGTTCTTTTCCTGTTGATGCCCTGTTTCTTTTGTACTTTGCTTCAGTGCTTTTGGTCTTGGGTTGGTACCCCTGTTGACCTTTGTTTATTTTGGCTTATTACTTTTTCCTGCCACTACTTGTATTTCCTTGCTGAGGTGTTCTGTCTTTGAATGTCTCAGGTTCAGAGCAGTAGCGGTTAGCAGTGCTGGTTTTGGAGTTTTCTGGGCGGCAGCGTTGGCGTGTTTGTTGCATCGTCTTAACGAGGTAGTTTGTTGTTGGTTTAATTTTACTAGTTCAGACATACTTTTTGTTCGTGGGTTCGTGTCAGCTTGTTGGCGCCCACTGATTTGTTAGTTGTTGATACTTGCTAGCTGCTCATTTATTTAAAAGTGGATGTTTTACTTGCTCTCTGGGGGATTTATGCTAGAATGCATGTTAGGTAATTTCAGCTATAAAATCTACTACTATCACTTCATGCATTGCATAATTGAAACTCTACCTTGTTATTTTTAGTGACCGTAAAAGCGATCTTTTCTACTATAATAAATTTAGAGTCTTGCATAGCATGAGTTATCCTTTAGGGACGTTTTTACTCATGTAGGATGTTTGAGTTAATCTAATCAAGTATTTTTCCGCAGCGTATCATATATTTTTAATTCGTGGACTAGATGAGCCACTAAGCCGAGGGATACGACTAACTTCTTCTCGTAACTGATTTTCTTTAAAATAACTTGAAAAGAACCTTTCTTCATGCTTAGTTGGTGTCTGCCTGAGCGTCCGCAGTTATCCCCTGCTGACGTGCATCATGACGCGCATTTTCCCTTACTCTGATAAGCTTTATTTGCGGTGAAAATGTGGTTGTGACAGTTGGTATCAGATGTAGGTTGCTTGACAATTTGTCGGGCAACCTTTCCTTGTAGGTATTAGGTATTTAGCATCTTTCATACACACACCGATATGTCATCAGCACGTCTTGCTGAAGCACGAACACTACACTCATAGCATAACATGAAGTATATGGGGCATATTATGTAGTATGAGATGCATAATATGTGTCTGTATATGGATCCACCATAGGGGCAACATGTGAGAGTTATGTAGTATGGGATGCATAACCTCACCACATGAATGCGACTAGCACGTTTCTTTTTTGTTGCATGAGAATGTCATGTAGTATGGAAATGCATAACATTTTCATGCGTACGCCGCTCATAACATGCATTAGGGCCTTTTTAGAATGCATAGCACAATCATGCATAACATAACATTTCATAAGCACAACGTGTCAAACTAAAGATTTGCGGGATGACATATGTACACACATGGTTTTAAATCAAAAAAAATAAAAATACATGCATTCATGTCATAGGCACAAGAGTCAATAGAATGAGAGGATATCATCCTAAGTAGGACAAAACATCATTATAAAAATCCCAGAGCAAGTTGCAGTGTAAGCAAGTGTCTTTTAAGTATGGTCTGAAGTAGGTGGTGTAGTCCTAGTTTAAGCTAGAGTTTTAATGAGGTGTTATATGTCTTTTTTAGAATGTCGCATGAACGTGTTAGGACCAGGTCGACTCCCCAGTCTGAGGGCGAGTCGTCAGGTACGCGGGTGAGGCGATGATTGTTGAACTATGCCAGAGCATGGAGACCATGGCAGGTCAGATCGTGGCATTGCAAGCACAGTTGCAGGCATTGTTGGCTACCACCTTAGGACAGCATCCTGGTGAGCAAACCCCCGTAGTGATTGGGTATGAGAGTGAGATCAGTAAATTTAAATAAGTTTGCTTCTGAGTTGAGAGCTGCTGAGGAGCGCAAGGTTAAAGGTTTCTTGGGCGGTCTCCAAAATGACATTCAGTAGTTTTGCCAATACTTACCAGTCCGAGACTAATGCGAGGACAGTAGAAGTTGCTCTTGAAGTTGAGACCATTGGATATGTTAAGGATCGTGATATGATACCGAGGAAAGAGAAGAGGAAGGGTGTTGAGCATGGAAGCTCTAGGGCATCCGTCCCTTCTTTGAAAAAGAAAAGTGGAGAAATATATAGCTTCTGTGGTCGACCTGGCCACCTTTTCGAAAGTTGTTTCAAGAGAAGTGCCACTCAAAATAAGCAGCGGGTGCTCGCCATCCAAGGAGTACCCAAGGGAGATCGGTGTGCATGTTCTGTTCAAAGAAGGGACATGACGTGAGTCATTGCGGGTTGAAGGAAAAGACTTGCTTCCATTGCGGGCAGAGAAGGGACACCTAAAGACTTCGTGTCCCAGGCTCAGTCCCCACTGCAGCGGCCCCCCGCTCGGGCTCTACCGCTGCCACCATATCAGGACAAAGGAAAAGGTAAACTGATTGCGATGACCGAAGAAGAAACTCAGTCTTCAACCCAAGTGATTTCAGGTTAGGTTCTATCTGGTTTTGTTATTGATTGAATAAGTTATGTATATGATTTTATAAGTAAATTAAGGTAAAGAACGGTGGGTGCGTGTTCCTGTTGATTGTGTCGCTACCCACCCGTTCGTGGCTAGGCCCTTTGTAGAGCATCATGGTTTGACCTCGATCAGGTTGGTGACGTGTTTTGTGTCAAGTTTCCTTCTAGTGATTCTGTGGTATCGGGCGAAGATATTCAGGGTTGTCCGATTCGGTTATTTGTTTTTCTAGTGGTTGCTGATTTAAAGGTGATAGACCTAGAAGGTTTTGTGTAGTCTTGGGCCTGTACTGGTTGTCTAGGCATGAGTCTGTTACCCAGTGTAAGGTTAAGCGCTTGGACTTCAAGATGGACGACGGTCAACCCATGAGTGGTTATGGTTATCCGCGTCAGGCTTCTCCAGTTATTTCTACGGTATGTGCTCGGAGGCTTTTAGCTTATGGGTGTTTTCTTATTTGGTTCCAATTCTGGAAACCAAGGTAGGTTTACCGTGTCTAGAGGATGATGTCTTGGTGTATTCCCAATGCTGAGGATCATACTCAGCATTTACTTTCGATTTTGTCGACCTTGAGGGAGCATAAGCTATATGCGAAGTTGAGCAAGTGTGAGTTGTGGCTACCCCAGGTGTCCTTCTTGGTCATGTTGTAAGAAAGGGCGGTATTTCGGTAGATCCGACCAAGATTTCTGTCGTGATGGAATGGGAGAGACCTTCTTCACCCAAGAAGATTAAGAGTTTCTTGGGCATGGATGGCTATTATAGAAGATTCGTGGAGGGTTTTTTGTGATGTCTGCTCCTCTAGCTAGACTTACTCAGAAGAATACTGCTTACATTTGGAGCAATAAGTGTGAAGAGGCTTTCCAAGAGTTGAAGAAGAGATTATGTACTGCTCCGATTTTAACCTTACCTACGGAAGGAGTTAAGTATGCTGTGTATGTTGACGCGTCACCATCAGACTTGGTTGTATTTTAATGCAAGATGGTAAGGTGATCGTGTATGCACCGAGGCAACTAAAGATCCACGAGAGAAACTATACTACGCATGATTTGGAAGTTTGCTGCCGTAATTTATGCGCTGGAGTTTTGGAGATACTTATTACATGGCGTATTGTGCAAGATCTATACGGATCATAAGAGTTTGAAGTACGTCTTCACTCAGAAAGAACTAAATCTGCGCCAACCTCGTGGGTTAGATTATGTGGCGTATTATGAAGTGGAAATTCTTTATCATCCAGGAAAGGCTAATGTAGTAGCCGATGTCTTGAGTAGAAAGACCGCTAAGATTTTTAATCTGTCGGTGTAGTACTTGGTAGAAGAATTTTTGTTGATAGATATTGAGGTGGGGAGTAGTACCGTGCCTGCTAGTCTAGAAGCAGAAGAACCCTCTTAGATTTCCCTTACTCGAGCACATCAGAAGGATGATCCTGATTTATTGCATCTCTGGAATAGAACTGTGAAGGGAGAGCTACCTGATTTCTCTGTGGATGAGTTGGATACCTTGATGTATCGGGGTAGATTTTGCGTCCCCACCTTTGGCGATATTCGAGCTAAGATCTGTGCTAAAGCTCATGGTTCCAGTGTATCCTACCACCCTGGTTCCACTAAGATGTATAAAAATCTAAAGCAAATTGTTTGGTGGTCAGGAATGAAGAATGACATCACAAAGTTTGTATCAAAATGTTATACTTGTCAGCGTATTAAGGCTGATCACAGAAGGCCTGGTGGTAAGTTGACACCGCTTGATATCCAAGTTGTAAATGAGAAAAGTATTTCAATGGATTTATCACCGGTCTGCCAAAATCTCCCCGTGGGCACGACTCTGTTTGGATGATAGTCGACAGATTGACAAAGTGTGCTCACTTTGTGTCATTTAAGATTGGGTACTCGATGAAGAAGATAGTTGAGTTATAATGAAGAGGTCATCGGTTACATGGTGTGCCTGTTAGCATTGTATCAGATCGGGACTCTAGATTTACGTCTCGCTTTTGGAAGAGTTTATAGGAGGGGTTGGGTACCGATTTAAGGTATTCCACCGCCTATCATCCGCAGACTAATAGTCAGACGGAAAGGGTAAATCAGATCGTAGAGGATATGATCAGATGTTATGTTTTGGATCATGGTGGTGCTTGGGATGAGCGTCTCAGGCTCATGGAGTTTGCATACAATAATAGTTATCAAGTGAGTCTGCAGATGGCTCCATTTGAGGCCTTGTATGGGAGGCGTTGTAGAACTCCACTGTTTTGGGCTGAAGTTGGTGAGAGACCATTGTTAGGTCCGGAAGCTCTTGAAGAGATGAATTGTGTCGTGACCCATATTCGGGAAAAGCTTCGTGTGGCTCAAGAGCGCTATGAGAAATATGCTAATCTTTGAAGGGTCGATCTGGAGTTGCGGTTGGAGACTTGGTTTTTCTGAATGTTTCTCTAATGTCTGGTGTTAAAGGTTTGGAAGGAACCACAAGTTAGACCCCCGGTATGTGAGACCATTCTAGATTCTTGAGCGCATCAGAGTGTCAGCTTATAGGTTGGAATTACCTGCGACCTTTCCTGGTGTCCATGATGTGTTCCATGTGAGCCAGTTGCAGAAGTGTGTTCGTAGTGACCGTCAAGTCCTCGACTCGATACCCCAGATTCTGCCCACTTTACGTTTGTGGAAGAACCTATTCGTGTCATGGATTCTCAAGAGTGTGTGTTGCGGAGAAAGACCATCCCTATGGTCAAGATTCTTTGGAGAAATCAAGATGTCGAGAGCGCGACGTGGGAATTGGAATCAGCCATGAGAGAATCTCATCCGCACCTCTTCTCTTAGTTTCGGGTATGTTGCTATGTTTTCAGTTATGCATGGTTTTATCGACTTTGGTTTGGTTTTGGAGTTGTGATAAGTTTCGGGACGAAACTTCTTTTTAGTGGGAGTGACTGTAACGCCCCCGATTTTTCAATGATTTTATTTGTTTGGGCAACGTCAGATTTATGATGTCGTGTCGTTACTTTTAACGTCGAGTTGACGGCGCAATGCTGATAAGACATTTTCGCGTCCGTGCAGTTGAGTAGGCCGAATTCTTGTTGTAATATGAAGATTTTGCGTTTAGAATTTAAGTTAAGTAATTTTGGACTTGCTCGTCAAGTTTCGTCGCAATCCGAGTATTTTTGGAGTCTCGCGCGCGATTGAAGTTTTGGATTGTTTATGTTCGCCGTATACTTCGAAGATTAATATCTCGGGAATGGCTCGTCGGATTCTGGTTTTGACTTCGCCGTTGTGTCCGTAGCGTCAGTGTTCGCCTACGGTGCAAATTTCGTTTGATTCGGCGCGCGTTCGGGCCTCCGTTTTGACCTCGTAGTTTCATGATTCAAAAATATATAAATATGAATATTTTAATATTAAAGTACTATTCAAAAATGAAAACACTATTCATTCATATAGTTTGATTTCCAGGATATATTTGTAAAGAATTTACGATTTATGCAAATTTCATTTTTATCTACACGAGTGATCAGCTTTATACTCGAGAGATTCTCTTCCCTCTTACTCGAGTGATTTTTAATTACTCGAGTGATATTTTATTTATACACGAGTAGTTTTTTTCACCTACACGAGTGCCTTTTTTCCTCTTACTCGAGAGCTCCTTCTATCTACACGAGTGACTTCTGTACCTACTCGAGTAACCATTTTTACCTACTCGAGTAAATTCTTTTCTCCTACACGAGTGATTTTCTAACTACTCGAGTAACCATTTTTTTATCCTACTCGAGTCTTCCTTCAGTTACTCGAGTAGTCATTTTAAACTACTCGAGTAGTCGTTTTCTACCTCTCGAGTACCCGTAAGTTTTTCTCGTGTAGTCCGTTGAAGTTTATGTTCGGGAGCCTTTTTGAGCGTCAAAACGATGTCGTATGGAAAAATGGTTAACATGTAATTTGTTCGTCTCGACGAGATCTACAACTTTCATGTTGAGCACTTTTTAATTTGAAGCCATCCTAAATCTTTATTTCTGTCTTCCGCGCATCCGCACGTATACAGTCCGTTTTTACACAGAATATTTTATAAATGTATATATTTATATAAATATTTATATATCTTTATATATATATATATATATAATATATATATATATATATATATAAGTATGTATCTATATATACATATTTATACTAGAAAATTCTTTCATCGGCGAGAGAGAGAGTGTTTCTTTTTCGTGAATCTTTCGGTGGCCGCCGACGGTGCTCCGGTGCTCGAAATCTTCATCCGAGCATAGATCTGGAAAGCTCTCGCCGAGAGCTACGCCCTCGTGATAATTTCTTTCCCGTTTCTTGAGATTTCTCGTTAAAGTTTTTCGGCCCTAACCTCTATTTTGGCCATTTTTGTCTAGATTTCAACTTCTCCCGCATCATTTTGCCCCGATCTATGACGTGAAGTGATTTCGGTGGACTTTTCCGGTAAAACCAAGTCAAGTGGTGGTTTCTCCTTGTTTCTCCTTGTCTGATTCGATGGTAACGACTATGTGTTTTCACGTCCCCTAAAATTTTCTACAATTATTCTTCCCAATTATTGCTATGATTAACCGTTTTGTTGATCACATGTTGTTATGATGTGTTGTCGTGCTAAACTCGATCTTGTCTATTCATGTTTAATCGTTCTTGAAGTATTTTAGCGATGGTTTAAGTGTCTTAGCTCTCGTTATCAAACATTTTAGAGTTTAATTAGGGTTGTAAATCGTTCCTAAGGGTTGATCAACCGCGTCTTAAGTTCGGTAATGTCTAGTAGAATCTGTCGAGCCAAATCCCGAGATATTTGTGTTATGGTTTCTTTGGGTTTCTTGAATGTGGGAGTTAGTGGACGATTCCACCTCAGCAGTGTTTGTCACCTTCATTAGTGCTCTGTGGAAGTCTACCTGGTTTTTGGATGTCTACAGTGTATGGTGGAGAGTGTGAGACTCTCTCGCAGTTAGACGGATTATATATCCGTTTTGTTTCTTTTTGGGGGTGTGTCCAAGAGCGACCACTTCGCCCGTGTTTTTGGGGGGTGTGTCCAAGAGCGACCACTTCGTCCGTGTTTTTGGGGGGTGTGTCCAAGAGCGACCACTTCGCCCATATTTTTGGGGGGTGTGTCCAAGAGCGACCACTTCGCCCGTATTTTTGGGGGGTGTGTCCAAGAGAGACCACTTCGCCCGTATTTTTGGGGGAGTGTCCAAGAGCGACCACTTCGCCCGGGTTTTTGGATGGTGTGTCCAAGAGTGACCACTTCGCCCGTGTGTTCGGGTAAAGTCGACCACAGGTGCCTAATAAAGGTTTTGAATTTTTCTTTCTGGTGAAATATTCATGTAGTCACCTTATAGCCTCGTGCGTTTGGTGTACTCTTGTGGAACGTGACAAATCACGTAGGAGTTCTTTTCCTGTTGATGTCATATTTCTTTTGTACTTTGCTTCAGTGCTTTTGGTCTTGGGTTGGTACCCCTGTTGACCTTTGTTTATTTTGGCTTATTACTTTTTCCTGCCACTACTTGTATTTCCTTGCTGAGGTGTTCTGTTTTTGGAATGTCTCAGGTTCAGAGCAGTAGCGGTTAGTAGTGCTGGTTTTGGAGTTTTCTGGGCGGCAGCGTTGGCCGTGTTTTTTGCCTCGTCTTAGCGAGGTAGTTTGTTGTTGGTTTAGTTTTCCTAGGTCAGACATACTTTTTGTTTGTGGGTTCGTGTCAGCTTGTTGGCGCCCACTGATTTGTTAGTTGTTTATACTTGCTAGCTGCTCATTTATTTAAAAGTGGATGTTTTACTTGCTCTCTGGGAGGATTTATGCTAGGAATGCATGTTAGGTAATTTCAGTTATAAAATCTATTACTATCACTTCATGCATTGCATAATTTGAAACTATACCTTGTTATTTTTAGCGACCGTAAAAACGATCTTTCTTACTATAATAAATTTAGAGTCTTGCATAGCATGAGTTGTCTTTTAGGGACGTTTTTACCCATGTAGGATGTTTGAGTTAATCTAATCAAGTATTTTTCTGCAGCGTATCATATATTTAATTCGTGGACTAGATGAGCCACTAAGACGAGGGATACGGCTAACTTCTTCTCGTAACTGATTTTCTTTAAAATAACTTGAAAAGAACCTTTCTTCATGTTTAGTTGGTGTCTTCCTGAGCGTCCGCAGTTATCCCCTGCTGACGTGGCATCATGACGCGCATTTTCCCTTACTCTGATAAGCTTTATTTGCGGTGAAAATGCGGGTTGTGAAAGCTCAGTTGGTGATGAGGACATTGGATGGTTGACTTATCAAGGGTTGTGGGTTCGAAACCTAGCACCAACAACGCGTCTTGCTGAGAAACAGGCGGGAGAGGCGTTGGGGTGTATTGGGCTGCAGCCCTGTAACAGGACCCCGGGCGGGACAAACCTGCGGGCCTCTGAGCCAATAACCGGGACGTTACATAAAAAAGTGCACTTTTTATGTAACGTCCCGGTTATGGGCTCAGAGGCCCGCAAGCTTGTCCCGCCCCGTGGTCCCGTTACAGGGCTGCAGCCCAATACACCCCAACGTCTCTCCCGCCTGTTTATCAGCAAGGCGCGTTGTTGGCGCTAGGTTTTGAACCTGCAACCCTTGATAAGCCAACCATCCAATATCCTCATCACCAACTGAGCTGCAGCTCAGTTGGTGATGAGGATATTGGATGGTTGGCTTATCAAGGGTTGCGGGTTCGAAACCTAGCGCCAACAACGCGCCTTGCTGATAAATAGGCGGGAGAGGCGTTGGGGTGTATTGGGCTGCAGCCCTGTAGCGGGACCACGGGGTGGGACAAGCTTGCGGGCCTCTGAGCCCATAACCAGGATGTTACAACATGCGGAATAGTCTAGCCTCCGCTAAGCATTCACGAATACTATTATCTTATTCAAGCAACCCGTAAGCCTCTGCCGACCGTTTGAAAGTGCTGTGGTGGACATTGTTAAAAGTTAGAAGATCATTAAAAGATTTCGGCCCGGTACGTGTGTTAGAAGAAGACGAAGGAAAAAAATCGCTCCCCTTCATTTGGTGAAACGACATAGAGCTTACCCACAACCTTTTGATTGGTTGAACTTTTATTCCACTTTCGCTTAGGCTTTAGCCACCTGTAGTACTTAGGAAATTCCTTGTATAGATACTCGTGTTCTTCCAGACCATTCATGTAAACTTGAAAGAATTCTGTCAGCATAGATCGAGAGTTACGGTCATTGGCCAATATCGACGTTATGTTTTCATCATTACGAAATAACAATTGATGCTTGTTTGGTAGGTGCACTTGCAACCTTTCTACGGATGGATAAATTCGATTCATCAAGAATTTAAATATTTTTCACAACCATTCAGGTGCGCATAGCCATCTTCCTTCGACATACTTGTTGACCTCGTCATAGTTCAGCGCTGAACGAATCTCAAACGCTATGTGATCCGGGCCTTTGTAAACATATTTGTACAGGTATTTGATACTTTTGATGTTACAAGCTTCGACATTTAAATGACAGTTGTATTTTAGTAGTAACCATGAGTTATAAGACAACCCATCCATTATCAACAAAGGCTTCTTCATGTCTATCTATTCTAACTGATCTGTTGTCATTGCGACGTTGGTACTGAGGATAAGAGTCAAGACCTCGTACTGTTGTAGCAGCATAGGGTTTAGGATATCCCTTCCTGCATCATGAATCACGCATGCATGGAGCATTTGTTTTGTACGCCCCGCAAGGGTCATGGATCATATGTCGTAGCACAACCGCATATAAAGCAAGCTCTGATTCTTGGTCTGGGAGTTCCGCTTGAAAAATTATGTCGTAATCATCTGGTGAGTTTAATTTGTCATCCTTATCAAAAAAAACTAACTTGTGATAGTGTGGCAGTCCACGCTTCTGGAACTCAATTACATGAACGTGTGCAATAACCAAGCCTAGAACACCCCTGTGAAAAATATCTTCTTTAAGATCCTCATATTTTGCTCGAAATATTCTTGTCAACAAATCTAGACGATCATGCGGAGCCTGTCCAGGTAGAAGCTCTGAGGTGATTTCTTCAAAATATGGATTGCAGGTCATTGTTATAAATAAATCTGGTCTTCCATAATATTGAACAATAAACATTGCATCTTGATATCGTTGATACATATCCCTTGGGCTCCCAATGTAAGTGGAGGGCAAGATGGTTTTTCGCCCAATATTTTCTGAAAAAAGAGTTACTGTTTTTATTAGTTTTCGATGTAATTAAGTTAGCAAAGCAAATCCATAGATCTGTAGATAAACCTCCACTTATTTCGCCTGTATTGAAACAATCTTGTAGCCCTTCATATAGTTCAGCACGAATGTCTTTTTGGTGGTGTCGAATCCAATCCAACTTATGATCGATTTTAGCGTAATTATCTACTACATATTGCTAGAGTAGACGATCACCAAGTAGAAGCAATGATGGTGAATGCTGGCGTATCTTGTTGTAAAGAGAACAAAATAAAATTGAATTTAATTGTTTGAAGATAAGAGATACTTGAAAATCTTCGGATTTACACATTCTAATACTTGTAATAAGTAGGTGTAGTAGTCAGAACAAGAGACCTTTCTTCCTTGTGGTGTGTTTAGATTGCATGACCACCCATATGTACTGTGCGATAATAATAATGGATACTGCAATGGATCATAATACCCAGAGTAGTCTTTTACATTGAGTAATTGACCTTCGGTCGTCTGCACAATTATGTCTCTGTCATTTGAACCCATGAAATCGTCTGCACCGACCAATACAGCAGCGACTTGTGATGTCGTAGGTAGAGTGTACTGACGATCTGCAGCTGTACGTTCACATATAAGTAACCTGCAATCTAGAATATCAGGTCTCTGCGCAAGTTGTCTCAGTGTTTGGACGAAAGGATTGTATCTGTTTAGTATGTGCTTAATTTTGTCAAGCATTTCAGTTTGTAGTGTTGCGTTCTCAGTCAGACGATTTTCCATCTCATGCTCTATGTCGTAGATGAACATTTGCAGAAATCTCGGACGAATTCCCTATGGAGGTAGTAGGCTTTCCAGCAGGTGATATATAGCGCCATGTGTTCTGAAAGTGTAAATTCTACTGTTGGCCCTGGTATGTCTGAGTTCAGGTAAATGAGAAACAGTGATTGTATAAACGTATATTTTGCCTAAAATGTCATCCCTGAGCAGTCTGATCTGTGAACATTCAGTAGAGTTCTTCTGGCGCTGGTATTACTGGAATGTGTATTTTTCCATCTCAACAACATAAATTGGTTGTTTCGCGCAAAAATAATTTTGCATTACAATGTATACAATATTTGGTGGAGGGAGCTGCATTCGTTGCACTCTAGTTATTTGGTCACTTTGTTGGGCTAACCTACGGGATGTAGTTGTTGATGTTTGTGTAGTTGATTCTGGTGGTGGTCGGTGTGGTAGTTGTGGTTGCTGCTCAGAAGTAGTGACTCAATTTTGATTAGCCGATGGAAAGTTAAAGTGTATTGGAGTTTGAATGTTGGAGATAATGATTCTTCCTGACAACTGCAGAAGTTCAGTTAACTCGTTAGAGTGAATAAACACATTGGTGAAATAGTGCTTCAGAGTAGGTTAGAGTACCCGGAATAATTGTCTGGTTAGAATGGTTTTGTCTTATATGACGTTGACGTCTCATGTCAGTTAGTTTTGACATTCTTGCATGCCTAGCATTTTTCTGGGCAATTAACAATGGGTCTCGAATGGGATGAATATGAAGACTGTGTGTTGGAGGTTGAATTCCATGGCTGCTGCGATGTACACACAGTTCTCTTAGCTTTAGCATTCGTGCTGCTCTTGCTGAACGCTGCATCGCCAATTGTTGTGTTATTTTTGAATCCCCAGCAGTGGCTATCGAGTTTGAGAAGTCTACAAATATGAATAAAGTAACATTATTTATACCGTAGTTGCTGAACTAAATGCGGAGAAGCGGGTATTTACGATTCACAGGTTGTAAGGGAGGATTGACGACCAAGTTGTTTTGTGTAATTTGATTGTAAGTCACCGTAGATCTATTCGATGTGTGTCGTCGCCTATGTTGAAGGTGTAAAAATCGAACCCTTCTTGCAATTCGTTGCTCATCATGTATAAGTGACCGGTAGAATTTGATGAGAGTTGGACATGATTATGTAGATTTGATATTTGCGTACGTAGATGTCTACGTCTTCCATTTCTATGCTCACGTTGTTGTATAGTTAGTGGATGTCTTTGGGATGTGTCTTGCATTTCCTGACCTTCACATGATGTTCGAATCGAAGCACTTGTACTCGGCAAGCATTTGAAAAGATTCTTTCCATTACTAAAAAAATAATGACTTAATTCTTCTGTAAAGTAAACACAACAATTCCTTTGAATGAAATAAATGTGGAGTAAAACAAATCAAAAACACCTCGAAACAAATTACTTATGGAAGAGTACTCGTGGAACATTCATATGCACGAATGAATCATATTCATTCATCTACATAGCATAAACATTACACAATGAACACAACATAACACAACCAGTGAAATCAACAACAACAATTCCTTGAAAAACTAACACAACAATTCCTTGAAAAACTAATGTTGTGGTTCCGTCAGGAAGATTTCTAACGTATCAACAACAACAACAACAAAATAACGCAATCAGTGAATGTTTTAAGTAACAGTGAAATTAAGTAGCAGTGAAATCAAAGTGACAGTGAAATCAAAGAGATAGTGAAATTAAGTAACAATGAAATTAAAGAGATCACCGGCCGGACACTCTGAAGAAGTGGGAGGGATAAACTGGCCGGACACTTTTCTAAGCGTGAGAGAGCAACCGATGATGCTAGAGCGACGATGCATTCAATGAGGGGAAGAACCTGTCGGGGACAACAATATTGCGAAAAATTAAAATGATGGGAAGACCAGGGTGAAGGACAGGAAGATTTTTAGGGCGTACCTCGATGAGAACATAGTCGGACCAGGATGCGGACGTCAGCGGTGGCTTCGGCGGTGGAGAGTGATGGGCCGCAGGAATATTTCTAAGGCGGTCGTCGATGAGAATGCATAGTCGGGGATGCGGTCTTCAGCGGTGGCTTCAACGGTGGAGAGTGATGGGCCGTGAGAGAGTGAAGGAAATGTTAGGGTTCGGCGGAGTTGGAGAGTGATAAGGGTAGTGGGATTGGAAACGAGGAGAAAGGGCGGCGTGGAGAGTTAAAGACCGGAATTAGTGCGGGGTAGAATGGGGAGTTAAAAGATTGTTTTTTTTTCAAATTTCAAAGACGGGACTCCTTTTAATTGTGTGAATTTCAGCTTTTTTTGTTATTTTTTTGTTAAGTTGACAGGTGGCGTTTTTCACCTTTTCCTTTTAAGTAATGTAGATATACTATATTTAAAAGTAAAAAAAAAACATCTTTTGCTTAAATATCCACTTTCTAAATTTACCCTTCCTTATTAATAAAATTTCAATTTTAAAAATGCAGGTCTTTTGTCTTTTATTTTCAAAAAAAAACTCTCCTATAGACAGTCTATCACCTACAATAAAAACTGTGTTCTTTCGGTCGCTAGCAAACTCCCGCGTACACCACAAAAATGTGCGACAAGCAGAGTATAACATTCAGTGGTATGCGAGTGGCGAGAATGCCGTCGTGCCAGGACAATATCATGTGGAGCACGCACCCCCCCCCCCCCCCCCCCCCCCCCCCCCCGCGCGTGCAATATCGCAATAGAGGTACTGGCCACGATTGGCCGTAGGGGCGGAGTCCCGTTGTCTGTCACTTGTTATTATCTATACTATGTTAAAAGGAAAAAAACACACTTTGGTTAAACATTCACTATCCAATTTTATCCCTCTTTTAAATTTTTGTTTAATTTTGGTATTTTATAATCTTCAAAAATCTGCACTCATATAGACAAAGGTTATCTATCTACAATAAAAAATGAGTTCTCCCGGCCTCTCACAAACTCCCATGCACACTGTAAATATGAGCGACGGGAGGGGTATAATACTAGTCGCGCCGGACAATTTTGTGTGTGTATGCGCGCAAGCTATTTCTCATGGTTAAGAGTAGTGGCTCCAATGGATCCAAATATAGTCACGGTCATTTAGATATAAGAGCCAATTGTACCTCAATGTCATTTCATATTTTAAACTTTAAACATAACAAGATGAAATAATCATTTAACTTTAAATGTATATTTATAACTCATAAATATAATTAAAGGATCTCAAAACTATAAAATATCAAACATTATTGCATAAATCATGAATTGAAAGACAAATCAATAGTTAAGCCTTATAATATAAGGCTTCCTAATAAACAAATATTCATCATCATTGAAAATTAAAAGATATTCATTAGTAGTTTTCTTCTTTTTATATGTTCTTGGGGAATTTATATATATCTCATAATGTGGGATTAAATTATAGATTTAGGCTCCATTGGCCACAAGGTGGATGTGTGGATACACGAGATTGTATAATATTTGAAATGAATTTATTACGGAAAAGACTGGAGTGACACCATTTGGAGAGAAGATGGGAGAAGCTCGACTAAGATGAACACATACGAAGGAGACTATTAGAGGCGCATGCTAGGCGTTGTGAAAGTGTAGTCACTGGCATGCTAAATAGGGGTGGGTAGACAACAAAATCTTGGAATGAAACTATAAGGAAGACTTGATGTACATGGGCATTAGTGAGATTATGACTAAAGATTGGGCACAATGGAGACAAAGGATCCATATAGCTGACCTATTATAGTGGGATAGGCTTAAGTGTTGTTGTTATAGCTTCCGTTTGCCACGGCTGTGACGGTAATGAACACAGTGGTCATGAACTGCCGTTCGCGAATGTCCAACCTCACCCTATGGAATTTCATCCACCTTTATGTTCAAAACTAATTTTCATTTTTGATGCGACGGTAATAACCGCTGTCATGTCAAGCATACATTTCATGACGGTGGCATTTTGTCCAAACTCACTAGAGAAAAAAAATTGCACCAAACCGAGCCTAAGCCTTTTTCCTTCTTCACCAAAACAAAAAAATTTATTCGTACTCCTATCTCAAATTAAATAGTTTTTAAGAAAAATTGTTTGGAACGTATACGCACCTATGGGAGGTGCGGGAGCAGATACGACCATAGGATCTTGATTTCAACAGTCGGATTTCGGCCGTATCTACTGGATATACAACTGGATCTACCGGCGAATCAGATACGGTCATACCGCAGCCGTTGAAATCCAGCTAAAAAGCATATCCTCGGCCGGATCTGCATGTATCACACCTATTAATAGGTGCGGACACGCGCCAAAAAAAATGCAGTTTTTAAAGGTTCAAAACAAAAGGGCACTGCTATCCGCACCGCAGTTTTGGATATTCGCACCGTACTTTCTCCTATGTTTCGTGTCTTTTGAAAATATTTTTGTACATGCGTTTTTAGGAAAAATGTTCAACATGAAAGTTGTAGATCTCGACGATATCTACAACTTTTGTGTTGAACACTTTCCTAAAAATGTATGTACAAAGTGTATTTTTAAAAGGCGCAAAACCTGCACGTATTTCTCAAGTACGCTTGTACATGCTTTTTTAGGAAAAGTGTTCAACACTAAAGCTGTAGATCTCGTCGAGATCTACAGCTTTCGTGCTGAACACTTTTTCTAAAAATGCATGTACAAGACGTATTTTCAAAAGACACAAAAAATTAGGAGAATGTGCGGTGCGAATAGCCAAAACTGCGGTGCGGATAGCAGCGCCCAAACAAATCCTTAGAATTTATTGAGTAATGATTCCTCACTATTTCTCTCATTCAATTTTGTGCATTAGACTTTCACCTAGAAAGGCTACCACATCAAATCATGCCAATCTAGAATCTTGGTTTTTTTAGGAACTTGGGCTTCATATGTATAACGAGCATCTTCGCACGGGCTACGCCGTGCTCGATGCTATTCGCATCGACAGTACCCCAGCTGCGACGGTACCTCCACCCAAACTCGACTCCTCTACGACAATCGATCAATTGACAGGGCACAGGGAGCCCCCTGTGCCCTATGCGACAGTACACCGCCTCGATAGTGTCCCGACGGACGGCGCTTCTGCCAGCTCGCAAACCCACGTGCACACGACCTCTGTGCCTGGTGCTATTCCCGCACCTATTTTATCGTGTGCATGGGGGTTTGCGAGCTGCAGAAGCGTCGTCGCGTCGGGACAATATCGAGTCGGGGGTAGTGTCGCGTAGGGCACGGGGGCTCCCTGTGTCCTGTCAATTGATCGATTGTCGTAGATGGGTCGAGTTTGTGCGGAGGTACCGTCGCAGCTGGGGCACTGTCGATGCGAAGAGTATCAAGCACGGGCGTATCCCGTGCGAAGATGCTCGTATTTGTATATAATTATTGTTGTTACAAGAAAATAATCTTGAAACAAAATATTGAAAATTGCAAAATAGTATGATGCCAATTGATAGTTAAATGACAAACATAATTTTGTTCAGACGGAGGGCAGGATGCGTCATAACATACACGCATTTCTGCCACATGAGCAGATTATATATAATGCAACCAGGTTTGTAAATAAGTGACACTACACAGTTGTTAGGTAATGGGCTGGTGGACATGAGCAGATTACACAGTTCTTAGGTTGGGTTAAAGCGTCATTCTAGTTAAGATCACCTAACAAACAACATTGGTTCATGAATTTCGTTATGTTGCCACCGCGAGTAAGTGTCAGCTAAAAGATTTTTTGATGTATAGAGATATGTATAAAATATAACCGTCTCTGAAATTAAATATTTGGACTGATTTACTACATATTTGTATAGAAAACAAATCATTTTAAATAAAATTTAAAATATAAAATAATGTTCCAGATGTCATTGAATTAAGGGAATAGAATTTAAAAATATAAATATAGATATAATATTTCCAAATGTCATTGAATTGTGGGAATTAAAATATATTTTTTAGAATTCAATTCGTAAAGCTTTATCAGAGGTAATAAGCTCATGAAAACCAAAATTCTATTGCAATCAATTAGATGCCTCAGTAAGGTTCCGTTAACACCAAAGTAGGTAGCGCCGTAGGGACACGCCCAACCATCTCATCCAACAAAACACAATGTCCCGTTGGTCCTCACATCTATCAGAAAAAATCGAAATCCCTAAATCAGTTCCCATCCACATATCAACTCATAAACCATTAGGCTACGGGATTGCTTAGTTTTCATTTGAGGGTTTGATAAGTTACATCTTGCTGCAACTCATCAAAAATGAGAACACAAACTCTACATAGGTTTAATGGAAAATAGAGAGAAAAATCACAGGCAACGCAGATGATAAATTGTTGTGCTTATTACTATGATGATACATTGAGTGATGTTATGATGTATAATAACAGATCCTTTCACCGCATATATCCACTGAAATGTTTAAATTGGACAATAAAAATGTTGAGCATCAATTTTCATCAACACAATCTGCATGAGCTCATCGCCACCGCCGCCTCCACTGCTCCCCCATCCAGAATCGCCGCCTTTCCTTCCTTGGTCTCCACCATGCCCACCATCAGTCTCAACGCTGTTATGCTCAATGCTCTTGCATCGGCGCTCGCTACAGAGATCAACCCCTTCACTGCTCCGGGGATCCTCGCAACCTTCCTAATGTTCAAGATCCGCAGAAGCGGCAGTACGGCTCCGAGAACTCCGATCATCGTCTGGTTCTGCTCCTCTAATGCCAGACTGAACAACGCCCCCGCGACACGCTCTGTCGCCGTCGACGGCAACGCCGGTCAGAGATCATCGCCGATGGCCGGGACAACACTGGATCGAACGACGCGAAGCGGACGATGGCTGGGAAGGCACTGCATTTTCGGAAAATCCGGAGGAGAGAGGACCACGACGCGGCCATCGAAGACAATCTCCGACGCCACGGACTGCAATCCTCCCCGTCGTCGCCACCGGCATATATTCCCTGCTTCCTAGCCCGCAATCCTCCAATGTTTGCCAGGTTTCCAAAGTTTGCCAGAGAGAAAGATGGCGAGAGAGAGGGGAGGTAGAGCTTGCCGGAGTTGTGAGCTCACCGGGGAAGGCTCGACCATGGGAGGAGCTCGCCATGAGGAGGCGTGAGACGCAAAAGAGGGCCGGAGTTCTGGAGTAGATGCCCGAAAAGCTGGTGGAGATATCGTGTCATGACCAACGACGTATATAATGAAGCTGAAGCTGCGGCTCGTCGTGGCACGCTCAGCTGAAGCGGCGGAAAAGTGAACCTGCGCTGTAGCTTGCAGAGGAAGTCAGCGGAAGCGGTGGAGGGCAAATTAGGGGAATTCATCGCGTGACCGACGGTGGTTTTTCGGCTGCAGAAAGGGGGCGGGCTGGAGAAACAGGGCCGGGGCGGGGGCAATTTGGGAATTCGGATGTTACGGACGGACAGAGAGGGGTTTGCTTAATCTATTAGTATAGATAAGATTGAACTTTGATCATCCCCAAAATCATTTTTTTTATTTTTATACAAATAAAAAAGGAAAAACATCAACAAAAAATTAAAGAAAAATCTTCATATAATACTATAATACAGTCACCACAGAATATTAATGCAAATATCTCATTTTAATATTAATACACATATCTAATATAATATTAATACACAATCTCATTTTAATATTAATATCTCATTTAATAAACATATCTAATATTATTACACATATCTAATACAATATTAATACACATATCTCATTTTAATATTAGTACACATATCTAATATTAAGATACATCTAATATTAATACACACATCTTATATAATATTAATACGCATATCTCATTTAATATACTTGCTCTACATTGACTTCCAAGTGACTACTCTCATTTTAAGAAATAATTTTTGGGTCCGCTACTCGCTCCCGGAGGAAGGAGCCCGGGTAGCGATCTCGCCGTCCAATCGGGCTTCAAAATTTGTGCTTTTTTCTTTGTTTTTCTATATTTTTTATTTCGATGAGATCATTGACGTTAGATATGCGAGATCAATGGATTAAGTTTACACCTGCTCTCAGAGGTACGAGTGCTACCCGTACTCAAGTTATTATTCCATTTTAAGTGGTGTTATATTTAGACCAAACCCATTTGAAATTGAATTTATAGTTGGGAGGCGGTGATTATAAACTATTTTTCGCGGTCAAAGTATTGGCTCTAATGGATGTAAATTAGAGTCACAGTCATTAGATATAAGCGCAATTTGTGTCTCAATTTCTTCTCAAATTTTAAGTAAAAATATGATGTACTTAGGCATTAGTGAAATTATGACAAAAGATAGGGCACAATGACGACAAAGGATCCATATAGCCCACCCCACTATAGTGGGAATACATGCTTGAATGTTGTTGTTGTAGTCAGGACAAGATGAATTTGTCATTTAAACTTGTACTAAATGTATATGTATTTCTCACAAATATAATTGTTGTGGTCAACTCAACACTCCTGATAGATCGGACTAAACTAGACCACCTTAGCCCATGGAGCGGTCGAACATGCACACTGTCACAGAACAAGTAGAGTAGAATTAAAAGCGATTTTATCGTGGGAAAATCCCTCAACATGGTAAAAAATCACGTGACCGATACGATGTCGGTCAGATTTCACTATTGGCGACAGTTTACATATTATTAAGGGAATCGAGGGCAACATGCCGCTGATCATTACAACTTGAGGAGGTGAGAGAGATTGCAGGTGCGCTCGGTGGGTGACAAGCCGCCTCACGCGAAGCTCGTTTTATATCACTTTCTGGCGGTGGCAGATGCCTTTGGACGCCACCTCGGATGTTGAGCACAGCAACACAGTAGCAAGGCGTGCAGAGATGCCTCGGCGGAGACTTGCGGAATGTCGCGCTCATAGGAGATTGCTTGGAGTGGCTGGCTGGCGATCATCTTCTTCCTCGGATCGTCATGGACTTCGATGAATTTTTGGGTGGCTAGAACGGGAGGAGGAAACTCGTAGGAGGATTTCAGCAGAGCTCCGATCTGAGGAAAAAAGAAAGCTGAGAGGAGAGAAAGTTAGAAATGAGAGAGGTTCTGTGGTCCTTTTTACATATTGCAGAAGGTGGTTACGACATAGTTACATGACAATTCGCACATCATAACCACCCAAATTTCTAGGTGCAGACCAAATCTTGCATATTTCTGAATATATGTTATTGACATGATATTTATTATTTGCATATCGTTAATTAAATAAATAATTTTCCCACTAATCATTGTGGTTATGTGAGCAGTTATCCATGTAACGGACGGTGATGATCGTGATAGGATGTTCAGACGACGAAAGAGGTCCGTCATGAACGAGCGGCCAACTCGACGGTGGACGACCACCGGTGGAGGAGGAGTCGCGGCAGGGGGGAGGTTCGAGGTGCGACTGTCCCTTGCGGGTGCTGCCTCGTCATTGCGGGAGGCGGCAACATCCGCCGTTCGGGCCTCCCCGGATCACGGCGGTCGGTCGTCGAGGACGGAGGCGGTGGTCGACCATTGACAGTTTGTGCTCGTAGTGAGATTCGCGTGTGGACCGCGCGGGGGATCGGTCGTGCTGATCGCATACGCTGTAGTTAGCTTCATGATCCCACCAGGTTAGTGGGAATCATGAGAGGTGCTATTGGCACCCTATTTTTCCTATATAATTATCTTGGTCTCATCATATGACTCCAAAATCCTCGGAGCTTGGAGTCGGAGAGCGAGGATCTTTACAAGAGGCTTATTCCTGTGGCGATTTTGGTGGCGAAGAACAAAGAGATGTCGAAGATGGCGGACGGTGGCGACATGAGTGTTAAGGTGCGTTGTAAAGTGGCAAAGCAGGAAAGAGGCGTGCGAAGACGAGAGCGTGCGCGTACCCAAGTACAGAGGCAGGAGCGCACGCAGGAGCCTGTGCGCGAAAGCGGGGGCACGTGCGCACTTCTACGCGGCTTCGAGTGGGTGCACTCGCGCGCCCATACAGAATCGGGCGATCGCGTGTGCATCAAGGCGTGCGCGTCTCCAAGTGTGTGCATACTTGGGAGAGTGCGCCATTGGGTGCGTGCGCACCTGGGCACGCGTGCCATTGGGAGTGCGCTCCCCCGTGTGAGTGAGCACCAAGGTGCACGTGCTACCTGGTGCGAGCTCCTCCAAGTGCGCGCTCACCTACGTGCATTCCTGCGCTCGTGCGTCAGTGATTTTGGGCGCGCGCTCCTGCACGCTCTTGGGCGCCTGCGCACTCCTGGGTGCCTGTGCGCTAGCGCGCCTCCGGGCGCATGGGTTCGTGTATGGGTGTCGGCGTGCACCTATAAGTGTGTTTTCGTGCATGGCCTTGTGTGTGTTTGTTTGGCATTTCGTGCTTCTAATTGAGTTGCAAGCGCTCGCGCGCGGGGGGCTCTTTCAGCTCCCATTGTGCGATTGTTGTGCTTTTGTGGCGGCATTATTCTTGCCCTGATGTCCATATTTGGTGTTCTTTTTCATTGATTTTTGTCTTACCTTGCTTTTTAAGTTTCGAAGCGCAATGCACAAGGTCGTCTGATGTGATTACACTCCACACTTACCGCTAAACAGATTGTAATTTGGAGAAAAAGATATGAAATACCTGCCAATCTTGAAGGATACTCCATATTGAAGAAAGAGTTCAGAATCCGCCAAAGGGTTGGCTGTCTGTGTGTGAGAAGATACTACGATCCGGATTCTGATTTCTGTCGTGCAAAGAGGTAGTTTATATTTTGAAATTTTGTGGCGTCCCTACGTCGCAATTTACTCCTCTTGGGATGACACTATCATGGGACTAGTTGCGTTCTTTAGAGAGCACGACTTGAGATTTCTTTTGGACTTGTTCGGAGATTGGTGAGAGGTCCGAGTTGATGGCGGCAGTCATGTCGAGATTCACAACAACAAAAATTGGCTTGATTTTGAGAGTTGGACGGATCATCGCCATGAGAACACTTTCTTCGGCTATGTGCAGAATTCATGGAGCTTATTAGAGTTTTGAAATTCACTACCTGATCGTTGCTGCCGTCAGAAGGGGTGTGAGTGAGACTTTTTTCTAATATTGGGATTTACAGAGCCTCGAGAACTGGCAAACCGTTTATTCAACATTTCTTTATTTGTGGAGCAAAAACGTCTGTTGTAGTGTGAGCTTTCAGCTGATTCAAAACGCACTGCGACAATTCCTCTGGTTCGCGATCGGAAGAGAAAACTGGTGTTGAAGGGCAATAGTGATATGGTTGTGGAGCCTCAATATTGTACAAGGCAAAAAGATCGTCCAATCGAGGAGGTTCCTCAAGATGAGACTACACCGTCTGATTCTGAGGTTACGGTGCTGCGGTCTTTGCCATGAGAACACTTTCTTCGGCTATGTGCAGAATTCATGGAGCTTATTAGAGTTTTGAAATTCACTACCTGATCGTTGCTGCCGTCAGAAGGGGTGTGAGTGAGACTTTTTTCTAATATTGGGATTTACAGAGCCTCGAGAACTGGCAAACCGTTTATTCAACATTTCTTTATTTGTGGAGCAAAAACGTCTGTTGTAGTGTGAGCTTTCAGCTAATTCAAAACGCACTGCGACAATTCCTCTGGTTCGCGATCGGAAGAAAAACTGGTGTTGAAGGGAAATAGTGATATGGTTGTGGAGCCTCAATATTGTACAAGGCAAAAAGATCGTCCAATCGAGGAGGTTCCTCAAGATGAGAGTACACCGTCTGATTCTGAGGTTACGGTGTTGCGGTCTTCTGCCCCCCCCCCCCCCCCCCCCCCCCCGCCCGAGTCCCTCATTCAGAGGATCATGCCCCCCCACCCGAGTATCTTATTCTTTGAAGGCGATGAGTGCTGAGTGAGGTCTTCCTTTAGCCTTTAGCTTGGTTACTTTGTGCACTTCCGACCTTTTTATTCTTGGTTGTAGATTGAAGCTCAGGCGCACATAGCGTTCACGTGTACTAATCATTATATAAGCTTGAAGGATGGATACTTGGATCTTCATGAGAGACTTTAGGTGGCAGAGGATTCACTTGCTGCATTGAGAGAGGAACGTGATCGAGATACATCTCGATTTCGGCAGATCGGGTCGGAGCTGAAGACGGAGCTTGAGGAGGCTCGGGAGGTGTTGCTGACAGAGAAATCCTTCGTGAAGAAGACGACGCAGTTACTAAAGACTACTCGGGGGAGACTTCTTGTTTAGAGAATGAGCTGGGAGCTTCAAAAGCTGAGGTGGAGTGACTTTCTTCAGAGGATCGGGCATCAGAGCTGAAGGTTGCCGAGCTCGCCGAGTACATGGATTTATTTGAATACATGCACTATCGTTGTTTAAATGGAGAGGATATCTGTGATGAGGTCTGGACCCGAGAGGTAGAGCCCTAGATAGAAGATGTGATGTGGGACCAGGAGTCCAACTGCCCGCTACCTTGACATCACTACCAAGGGGCCCACATGGAGTCCACCAGGCGGCTTTATCAGGCCCGCGGTGTACAACCCCGTATCCGGCCGAGTGGGATCCTCCCCAAGTAGCGGGCCAGAGGCGTGCTATGAGCGGCGTTTTGGTGCCGTCCCGTTTGAGGACGTGCGGGTCCTCGTGCGTGCGTGCAGATATTTTATTTGCGTAGGCTTAAAATCTTATATATATATATATATATATATATAATATATATATATGATATAAGAGAAATAAGAGGGGGATGGGAAAAAAGGAAGGGGCGGTCGGTACAGGATGGGGGGGCGGGGGGGGGGGGGGGGATAAAAGAAGAAGCAGGGGAGGCATCAGGCGGAGAGGAGCCGCTCCTCAACCCCTGCTAGGGTTTGGCCAAGAGAGGAGCCGCTCCTCAACCCCCGCCCCCTCTCTCTCTCTCTCTCGTCGGCCTGGAGCGCAACCCCCCCCGGCGCTCTTTCTCTCTCTCGGCCCGGAGCAGCACCCCGCCTCCCGCCTCTCTCTCTCTTCGGCCACCTGAAGTAGTAGCAACCGCGCGCCGCTCCTTTTTTCGAGCCGCCTGGAGATCAGGCCGAGCCCCATCGCCCCTCCCCCTCTCTCCCGGCCGCCTAGAGCAACCCGGCCCCCCTCTATTTCTCTCGGCCTGGAGCAGCACACCCCGGCACCCTCTCTTTCTCTCGGCCTGGAGCAGCACACCCCGGCCCCCTCCCTTTCTCTCGGCCTGGAGCAGGGCTCGACTTGGAGTGGGGTTCGGCCTGGGGTAGTAGGTGCGTGGTCACCCCTTCCCCAAGGGTCGAACTCCACAGGAGACCGATTTTCGGTTTCAACACGCAGGCCGTACACCCCAACCCATCCCCAGCCCCACAACAAAGCCGATAGGTTGTTGAGGTCAGGGCTCGATCCCCCGACCTCCTTGATAAAGCATTCTCCTGCGAATTCCTAACATTTGTATTGCTTGCGGGCTTGATAAAGCCGTCTGGTGGACTCCAAGTGGGCCCCTTGGTGGTGATGCCAAGGTGGCGAGCAGGTGGACTCCTGGTCCCGCATCATAAAAGTGCACTTTTATGCCTATCACCAACTGATCTGCTGGTGACAGACATAAAAGTGCACTTTTATGATGCGGGACCAGGAGTCCACTTGTTAAATTTTCTCAACGTGGTCAGCAAGATAGCCCAAACGCCAAATTAATATCTTCGGCACTACCCAGATCTCACGTTGAACCAGCGGAAAACCAAGGAACAAAGGTTAATCCCAACAAACAATGGAAGCACAAGCAGATCTTTTATTCATTCACTTCTTTACAACACGAGGCATACATAGCGAGACATGATTTCGCTAGTATAACAGGTGTAAACAGAAAGCACCAAACACCAAGCCGGGCGGACAGCACCGGAGTCCGCCGAGGTCGCCGAGGTCGCCGAGTCCGCTGAGATCGCCCGAACTTTGCTGCAATTCGCCGAATAGCCACGGAGTCCGCCGAAGCCGCGAGGCCGCGCGGACACACCGTTATTCATCTCCTGCTGAGGCTGAACTGAGGAACACCCCCTACCCGCCTGAAGCCGGCGGACAGGTTATTGAAGCTGGCAAAGATGAAACAGAGCTGACAAGTCGCAGAGCGACCTCCTACTGAATCCACAGAGACCGCACACTTCCAAGTACTTGACCAAAGTCACAGCCAAACTCCTGGCTCCTTGAAGCTACCCGCGCGACCTGCACACAGCAAACGTCAGCACTGAAATAATCCGCGTGGACAGACAAACTGAGACCGCAGCTCCTTGCCCAACCCAACTTACTATTCACTCAAGTTGATGTAGACCTGCCAGGGGGGGGGTCCTATTTATAGGCGAGGTGAGGAGTGTTGTCACCGCCCTAGAGATAGAGACACCGCCCCAGCCAGCGCGATAGCAAAACGCCGTCCGCAAAGTCTGCAAGGACTTAGCCGGATACCAAGGAAAACCGCCAGGAGCAAGGCAACATTGGCGAACCCACTCCAGTCCGCCCAAGCTATGCGGACAAGACATCAGCCCGCAAAGCTTCCGATCACTAGCACCAACCCGAGGCAGTCCGCAAGACTCAAGCCTCAATCCGCCACAAGTCAACGACCAAAGGCAGACAACAACAGTCCGCCCGGTCAATCAGCGGACTTGGCGGATACGGCGGACACCATGGTCTTGGCACAGAGTGTGACCAAGTCCAAAAACCATCAAAGGCTAATGCGAGCATGGCGGACACAAACTCCCGTCCGCCAAACACCGTAGCACAGACCGCCAGCAGTCCGCAAGCTCCTCGCACTCCTGCCCGACGCATCAACCATCTCCCGGACTCCAAAACCAGTCCGCCAAAGACCTCCACAGCAAAGCACCTGCTGTATCACTAGAGCTCGAAAAGGCCTCAGCCAAGCTCTAAGCCCAGTCCGCAACAACCCACACCGCGGACACGCCAGTCCGCAAGCTTCCTGCAGACACGAGCCAAACCGCCAAACAGCACAAGCTTGCACCACGACCACTGAGCAATGCACCAGTCCGCAAGCCTCTATCCGCTCAGGCCGCTCCTTGGATAAACCAAAGCCCACGTCCTAACCGCAGATACCAGGCTGCACAATCCGCGGACGACATGCAAAAACCCGCTCAGAAGACAGCCGGCTTTTGAAAGTCCACCTAGTGTCGGCTATGTGCACCTATGGGGGGGGAATAGGTGACGTGTGGTTCTTTTGCGGAATTTACAGATGTACCTGCACAATAAAAACAACAAACACAGCACACAGAAAACACAGCAAATTTATAGTGGTTCCCCGACTTGGGTACATCCACTTTCCCCCTTCGACCTATCTCCCCAACAAGGGACGACTCGGTCACTTCACCAACGGGATTGAAATCCAATCCCTTCACTAACGGAAGGAGCCCTTCCACACGTGAGAGTCAACACTCCCACAAAGCGGGTTGCACCCAACCCTTACAACTCGGAACAAAAGTTCCTTTACAACGAAATGAAAATGTAGAATGTACACGTGATACAAACTTCTCTTGAGACTCCGGTGTTCCTCTTTGTTCGACGACGTGTTCTTGAAGTCGATGAAGAGTCTACGACCTTGGTCTCTCTTGGAGAGGATTTCCCCGAAACCGGCGGCGGCACACGAGCGGCGGCTAGCTTCGGATCGGCGGCTACGATGAAGAGCAGCTGCTGAACTTGGAGATCCAAACTTCGTTGCGAAGCAAGCTCGGTCTACCAACGGTCACACGAGGATCGGTCGTCTCGATCGATTCGGATGGGAAGTGTTTCCGATCGACAAATCGAGAGACGAAGGATCTCTGGATAGACGCGTGAGACTCTAGCCTTGCTAAGCTACTGTCGCCGGAGATCGGGAAGAAGATCTATCGGTGGCGGCGACGGACTTGCGCGAGCGGCGACGGAGGCGGCGGAAGGATTTCGCGATTTTAGGGTTTCCGTAGGCTCGGCTTCTTTCTGTGTGTCTTTCCGTTCAAAAATACCCGAGTATAAATACTGTAGCTACCCCCAATAAGACCGTTTGTGGGACCCACAGAAGTAGCCCCCAAAACCCGGTCCAGATATTAAACAGCGGCAGACTCCGGTTCAGGAAACTAGCTGAGACAGAAACCGGTTCAGGAATTTAACTGAGAAAACGCCAAGGAAAAATCGGCGAGAATCGCAGACGATTCTCGACGAATCGGCGAGAATCACCAAGTGATTCTCGACGATTCGTCGAGAATCGTTTGTGATTCTCGTCGAATCACTTGTAGATTCTCAGCGAATTGGACTTTGTATACATGGGCTGCTTGACCATAGGTTCGGCGGGAATTACAAGTGATTCTCGCCGAATCTTACTTGGCACCATTTTGCAAGGCCAGAAGGAGTCGGCGAGAATCACTGATGATTCTCGTCGATTCGGCGAGAATCACTGATGATTCTCGTCGATTCGGCGAGAATCACTGATGATTCTCGTCGATTCGGCGAGAATCACTAGTGATTCTCGCCGATTCGGCGAGAATCACTTGGTGATTTCTCGTCGAATTTGCCTTGGACGATTTTTCGCCTTCCACCTAGGAGCTGCCCCTTGATCCTCCATGCTCCTTGTCTTCTCTTGCATATGAGCGGCCCTGTGCTTGAAAATAAGTGCACTCCAATAGAGAGAGTACACGTAGGCCAACACACTGATCTGCTCAACGAGGGATTACGTCGTGCAGACCCGTGTATATTGACCTACTGCACCCTGACATTGGTGTGCACTTAGCGTGGAAAAACTACAAGCACAACTAGAAAAAGTTTATCAAATACATAGTCTATTCACCTTAGCTTGTCCAGGGGCTTATTCAAATCAGGTACATTGTGGATACAATACCCAACAATCTCCTCCTATTTGAAGAAGCCTAAACCCTACAAGCTAAGGTGAATGGAGCGAATGAAAATGAAAGCAATTGAAATTCATAAACTTAACATTGGGTGGAGTTATACCCTTACCAATACCGCTTTCTTGGGAGCAAGCTAGAGCTACACCTTAGCCTTGACCTCGAGAGGGTAATCTCCCCCTTTTCGGCTTCTACAAATCGGGGTCTGTAGCGATTGACTTTTTGCTCCCCCTCAGTTCTTGCAGCTGTACGCCCGCTGGAGTTCCTTGCTCCCCCTCGATTCTTGCACTAGCCTGGATCTTCTATAGTCTTCACTCCTCAGAGTTGAGCATTCCCAATTCAGTCTTGAAAAGATTGAATTTGGCCTCGTCTAGGGGCTTTGTGAATATATCAGCAATCTGCTTGTCCGTGGGGACATAACAGAGAGAGATATCCTTGTTCTCCACGTGCTCCCGAATGAAGTGGTAGCGTACTTCAATATGCTTCGTTCGGCTGTGCGACACCGGATTGTTGGCAATGGCAATTGCACTGGAGGAGTCGCAGTACATTGGAACTTCCTTGAACTGAAGGTTGTAGTCGGCCAACTGATTTCTGATCCAAAGGAGTTGTGCGCAACAGCTTCCTGCCGAGATATACTCTGACTCTGCTGTGGAGGTTGCAACACAATTCTGTTTCTTGCTGTTCCATGAGATAAGCCTCCTGCCGAGGAATTGACACGTCCCGGAGGTGCTTTTCCTGTCATCCCTGCTCCCTGCAAAATCAGCATCTGAAAAGCCTATTAGCTCGACATCATTGTTCCTCGGGTACCACAAGCCAAGATTAGGAGTACCTTTAAGGTATCTTAGAATTCGCTTTGCAGCGACATAGTGAGATTCCTTAGTGTTCACCTGATATCGGGCACATACACATGTGGAGAACATAATATCCGGTCTACTGGCAGTAAGGTAGAGCAGGGATCCAATGATGCTTCTGTATTTGGTTTCATCGAAAGGTTTACCTTTCTCATCCTTATCCAGAGACATGGTGGATCCCATTGGAGTCCTCATAGAGGTTGCACTCTCCATACCGAATTTCTTAAGGAGTTCATTTGTGAACTTCGTCTGAGAGATGAAGATTCCATCCTCAGACTGTTTCACTTGAAGGCCTAAGAAATACTTGAGCTCTCCCATACTGCTCATTTCAAACTTTCCTTGCATAAGTTTGGAAAACTTTTTGCAAAGATTGTTGTCCGTTGAGCCGAATATTATGTCATCGACATAGATTTGCACCAGCAAAATCTTGCCTTTGACTTCCCGGAGAAACAATGTTTTATCTATTTTACCTCTGGAGAACTTGTTCTCAAGAAGAAAACTAGATAAAGTCTCATACCAAGCTCGGGGAGCTTGTTTCAACCCATATAAGGCCTTATTAAGAAAATAAACGTGATTGGGATAAGTAGGGTCGACAAAACCTGGGGGTTGAGCGACGTATACTTCCTCTTTCAGGTCTCCGTTCAGGAATGCCGATTTCACATCCATTTGGTAGACAGTGAATCCTTTGTGTGAAGCATATGCCAGGAACAACCTGGATTGCCTCGAGCCTTGCGACTGGTGCGAAGGTTTGGTCGAAGTCAATCCCTTCCTCCTGTCTGTAACCTTGAGCCACCAGCCTGGCCTTGTTCTTTATGATGACACCATGTTCATCCAGCTTGTTTCTGAAAATCCACTTCGTGCCAATGACATTCTGCTTGTATGGTCTGGGAACCAGCGTCCAAACCTTGCAACGTTCGAATTGATGTAGTTCCTCTTGCATGGCCAGAATCCATGCCGCATCCTTGTTCGCCTCGTCGAACTTCTTTGGCTCACCTGAGACAGGAAGCTGAGATGCAATACTTTGTTAGTTGTACCTCTTCGAGTTCTGACGCCTACACGAGGATCTCCGATGATCTGTTCTCTAGGATGATCCCTCACGTGACGGAGCTCTAGAAGTCTGGCGTCTGGAGCTTCAGCTACTTCTTGTGCTTCTCGTTCTTCTAAAAGATTTGTTCCATCTTGATCTTCAACATTTTCAGATGACGTGGAGGTGGAAACTTTGACGTACTTGGGTGCGTCATCTTTAGGGGTCTCACCCAGATTCAGCTGGTCAAGTCTAGCACCTGCATCTTCAAGAATACAACTGGAAGAATTGCTGTTAAGCAAGCTTCCTTCATCAAATACAACATTTATTGATTCTTCTACCACTAAGGTTTTCTTATTGAAGACCCTATAAGCCCGACTATGGGAACTATATCCCATGAATATGCCTTCGAAGCATTTTTCACACCGAATTTAGTACGCGGATACTTCCCATTATTTAGTACATAGCATCTGCAACCAAAGATCCTCAAGTAGGACATGGTTGGTTTCCTGCCTTTCAGTAGCTCGTAGGGCGTCTTACGATGATGTTTGTTGATCAAAGCTCGGTTTTGTACATGACATGCCGTATTGACACCCTCTGCCCAGAAGTATTCCGGGAGAGAAGCATCTTTCAACATGGTCGTGCAGGCTTCAATGAGAGTTCTATTTCTCCTCTCCGCAACTCCATTTTGCTGAGGAGTGCGCGGGGAGGAAAACTCATGAAAGATACCTTGTTCTTCACAAAATTCTGTCATAGCACCAGATTCGAATTCTGTTCCATGGTCACTTCGGATTTTGACCACGGAGCAGTTAAATTCGTTCTGAACTTGCTTGACAAAATTAGTGAAGATGTCAAAAGTATCTGACTTTCGTTTCAAAAAGAACACCCAAGTAAACCGTGAGTGATCATCAACTATCACTAGCGTATATGACTTGCCTCCCAAACTATGAACTTGCATTGGGCCAAACAAGTCCATATGTAGCAGGTAAAGACATCGGGAAGAGTCTTTGTCTGCAATGCTCTTAAAGGTAGCCCGTGTCTGTTTGCCCATCTGGCAAGCATGACAGGGGCTATCCTTGATGCACTTGATACTGGGAGCATCTCTTACTAAATTCTTAGAAAATAGCATACTAATTGTCTTATAATTAATATGTGCCAATCTCTTGTGCCATTGTTCACAAAGAGAAGCAATGCCTGTTGCCACAAGGCATACGGGGGTAGATGAATCTATACTAAGAAAATCTAAGCAGAAGATATTTCTGCTCCTAATGCCTGATAATACCGTCTCAGAGGAGGTACGTGAAATTATCAGACATTTATCCTTGCAGAACTTAACGTCATAACCTTTATCACATAACTGACTTACACTGATCAGGTTATGGTTTAACCCTTCAACATAAGCCACGTCGGTGATAGAGATTATACCGTTGGAAATCATACCATAACCTCTGGTGACTCCTCGATCTGACCCTCCAAAGATGACTTTGGGTCCATTCTCGACTGGAGTGTAATCACAGCAGCAGGCTTCTTGTCCCGGTCATATGCCGGGAGCATCCACTGTCCAAATACCAGATTGGCGTTTTGGTGGCCTTTGGACATTCCTGCAAAACAAAATTAATTTGCCTTAGGAACCCAATCGAACTTGGGTCCTAGATTCCTGGTTAGCACACTCCCCCTCGGTTGGTTAACCCTACGAGTGGTCGGTCTCGCATTGTTAACATGGGGAGTCTCGTTGTTCCTTGGATTAAACCAACAATCCACGGCAAAGTGACCGACTTTGCCACAACACCAACATTCGAACCTGTTGTATCTCTTCCTAGGCTCCTGCCTTACCCTGGAACAACGGGTACAGCTGGGGCCTTGGATCTGGAGGTGGAGGCCTCATGGTGACGGCAGTCACATGACTTTGTTACCTTCTGAATAACAGGCTTGACTTTTGGCGCCTGCTTTCCATTATGGCCGCTAGAGAACGGACCATAACTTCCTATGTGGATCTCCTCATAAGGTGCCTTGAAGGCACTCTCACCAAAGTTCCGGGGGAAGTTCCAACCTTCATACCGGCTCTTAGGCTTTGCAACCGAGGGCCGGAAATGATGCCCAAATGTTGACTCAAAGTCATGTTGGTTGCAAGGAAAGCCAGGCCTTCTGAACGCAACAGGACTAAGAGGAGCCTTCCCCTTTTCATCAGCAGAGGCCTTCTTGGCGGCCTTATTCTTCCTCTGGTTCTTGTTTCTCTCCGAGATGAAGAACCAGATGCCCCAACATGCCCCAAGCCAGCTCCTTTGGCCTGAGCAGAGAAGGTGTCAACGACTGGAAGCACTGTTTTAGGCATAGAGAAGCTCTGTACGATCTTCCTTTCTGCCGCAAGTAGTTCTTCCAATTTGTTGACTTCCTCCTGCTTGAGATCAAGGAGCTTCAAAGACTCTGAGTGCTTTGAAGTTAGGTCAATGTGCTCCTGTCTGAGAGAGATCAAGCTAGCGACCTCTTCCCTTAGGGATACACACTCACCCTTAAGGAATTTTACTTCCTTCCTTCTCAGCCTTCAGTCTCTTGCGACACTCGTCGAAAGTGTTGAGCAGGAGCTCATACTTTTCGAGGAGCTCAGCTTCACGGGCCGAAAGGCCATCCTCAGGTTCATCATCCTGAGACTCAGGATCAGAGTCGGAGTCGGAAAGAGGGGTGTGAGCTTTTACCTTCCCAGTGAATGGGGGGCATTCTCCTTCTGAGTCCGATCGACCCACCAGTCCGAAGTAGGCTTCTTCATCATCACTGGAGTCTGAGGAATCAGACTCACTTAGTGTCTTTGGCCTTCTGGCGATATAGCTCCGCTCCTTCTTCTTATCTCTGGAGGATTTGAGCTCCTCTCCTTTCCCTTTATCTCTTTTGCTTTGATGGCAGTCGGCCACAACGTGACCTGGCTTATTGCATCCAAAGCAAATAATATCAGAAGAACGATGTTTGTTAGGTTTAGATGCATACCTGTCAGAAGAGTAGTTTTTCTTCTGATGTCTGGAAGAGGAAGCCGTCTCTCTTTCTTTGATTCCTCATCTTGAGGAATTTCTTGAACTCTCGAGTGATGAGGGAGAAATCCTCTTCCGACAGTTCTGAGCTGGAGGAGCATGGATCGGAGTCCTCCTCTTCTTCCTTATTTCTGGCACGGTAGGACACCGCACCCTTCCCCTTTTTGGAGTGACTGGCTTTTAGGGCCACAGTCTTATCTTTTGCAGCAGCCTTCTCTGCTTCTTCCTCTGCCTTCCTGGTGTTCAGCTGAAGTTCATAGGACATCAGCTTCCCGAACAGGATTTGTGGATCAGTTTCTGCTAGTCTGCCAAATTCTCTGATGGCGCAGATCTTTGTGTCCCATTCCTTAGTAAGGGACCTAAGGAATTTGTCATTGAGTTCACCATTGGTGAACACCCTTCCATAGCCCTTGAGGGCGTTGACAATCTTCAGGAAGTTCTCGTATGTGACTCCGATCTCTTCCTTAGGCCCTTGCCGGAAGGCCTCGTACTTCTGGTTCAGGAGGGATCTCCGATCATCCCTTACTTCATCTGTGCCCTCCATTAGAATGATCAGACACTGCCAATCTCCTGAGCTGTCCTGCAGTTGCTGAAGTTTTGCATCATCGAGTCATCAACTGCACTGACCAGGATGTTTCTAGCCTTCATGTCAAGGCCCACTAGGACCATCTCATCCTTGTCCATTTCAGAGAGTGTCTTCGGCACTTTCTTGGTGGGATCAATGGTGGAGGCCTTAGTGGGGACATAAGGTCCCTCCAGCACGATCATGAACAGTCGAGGGTCCACAGCTTCCATGTAGAACCTGATTCTTTCCTTCCAGATAGGAAAGTTAAGTCTGTTGCATACTGGGATCTTGCCGGAGTACTTGAGCCCGTCCATGGTAGCTGTATGTCTCCTTGTTGACACTAGTGGCAGGATTCACCTCAAGGTGTTAGCCTTTTTGTTGAGGAACCTCGCTTTGATACCACTTGAAAGTCCACCTAGTGTCGGCTATGTGCACCTATGGGGGGGGGGGGAATAGGTGACGTGTGGTTCTTTTGCGGAATTTACAGATGTACCTGCACAATAAAAACAACAAACACAGCACACAGAAAACACAGCAAATTTATAGTGGTTCCCCGACTTGGGTACATCCACTTTCCCCCTTCGACCTATCTCCCCAACAAGGGACGACTCGGTCACTTCACCAACGGGATTGAAATCCAATCCCTTCACTAACGGAAGGAGCCCTTCCACACGTGAGAGTCAACACTCCCACAAAGCGGGTTGCACCCAACCCTTACAACTCGGAACAAAAGTTCCTTTACAACGAAATGAAAATGTAGAATGTACACGTGATACAAACTTCTCTTGGAGACTCCGGTGTTCCTCTTTGTTCGACGACGTGTTCTTGAAGTCGATGAAGAGTCTACGACCTTGGTCTCTCTTGGAGAGGATTTCCCCGAAACCGGCGGCGGCACACGAGCGGCGGCTAGCTTCGGGATCGGCGGCTACGATGAAGAGCAGCTGCTGAACTTGGAGATCCAAACTTTGTTGCGAAGCAAGCTCGGTCTACCAACGGTCACACGAGGATCGGTCGTCTCGATCGATTCGGATGGGAAGTGTTTCCGATCGACAAATCGAGAGACGAAGGATCTCTGGATAGACGCGTGAGACTCTAGCCTTGCTAAGCTACTGTCGCCGGAGATCGGGAAGAAGATCTATCGGTGGCGGCGACGGACTTGCGCGAGCGGCGACGGAGGCGGCGGAAGGATTTCGCGATTTTAGGGTTTCCGTAGGCTCGGCTTCTTTCTGTGTGTCTTTCCGTTCAAAAATACCCGAGTATAAATACTGTAGCTACCCCCAATAAGACCGTTTGTGGGACCCACAGAAGTAGCCCCCAAAACCCGGTCCAGATATTAAACAGCGGCAGACTCCGGTTCAGGAAACTAGCTGAGACAAGAAACCCGGTTCAGGAATTTAACTGAGAAAATGCCAAGGAAAAATCGGCGAGAATCGCAGACGATTCTCGACGAATCGGCGAGAATCACCAAGTGATTCTCGACGATTGTCGTCGAGAATCGTTTGTGATTCTCGTCGAATCACTTGTAGATTCTCAGCGAATTGGACTTTGTATACATGGGCTGCTTGACCATAGGTTCGGCGGGAATTACAAGTGATTCTCGCCGAATCTTACTTGGCACCATTTTGAGAAGGCCAGAAGGAGTCGGCGAGAATCACTGATGATTCTCGTCGATTCGGCGAGAATCACTTGGTGATTCTCGTCGAATTTGCCTTGGACGATTTTTTCGCCTTCCACCTAGGAGATGCCCCTTGATCCTCCATGCTCCTTGTCTTCTCTTGCATATGAGCGGCCCTGTGCTTGAAAATAAGTGCACTCCAATAGAGAGAGTACACGTAGGCCAACACACTGATCTGCTCAACGAGGGATTACGTCGTGCAGACCCGTGTATATTGACCTACTGCACCCTGACATTGGTGTGCACTTAGCGTGGAAAAACTACAAGCACAACTAGAAAAAGTTTATCAAATACATAGTCTATTCACCTTAGCTTGTCCAGGGGCTTCTTCAAATCAGGTACATTGTGGATACAATACCCAACAGCTTTGCACTAGACCTTCCACCAGGCCGCACATCACAGTCCGCCCAGTCCGCCTAGTCCGCCAAAGCTGTCCGCCCAGGCCGCCCGGCCTGTCCCGTCAACCACTTCCACTTCACAAATTCCAACACTCCCCCTTGAAGTGAGAAGTGGTGACCAAGCCCAGCAAGCTGCGCAAGCGTCCAAAGGGCCCCTTCGACAGTGGCTTCGTGAAGATGTCAGCAAGATTATCTTCACTCCGAACATGCCCGACCAGCAGAGATCCTTCCAACACCTTCTCCCTGATGAAATGGTGATCAATCTCTATATGCTTGGCCCTGGCGTGACACACTGGATTGTTAACCAGTTTGAGAGCACTCTTATTGTCACCCTGGAGTAAAGTAGGCCCTTGCACTTCTTCATGAACATCCTCTATAAGCCTCCTCAACCAAACGGCTTCCCGAGCAGCCAAGGCTGAAGCCTTATACTCCGCCTCCGTGGTTGAAACCGACACCGAGTCCTGCTTCTTGTTACACCACGAGATGCTAGCTGAACCGCAAGTGAACACATAACCTGAAGTGGACCTCCGATCATCCGAATCACTGCCATAGTCAGCATCCGTGTACCCGAGCAACGCAAACTCCGAGTCCCTTCTATAGAGGAGTATCATGTCAAAAAAAGCCTTGATATACTTCAGAATACTCTTTGCCGCCACTAGATGAGATTGCCTTGGTTCAGCCATATACCGACTTACTCGGCCAACAACATAAGCAATGTCCGGCCTTGTAATCCTTAGGTAAATCAAGCTCCCAACAAGAGCCCTGAACACCAAGGGATCATGAAGAACCATTCCCTCATCTCGTCGAAGCTTTAGCCCAGGTTCTAGTGGAGTAGAGCACTTCTTCACTTCGCCCATGCCGAACCGCTTCACAATGCGATCTGCATACCCTTTCTGGCAAATGAGAACCCCGCACTCCTTCCTCTCCACTTCAAGACCGAGAAAGTGATGCAACTCTCCCAAGTCTTTCATCTCGAAGCGTATAACAAGCTCTGCCCTGAGCCTCGCTACTTCCCCCTCCGAGTTCCCTGTGATGATCATGTCATCCACATACAGCAGGACCAAGACTTGTAGCTCCCCCTTCTTCTTGACAAACAAGCTTGAATCCGAGTTAGAAGCAAGGTATCCACAGAATTGCAAGTACTCTGCAATCTTCTCATACCACGCTCTAGGAGCTTGCTTCAACCCATAGAGAGCCTTCCTGAGTTTACAGACATAATCCGGATGCTTTTCAGAGACAAAGCCAAGCGGCTGATCCATGAAGATGTCCTTGTCAATCTCTCCGTAAAGAAAGACTTTCTTCACATCGAGTTGCCACAACCTCCATCCCTTGCTAGCAGCCAAGGCGATCACCACTCTTACTGAAGTCATCTTCGTAACTAGACTGAATGTCTCCTCATAGTCTTCTCCAAACTGCTGTGAGAATCCTCTAGCGACCAGGCGAGCCTTGAACCAATCAATGCTCCCATCAGCCTTCTTCTTCAACTTATACACCCACTTGCAAGTAACCGGAGTAATGTCATCAACCTTGGGCACAAGGTCCCAGGTTTCATTCTTTTGCAGAGCATCAATATCTTCCTTCATGGCACCTTCCCACTCCTTCACTCCAGTGGCCTCGTTGAAGTTTGCAGGCTCTCGCTCATCCAGAGGACCTGCAAAGAAGCAGGAGACAAAACTCACTGCATTCCCATCACAGTACCGAGCCGGTGGCTTAACCACCCTCTTCAATCTCCGAAGGGTCGGCTCCTTGCTCACTGCTTCTGTTGCTTCTTCGGGCTCCACTCCTACCTGGGGCAAGCATTGAGCAGTGCTCCCCCTGCTTCCTGAGCCAGAAGGCTCAGCCTCGGAGTTAGAAGCAACAGGAGCTGCTGGTGAAACAGCAAGCTCCTCTTCCAAGCCTTCAGCAGCCACCACCGGTGCTTTATCAACCTTGATACTTCCGGTTAGCTCAACCGAGCCACCTCCATATAACGTCAGCTCGTCAAAGACAACGTCTCTTGACACCACGAACTTCTTCGTCACAGGGTCCATGCATTTCCATCCCTTCGTCCGCTCATCGTAGCCAACAAAGACAAGCTTCCTTGCCTTCACATTCAGCTTAGTCCGTGAAGCATCCGGGACATGCACGTAGCAAGTTGAACCGAACACCCTAAGGTGTCCCACACTCGGCTTCTCCTTCAGCAACAGCTCAACAGGAGTCTTCATGTTGATAGGGCTGAGTGGCATCCGGTTGATAACATAAGCAGCACAAGACATCCCCTCCACCCAAAAGGACCTTGGAATATCTTTCGCATGAAGCCAGCATTTGCAGGTCTCCGTCAGATGACGGATCTTCCGCTCCGCTACCCCATTTTGTTGTGGAGTGTGAGCACAAGTAAGCTCCTGTTGGATCCCATGCTTCCTGCAGAAGTTAGAAAACTCGGAGGAGACAAACTCACTCCTGTTATCAGTTCTAAGCTTCTTAATCCGCAAGCCAAGCCGGCCTTCTACCAACTCCTTAAACTCCACAAACAACCGGAAGGCTTCCGACTTCTCCTTTAAGAAGTACACCCAAGTATATCTTGAGTAGTCATCAACCAAGACAAGCATGTATCTGCTTCCACCAAGGCTGACAGTAACCGTCGATCCCATCAGGTCGCCATGAATACACTCCAATGATTTCTTGCTCCTTGTTTGTGATTTATCAAAGGGAAGGCGATGTGCCTTACCGTATTGACAGCCCGCGCAAACATGCCCATCACCAAAGGAGGACAACTTAGGCAACCCCCTCACCAAACTTCTACTAGTCATTGCCTTCAGCTTGTCCATGCCAACATGCCCCAGCCTCTCATTCCAGATAGTAGCACTATCATTGGCCCTCATTCTATCAACATAAGCACTGGTGGAAGAACAAACAAGTTCTTCACCCTCCTCCCAACATGAGCAAAATCAGCCTTAACCGCTGATACGTTGCGAAGGAACCTCACGTCTGTTGGCCCAAACAGAACGTGATACCCAGCGTCCACCGCATTGGTCACCAAGAAGAGGTTCTTCTTCATGCCCGGCATGTGATACACACTCCTTAACGTGAGTGGCCCCGGATCACTACCCAAAGACACGACCCCCTCCTTCTCTACTGCATAAACAGTATTATCAGCAGTGATAATAGCTTCATTACCTGAGTAAGCCTGCATGGAGGTGAACTTCGACTTGTCTCCGGTGAGGTGATGACCACACCCGGAGTCCACGATCCACTCGTTGTTGAAGTCCTCAGCAGACAAGGCCCGAACACAAGTGCCTGTCATAAAAGCTCCGCCCCATCCTGCTTCTTCACTTCTCGAGCAAGCTTCCTCCTTTCCCGCAGCATGCCCAGGCTGCAGTTTGACCTTGCAGTCCCGCTTGAAGTGCCCTCGCTGATGACACCGGTAGCACTTCAGGTTCTTCTTCCAGTCCTTCGGAGCATTCCTCCTCTCCGGCTGATATGAAGTTGAAGTCTCCTTCTCACCAGCGACCTGCACCTTCTTCTTCTTCTTCCCGTCCCATCCTTTCTTCTTGCCTGAGAAGAGAGCTTCGCTGCCTTCCTGATTCAGATTAACTCTAGCCATCTGCCTTGCCAAGCTCTCCTGCGATGCAAGCAGATTCTCCAGCTCCAGCAAAGACGGCTGAGTAGCCCACCCTTGAACAGATGTCACAAAGGCCACATACTCCTTCCGCAAGCCGCGGATAATGTGCCTTTTCATCTTTGCCTAGAAGATAGGCTCATCAGGATCCAGTGCCGACAGCTCAGCACACAAGCTCTTCATCTTTAAGAAGTACCTCGAGATGGAAAGATCTCCCTGAGTTGCCCTGGCCAACTCATTCTCAAGGAACTGAAGCCGCGCCACATTATTCCTATTGAACAACTCATCAATGGTTGTCCAAATATCAGCAGCCGACTCACATCCAACGATGTGATCAAACAGTTCCAGAGACACGGCCCTCTTCAGAATGAACTCCGCCTTAGCATTTGTTCTTCTCCAGAGCCTAACCTGCTCAGCAGTACCGAACGCAGCAGTCACTTCCTGTCTGTCGTCACCACCGACGACTTCCCACAGCTCCTCGCCAAGAAGATAACTCTTCATGCACGACTTCCACTTGTTGAAATTAGTCGGCGTTAAGAGTTCAATGCCAAGACCCCTTGCAATGCTCCCTTCCATTGCAACACCTGTTGGCAACCTTTCAGAAGCTCCGAGCAACAACACAGTTTGATCACCACTCAAACCCTGAGTAACAACACTGGTTGACTACCGCTCACGCAACTGAACCTCCCTCTGATACCATGTTAAATTTTTTCAACGTGGTCAGCAAGATAGCCCAAACGCCAAATTAATATCTTCGGCACTACCCAGATCTCACATTGAACCAGCGGAAAACTAAGGAATAAAGGTTAATCCCAACAAACAATGGAAGCACAAGTAGATCTTTTATTCATTCACTTCTTTACAACACGAGGCATACATAGCGAGACATGATTTTGCTAGTATAACAGCTGTAAACAGAAAGCACCAAACACCAAGCCGGGTGGACAACACCGGAGTCCGCCGAGACCGCCGAGGTCGCCGAGTCCGCTGAGATCGCCCGAACTTTGCTGCAATTCGCCGAATATCCACAGAGTCCGCCGAAGCCGCGAGGCCGCGCGGACACACCGTTATTCGTCTCCTGCTGAGGCTGAACTGAGGAATAACCCCTACCTGCCTGAAGCCGGCAGACAGGTTATTGAAGCTGGCAAAGATGAAACAGAGCTGACAAGCCGCAGAGCGACCTCTTGCTGAATCCGCAGAGACCGCACACTTCCAAGTACTTGACCGAAGTCACAGCCAAACTCCTGGCTCCTTGAAGCTACCCGCGCGACCTACACACAGCAAACATCAGCACTGAAACAATTCGCGCGGACAGACAAACTGAGACTGCAGCTCCTTGCCCAACCCAACTTACTGTTCACTCAAGTTGCTGTAGACCTGCCAGGGGGGTCCTATTTATAGGCGAGGTGAGGAGTGTTGTCACCGCCCTAGAGATAGAGACACCGCCCCAGCCCGCGCGATAGCAAAACACCGTTCGCAGAGTCCGCAAGGACTTAGCCGGATACCAAGGAAAACCGCCAGGAGCAAGGCAACAATGGCGAACCCACTCCAGTCCGCCCAAGCTATGCGGACAAGGCATCAGCCCGCAAAGCTTCCGATCACTGTAGGACAGCAACCCCCTTCAATGGCTGTCCGCACCAACCCGAGGCAGTCCGCAAGACTCAAGCCTCAATCCGCCACAAGTCCACAACCAAAGGCAGACAGCAACAGTCCGCCCGGTCAATCAGCGGACTTGGCGGATACAGCGGACACCATGGTCTTGGCACAGAGTGTGACCAAGTCCAAAAACCATCAAAGGCTAATGCGAGCATGGCAGACACAAACTCCCGTCCGCCAAGCATCGTAGCACAGACCTCCAGCAGTCCACAAGCTTCTCGCACTCCTGCCCGACGTAGCAACCATCTCCCGGACTCCAAAACCAGTCCGCCAAAGACCTCCACAGCAAAGCACCTGCTGTATCACCAGAGCTCGACAAGGCCTCAGCCAAGCTCTAAGTCCAGTCCGCAACAGCCCACACCGCGGACACACCAGTCTGCAAGCTTCCCGCGGACACGAGCCAAACTGCCAAACAACACAAGCTTGCACCACGGCCACTGAGCAATGCACCAGTCCGCAAGCCTCTATCCGCTCAGGCCGCTCCTTGGCTAAACCAAAGCCCATGTCCTAACCGCAGATACCAGGCCGCACAATCTGCGGAAGACATGCAACAACCCGCTCAGAAGACAGCCGGCTTTGCACTAGACCTTCCACCAGGCCGCACATCACAGTCCGCCCAGTCCGCCTAGTCCGCCAAAGCTGTCCGCCCAGGCCGCCCGACCTGTCCCGTCAACCACTTCCACTTCACAAATTTCAACACTACCCACAAATCAGTTGGTGATAGACATTCGCAGGAGAATGCTTTGTCAAGGAGGTCGGGGGATCGAGCCCTGGCTTCAAAAACCTATCGACTCTGTTGTGGGGCCGGGGATGGGTTGGGGTGTACAGCTCGCCGGCCCGATAAAGCCTCCTATTAGACTCCATGTGGGCCCCTTGGTGGTGATGCCAAGGTGGCGGGTAGGTGGACTCCTGGTCCCGCATCAAGATGTTGGCGAGGTTGCTTTTAGGTGTGGAGTGTCGAAGATGCTTTGAATGGTGGCCAGGAGACATGAGTGTGATGTCTCGGGTCTTGGCTTTGATGATATTTCTGATGAAGATTACTCAGACTCTGATTCTGATGTAGATGTAGTTGGTGAGCAGTGGTCTCGCCTTTGCTTGTTTGTGCATGCTTGATTTCTTTAGTCAAGTCTTTGTAAGATCTTATTGCCTTACGACAGACTTTTTATTTGCTTTTGAGTCCTTGTAGTAGTTTTTAGATGTGTTAAGATATCAGGACAGGTGGATTCAGTGATTTTGATGGTGAAGCACCAAACTTCAAACCAAGGAAGCCACAAAGGGGGCATGCCCTGATGGTGTTGTGACCTGCCGCAGGGGAGAAGGGCGCACCTTCGATCCGGGGCAGTGAGAGGTCAATTAGAGATGGCGAGGCGTAGGCCCTACTAATTGTTTGCTGATTGTGACAGTGAAGTACCAACCTTTGAACTGTGGCAGCCGTGAGGGGGTCAAGCCCTGACGGTGTCGTGACCTACCGCGAGGGAGAAGGGCACACCTTCGATCTGGGGCAGTGAGAGGTCACTTTGAGATGGCGAGGGGTAGGCCCTACCGGCCATTTGGCGTACGCGAGGGGTGTAACATCCCGACTTTTATTGGGTCACTGGAACCCTAATGAGCCCAATAAAAGTGACTTGAACCTTTACCCGTGACCCATACTAAGATAGGAGGCAACCCTAGACGAGATAGAGAGCTAGAAAACTCTAATGAGTCCTGTCAGTTCTTGTGGCCTCGTATAGTCAATACGAATGCGTTGGAACTCGTTCCGTTGAATTCTGAGATCATATGGTGGATATGGTCATTCCTTGTAGAACGTCATGAGATTTTTGAATATTGACCTAGAAAACTCTGATTTGAGTTCTGTCAATTCCCGTGGCCTTGTATAGTCAATACCAGTGTGTTTGAAGTCGTTCCATTGAATTCTGAGGTCATATGGTGGATATGTCCGTTCCTCGTAAAACGTCGCGAAAACGAGATTTTTGAATATTGACCTAGAGAACTCCGATTTGAGTTCTGTCAGTTCCTATGACATCGTATAGTCGATACAAATGCATCGAAACTCGTTGCGTCGCGATTTGAAGTCTAAAATGATTATGAGCGTTTTGACCATTTTAGCGCCACGACGCGCAAATTTTGTATATTTAGCAAACAAAATCTGATTCGACCCCGGCCAGTGACATTGGATTTGTATGGTCAATAAAAAAGTCAACAGAGTTCATCCTGGTCAATTTCAAGGATGAGGGGTCAATTCGTGTTCAAATCGAGCACGGACGTGCATCGAAAAGTGTGCGCACACCAATTGTGACATGACACCCCAACTTTGACCTGCCTCTCGATGACTTGGACAAACTTTGACCTTGACCCACATGGGGGACCCACACAATGGTTGACTTTGGTCAAACCTCTCTAAAAACCAAAATTTTCTTAAAAGAATTTATTTGCAAATGCCTTCACCTGGGCCATCAATCCAAGGCCATTATGTGCCCTCTTATGAGCTCTGATTTGTCACTATGCAGCCAAGGATTGGGCCTTGGGCCAAAGAAAAAAAGAGAAGGCCCACCCCACTCCTCTCTTTTTCTCTCTCTCCCTCCCCAACAAGCCAAGCTCTAACCAATAAGGGGCTGGCACGCTAAATGTACCTCACCAATGGAAATCTGACACGTGGCCCATAACCCAAGTTGGGTTTGGCTGAAACCCCTCTCGGGTTGCCATGGCCATGAAGAAGAAGATGAATGGGGGGGGGGCTCCTCCTCCCCTATGTAAAGTCCTCCCCTCCTACAGAGCATTGCACCACTCTTCCAAGATCAAAACGAGCCACCACCATCCATGCCGAAGATCTGTCTCACCGGAAACAGTCCACCCGAGCTCCACCACCCTCCACCGCCATTAATGGCGGATTTCGCTGAGAGCCTTCGGAGACCCCAAACAAGATGGAAATTTTCTCCTCTCCTTCCTCCCTATCTTTCCGCCGCATTGCATGTGATCTTCGGCGGTCGGAGTGCCGCCGCGGTGAGACCACTCCTCTAACACAAAGTGCTCTGTATGCACTTGTCCGGCAGTGGCCGACGGTGGCAGGCCGTCGGACCACCATTGGAGGGAGCTCCCGCCACCGTAGGGTTGGTCAGGGCGGAGTCACGGTCGGCTGGCGGCGGAGAAGGCCCGCAATGGCCGGTTTTCGGTACAGGCAGCAGGGGTATAAACTTTATAATTTTATAAATTCTATGATTATTTTAATAATTTAACTAAAATAAATATTTTATTTTCTGGAGGGTAAACTGGGGATCTAGTGAAAAAGTATTGAACATGAAAATTACTCCCTTTGAAAAGAGCAACCTTCACAAAATATTTTGGAATTTTTGGAATTGATTTGGTATTTTTAAAAGCCTAAATAAGAATTATTTGACCAATTTAGATGCCCAAAATTGCTTGAAAATTTTTGAAAAAATTACTAGGCTCTTTTTAGGTTCTCTTAAAGGTTGTATTAAATTTGGGAATCTTGGGATAGAAATTAAAGATTTTTCAATTTCTTGGAGCCTGGGGTCGCGCACAGAAATTTATGCGCTCAAATTCTTCGAAAATGAAAATCGAAGCGTGCAACCACTTTATATATTGAATATTAAGTTCAATTAATTAATCGAAGAGAGTTATCGAGACAAGATTTTCCAGCTCGGAATATTTCGAGATTTTTGCAAAACCACCGAGCACCTCGTTCTTAAAATAACTGGTTGGCATTTTGTGTGAACTCAGAAGATGAAAGTACAAGCTTCGAGTAAACTAATCCCTAACCTCGTTTCGGGTGAAGAATTTCCCGCATGTGTTGGAAACGATATTTGAGGTTGAAATTCAAGGAAAAATGTGATCTCTAACGAGATTCTCAGATTCAATCTGACACAAGCAATCGAGTTGATATTTATTCTTCAATGAATAATAAAGGTGTAATTCATAATAAACCTCATGATCCGAGTAAGCTGTGATCGAAAGGCGTAACTAAATTATTATCGGACTTTAATAATGAGTGAAACTCAAAGAAACCTCCTAAAAGCTGAAATGAAACAGAATATGCCTCTTGAGAACGGAGATAAAACTGAACATGTCTCCTGAGAACGGAGATGGAACTGAACATGCCTCATGAGAACGGAGATAGAACTGAACATGTCTCCTGAGAATGAAGATAGAACTGAACTTGCCTCCTATGAACGGAGATGGAACTGAACCTTCCTGAATGAAGTGATCAGACTACTAACCATGTTTTATGATTTATTCAAGTCTCGTATTGGTCCAGTTCCTTTATTTCAGTTCAGTACTTCCTTTTCAGTACTCCAGTCTCGTACTGGTCCCGCTTATTTACTGTTAGTTCATTCATTTCATTTCATTTCTTTTAAGTACTATTCCAGTCTTGTACTGGTCCAGTTCCTTTCAGTACTACTCTAGTTTTGTACTGGTCTTATTTCATTAAAACATTTCAATTTTGTAGCTTATATTCTTAGCATCTTTTATTACCACACTTTTATTCATACAATTTACCACTTTAAGCATGGGTCCTGCTCTGACGAGCAGTCTTCTGTTAGGTTGAGCTTTAGTTGGGTATAACAAGAGTTAAGGTATTTCTCCTGGGTTTGCCATAAATAAAGTGCTCACATGCTCCTTGTTGAAAGTTGAGCTGAATGCAGCTTTTCTGAATTATTTAAAGCATAGTATGGCAGACTGTCATAGACCCGGTGCGTGCTAGCAAAATTGATTAATTTGATTGCTTGTAAATTGCTTGCGGTGAATTATGGCGAGTCAATCACTTCCGTAGACCCATCGTACCGGTGCGGGAAGTTCGATGACTCGAGACGACAGGGAGATGAGCACCACGGGTGACCGATCATTATGTTTTTCCCCGTTTGGTTTCCTCCACTGTTCGGCCAAAATGTTGAATGGTCGGATTTCACTCACATCTAAGAGTACATGGGGTTGTACGTCGGGCCTAGGTTGTGCGGCACGACCACCCCCAGAATTGGCCGGACTGGCCACTATCATTGATGGCCATATCAGTGAGGCCCGCGGAGCTCACTATCCTGATTGAAGAAAAGCGGTTCATACTATGTCGACATAGGGTGTTATGCGCTGCTGTGAATGCATGCGATGTGTGCGCGATTATGAATGTATGTGATGTGTACGCGGCTGTGAATGCCTGTGATATGTATGCGTCTGTGAATGCCTGCGATGTGTGCGCGGTTGTGAATGCCTGCGATGTGTATGCGGTTGTGAATGTCTGTGATGTGTACGCGACTGTGAATGCATGCAATGTGTACGTGGTTGTAAATATCTATGATGTGTACGTGGATATAAATGTCTGTGATGTGTATGCAGATCTGAATGCCTGTGATATGTACGGGGTTGTGAATGCCTGTGATGTTTGCACGGGTTGTGAATACCTGCTGTGCTGCTGTGCTAGTGGAGTCTAAATTATAACTGACGTATATTACTGCTGCTAATCCAGTTATACCATGCTACACCTCTTTTTGGTTGTTCCTAGCTTATTCATGAAATATTGTACTAACCCTCTCATGCTTCAGCTATCTACTTTTCTTGGGTGTGTGAGATCGTCCCCAAGATATGGATCGGGGGAGGAGATTTGTTTCTGCTTAGCTCTGTGACTAACGATTATTTTAATAACCATTCACAAGAGATGGAGCACCGTAACGACCAGCTGTTATAGGACGATACGCCAACTGATAGGACTACTCGAGCAGATGCACCCCCATCGTCTCTAGAATTTCAAGACGTGAGTACTAGCAAGTAGAGTTGAGAGAGAGAGGAGTTGTTAGTTGTAGTACTGTATATCCTACGAGCTTAGTGTATAAATAATGATCGCTGCCTTGTGCATGTCCTTTTAAATATATATTGTTATATATATTTGTTGTAGCTCCCTGTTAATGTTTTTGCTAAACTCTGTGATGAGATGTGAATGTCGTGATTCAAGCTGAGCAAGGTGACCAACTAGTGTTTAGCAGAGTGGTTATTTACCCCTTAAGGAGCACTGGGTGGACGTCTTGGGCAAGTAAGATCACCTCTGTCCCGACCCGGTCAAAGGTTGAGGGTCTTATAAATATATCAGAGGGATGAACCATACAGCGGAAGTCTGGTAGACCCTAGTATAGTTGCTTGGGAATTCTAGACTGTGTGATAGCACACTCGTACACCATTATTTTTTTGCTTTGTTAGTCTTTTGCAAATATCTCCTACTTTTGCAAAATATTGACACTGGTTTCCCGTTACTTCTCGAGACATACTGGATTCTAGTAACGGGAGATCATCCTCTAGAGGATATGTCCCTGCCACCCTACCTATAGAACCAGTTACCCCTGTAACTGTACCGTTTACCGACACCGACTTGGGGCAAACATTGACAGCTATCCTGGCAACCTTCTGAACAGCCTTGGCACATCCATCACACCTGTTATTAGTGCCCACCGACCTACTGATGACTTTTTGGAGGCTTAGGCCTCCATCTTCAGAGGCACAAAGACTGTCATACAGGCAGAAGAGTCGGTTGAGTGCGTAGAGGAGCTGTTGGTAGGAATGATGTGTCCGACAGTAGCCACAGTGTCACTAGTGGTGACCTTGATAGAGGGATATGTTAAAGACTGGTGGAGAGCGGCCAACTGCTAGACGTTCAAAGGATGACTGTTGAGCAATATCCTATGGGGGGATTTTTCAGAGGCTTTTCTAGAGCACTTCATCTCAGACACCAACCAAGCTGCATGGCAGGAGAGGTTCCTGCACATCCGTCAAGGTGACCGGACGGTGCCAGACTACGAGAGAGAGTTCATCCACCTGGCACGTTTTGCTGGGAACCTAGCAACCACTAACAGAGATAGGGCTGCTCGCTTCAACCGAGGATTGCGAGATGAACTGAGACAGGCCTTGATTATGATCTCTCAGTACACCTTCCACACCATAGCGAGTCACGCCACAGTGTTAGAGTTAGACCATAAGATGGTGGCCCAGCAGCGCCGAGGATAGGTTGAGTTCTCCAGAGGTCAGGGACAAGATAGAGGAGTTGCTCCCCGCTGACATAAGTGAGAGCGCAGAAAGAGACAGCGCAGGTGGCCTTATAGGCGCCCACCAGTACCCTCAACACCATAGTAGGAGCCCAGGCCAGCTCCAGTATCACAGCCCATGCTAGTAGCTCGACGAGACGTTCTCTTTATAGGGAACCGCTTTCTATGCCAGTAGACAGGACACATGAGAGCTTTCTGGTCGCAGGCGACAGGGAGGCTAAGATTAGGAGCAGTTCAAGGAGGACAGGCAGCGCGTGGACAGGGCCAGAGAGGCCGAAGGGGTAGAGCTGGCAGGAGAGGTCAGCAGGGCCGAGCAGCGCCCTTGGAGTCATATGCTCTAGACCTTTAGCATGGACCGACTCCCGATGTAGAGATTGATATATATATCTTAGACGCTAGAGATACATCAGATATTGATACCTATGTTATATATTATATGTTTATGTATGCCTATATCAGATGTGTGTTTTGTTAAATTATATGCATATACTCCTTACCTTATCAGGTTTACTTTTAGTAGTAGGACACCCCGGAAAAACTCTCTTCGACACTAGGGTGACACACTCCTTTGTATCCCAAGATTTCATTGCGAAAAAGGAGAATGTTGTCCGTTCGTCCAGGTTGTCTATACGAATTTGTCTACTAGATGGTTCAGATATGACATCTACAAAGAAATGCTTGTTCTCGACTATGCTAGGGGACATAAAATTTGAAATCTAAGCGACAATCCTAGTAATAACCGGATTTGACACCATCCTGGGAATGGATTGGCTGGCTGAGTATAAGGCCCAAATAAATTGTTCAACCTGAGAGGTCAAGCTTTAGAACACAGGCGGATAGGTCGTTACGCTGCCAGGTATACCCTCCGTCTTTCGCATCATTTTGACCTCTGCTCGGACTGTAAGGTCAGTCCGACAAAAATATGAAGTATTTCTTATCTACTTTTAAATGGAGAATAAAGTTCAAATGATCGTCAAAGTTCCAGTGGTGCGAGATTTTTCCAGATATTTTCCCAGAGTCCCTCCTAGGTTTACCCCCACAGCGAGAGGTCGACTTCCAGATTGAGCTTGTGTCCGGATCTCGACCAGTTTCCCGAGAACCCTATCGGATGGCCGCCAAGGAATTGGCCGAGTTGAAGATCCAGCTTCAGGAATTGATAGATGTTGGATTTGCCCTCCCAAGTTCCTCACCCTGGGGAGCCCCTGTATTGTTTGTAAAGAAGAAGGACGGGACAATACACTTATGCATAGACTATATGAAACTAAACAAACTGACTATCTTGAATACGTATCCACTTCTAAGAGTTGACGAGTTGTTTGACCAATTATAAGGTGCATCTGTATTCTCCGAGATGGAGCTAAGATCAGGATATTATCAGCTTCAGATCCAGGAGGAGGATATCCTAAAGACTGTCTTTAGCTCCCTCTATGGTCTATACGAGTTTATGGTGATGCCTTTTTGGGCTCACTAACACCCCTCTACCATTATGGCTCTGATGAATAAGGTATTCAAACCCTTCCTAGATCATTTTGTGATAGTCTTCATCAACGACATTTTGATCTACTCGAAGACCAGGGGCTGACCATTCTAGACACCTGCAGATGGTGTTACTCAAATTTTGAGAATACTCTCTCTTCCACAAGTTCAGTAATTGTGAATTATGGTTAGAGGAGGTCGGATTATTGGGCCACACCATCAACAAAATGGGGTAGCAGTGGATCAGGTCAAGATCCAGGCAGTTCAAAGCTGACCGCCACTTAAGACGGCATCAGGCATACGAAATTTCCTTGGTATTTTCGGGTATTACAGGAAATTCATGGAAATTTTTCCAAGATTGTGTTACCCCTTACAGCTCTTACGAGAAAAGACGTTGCATTTTGATGGATGCCGAAATGTGAGACTGCGTTTGAAGCAGCTAACTTCTACCCCAAATCCTTACGATCCCCTCGAGAATCGAAGGATTTCAGATTTATGTTGATGCCTCCTTGAAAGGATTAGGACCTGTTCTAATGCAGCATGGCAAGGTAGTAGCATGTGTGTCGCGTCAGCTAAAGCCGCATGAGCTAAATTACGTAACCCACGATCTAGAGTTGGGCGTCGTTATTTTCGCCCTCAAGATCTGGAGACATTACTTGTACAGAGTGTAACACCCCCTATACGTCGCATAGCATATAGCAGTAGGTCCGGCCGGGGCCCGACGCCATATACCACAGACAGACCGGATGGTTACTTATGGAAACCAACCAACCAATCTCAACGTCCAACACAGAGCATTCTAGCGGAAGCAGTTTATATAAGTTGTAAACAAGAACCCAGCATAAGAGCACGAATGTCCACTATTATAATAATTAGGAATGTATACAAAATACCCAAAAATCGGCCTTAAGGCCTTACAGAGTGTTCCACTTGTTTAATACATGATTTACAAACCTCGGCACGCAGGCCGGTCATACATGAATAAAACAGAAAAACATTTCCACTTGAGCCTTCGAGGGCCAGCTTCGCAAAAAGGGCTTTAGCCCGCTACTGACCGCTTGGTCCAGCTGCACCTGCAAGCAACACACCACCGCACGGTGGCAAACAAGGCAACGGTCAGCAATGCTGACCAAATTATAACGATCCCGCCCCCAACTCGGGGCGGCGATGCTCCTTCCCTGCATTTCATTAGCACAAGCGAGCAATGCATATAACCATAGCCATTTCAACACAGACGTTGGCTCGTACGACCACACGTCCCGTGCACTCAGGGCACATTCTCGGTGGACCGGTCGATGTTACGTCAATTAAAGCCATTAACATTCCGGACTCACCACCGCCACTTAGACGGCCATTCCTATGAGCAATTCGTCTTCCTGGTATTGGTCACGTCAATTTAAGCCATTGACCACCGAAGACCCCCATCTATGCCAACGGCGAGTGCCATGTAACTTTAGGTCTCTCTAACCCGAACGACATAGAGCGGGTACGGTTCCATCTAACCCGTGCTCACATCGCAACGACAATTTAAGCCATATGCGCGGGTCAAACTTTTACCGAATCCCATTCTACCGCAAATCACATAACCCCGTTATGTTCAATTTGGCTCTCAGGCCACCAAGTTGGCAAGATCTCGTATCCGCCCAGTTTTCCGGGTGCACCTTTGGGTTAGTCCCCAAGGCTCCCTGCTGCAATCTACCGCGTAGAAAACCCGAAAAACACCCAATAGCACGGAGTCTTCTCCGGCCTTATGCAATGCAACATCACCGATCCGGACTAACATGTCCGGGTAGGCTTCAACCAAAATGCCTATGTCCGTTCTCGCATACGGACTCTAAACAACGGGGACTTTACATATCTACCCGAAGGAACGCCTCCAACTCTCCGCAAACTCGCGAGAGGGGGCTTCCTATGCTAAGAAAAAGAGCTATTAGTGCTCAAGATGAGGATCGTTACCCTTGCGTTCCTCTTTGGCGCCATCGAAAAGTAATCGGATAGAAATCACCGCACTTGCGTTGCCTCCGTGGATCCGGAGTCGGCTTGCGATTCGGAGCTCCGAAGCTCCTCCAATGGCGGATCTAGCTCCTCTTCCTCTTGCCTTAGCTCTTCTTTCTCCAAGGGTTTGGAGAGATGAAAAGGTAAGAAAAATGATGGATTTCAAGTCAACTCCCGGGTATATCCTCCCAGGAACAACCCCCAGCCATTGGATCTTCAATCAAGGAAACGAACGGCTTTGATTCGGGGCTGAAATGCCCAATCTGGACCGAACACGGCCTGGCACACGCCCGTGTCCAGGGCCGTGTGCCGCAGTCGCCGTCAAAATCGAATCTCCTGGACACGCACACGGGTATCGAACACGCCCGTGTTCGAGCTGACACGCCCGTGTTCCAGCTGACACGGCCGTGTAGCGGCCGTGTACCCCATGATTTTTCCCCCGTTTCCAACCCGAGCACTGCACGGGTTCTAGGACACGCCCGTGTCCTTGCCCGTGTCACTTTGACACGCCTGGGCCCCCAGGCCGTGTACACGGGACATTTCGTCGAGGGGAGAACGACGACTGGATGACACGGCCTTGGACACGCCTGTGTCCTAGGCCGTGTGCCTTGTCTCGACGATCGTCGAGTGAATCTCAACGATTTCACCTGGACGATCGTCGACACGGGTCGACACGCCCGGCGACACGCCCGTGTCGCGGGCCGTGTGCCCATTCTCGACGAATCGTCGAGAATAACTCGACGATTTCATGGCTAAGTGTCGACACGGGTCGACACGCCCTGCGACACGCCCGTGTCGCAGGCCGTGTGACCATTCTCGACGAATCATCGAGAATAACTCGACGACTTAGCGGCTAAGTGTCGACACATGCTTGACACGCCCTGGGACATGCCCGTGTCCCAGGCCGTGTGCCTTCAGCCAGAAACCAAAACTGGCCCAAAACGTCCCCCTTTGCTCCTTTGAGTTTCGGGGTGTTACAACTCTCCCCCTCTTAAAAGAATTTCGCCCACGAAATTACATAAAGGAAAGATACAAAAACAACATTTGTACCTGAGCGGAACAACTCCGGATACTCATCAAGCATAGTCTGCTCTCGCTCCCAAGAGAGCTCCTCACGACCGCAATTGTCCCACCGGACTTTGACCATCTTGATCTCTTTATTGCGTAGCCGCTTGACCTCCGAGTCCTCAATCCGCACGGGCTTGACCTTTGTCGTTAGCCCACTATCCACCGGCACTTGATCGACCGCGATCACTTGCGTAGGCTCTTGCACCGCCTTCCGAAGCACCGAAATGTGGAACACATCGTGTAAACCACTTAGCTCCACCGAAAGCTTCAACCTATAGGCCGCTTCTCCAACTCGCTCCAGAACCTCAAACGGTCCAAGGTACCTCGGGCTTAGCTTTTTCAACCGTCACACCCGCGAGACACCCTTGAACGGCTTGATCTTTAGGTACACATAATCACCCACAGCGAACTCCACGTTCCTGTGCTTGGCATTATAGTACTTTGCTTGCCGGTCCTGAGCGATGAGTAACCTCTCCCGAATGGTTCTCACCAAAGAAGTAGCATCATCCATTTCCGATCGCTTATACAACTTCGACTCGCCCGTTTCTAACCAAGACAACGGCGTGCGACATCTTCTACCATATAGGGCCTCGAAAGGCGCCATCTGAATACTTGCTTGGTAGCTGTTGTTGTATGCGAACTCCACCAAATAAAGGTGGTCCTCCCATTGCTTTCCAAAGTCCAAGACACACATGCGAAGCATGTCTTCCATGGTTCTATTGAGCCTCTCGGTCTGCCCATCCGTTTGCGGGTGGAAGGCTGTGCTAAACTTCAGCTTTGTTCCCAACATTTGCTGCACCAGCCTCCAATCATTGGACGTGAACCGCCCATCACGGTCACTCATGATGCTGCGGGGCACACCATGAAGCCGTACTATATTATCCACATAAAGCTTTGCCAGCTTCTCCACCGGATCGTCCTTCCTATGCGGAATAAAATGCGACACCTTCGTTAATCGATCCACGACCACCCAAGATGGCGTCGTTCCCCTTTTGCGACCTTGGCAAACCGTGCACAAAGTCCATAGAGATGTCGTCAAATTTCCACTCCGGAATAGGCAAGGACTTAAGAAATCCTCCCGGCTTTTGGCACTCCGCCTTTACCTAAGGCGCAGGTTTGGCACTTCGCTACGTATAGCGCCACATCCTTTTTCAAACCCGGCCACCAAAATAGCTTCTTGACGTCGCGGTACATCTTCGTGCTCCCCGGGTGAATCGAGTACTTGGTATGGTGTGCCTCGTACAACAACTCCACCCGTAAATTGCCCACGCTTGGGACGCACAGACGACCGTCTTCTCCACAGCAATCCTGTCCTCCACGACGAATTGGGAATTTGACCCATCCAGAGCCTCTATCATGAACTGCTTCATATGAGCATCCATATCCAAAGCCTACCGAATCCGATCAGCCAGGTCATATTGGCACTTCGGTCCAATTCAGAACTGCTTCAGCACTTGCTTGCTTATCCACACAAACAATCTCCAATGCCTCCAGCTCCTGCACCAACCGCTCATCATGCACTGATAGCCAATTCGCTTGAGCTGGGGCTCGGCGACTCAACGCGTCCGCAACCACATTCTCTTTGCCAGGCACGTAGTGGATCTTGAATGTATAGTCCCCCAGGAACTCCATCCCCCAGAAAGATCTGCATATTCAGATCTTTCTGATCAATCAGGTACTTTAGGCTCTTGTGATCGGTGTAGATATCAATCTTCACACCGTACAAATAGTGTCTCCACAGCTTCAAGGCAAAAATCACGGCCGCTAACTCCAAGTCATGGACCGGATAATTCCTCTCGTGCACTTTTAGCTGTCTCGAGCCATAAGCTATCACGCTGCCTTGCTGCAATAGCACGCAACCCAAACCGCTGCCTGAAGCGTCGCTATATATCTCATAGCCTTCGGTCCCCACCGGACGAACTCAGCACAGGCGTCGTGGTCAACCGACACTTCAATTCCTCAAAAGCTCGCGCGCACTCCGGCGTCCAAACAAACTTATGCTCCTTCCTCGTCAAAGTAGTGAGAGGTAGCGCTATCCGCGAGAAGTTCTCTACGAAGCGCCTATAATAGCCGGCAAGCCCCAAAAAGCTCCGGACTTCTGCTACCGTAGCAAGCTCAGGCCACTCCCGTATCGCAACAATCTTCGCCGGATCCACAGCAATACCCTCTCCACTCACTATATGCCCGAGGAACGCCACTGAGGATAGCCAAAACTCGCACTTCGAGAACTTGGCATACAACTGGTTTCTCCTTAGCGTCTCCAACACCAAATGAAGATGCTTGAAGTGATCTTCCTCACTTTGCGAGTACACCAAAATATCGTCGATGAAGACGATCACGAAATGGTCCAAGTACTCCCTGAACATCCTGTTCATCAAATCCATGAATACTGACGGCGCATTAGTCAACCCAAATGGCATGACCGTAAACTCATAATGCCCGTATCTCGTACTAAACGCTATCTTCGGGATATCACTCTCCCTTATTCGCAGCTGATAGTACCCAGCCTTGAGGTCCAACTTCGAGTACACCGTCGACCCGACTAACTGATCGAAGAGATCATCAATCCGGGGGATCGGGTACTTGTTCTTCTCAGTCAGCTTGTTTAGCTCCCGATAATCAATACATAATCTCAAGCTTCCTGTCCTTCTTCTTAACAAAGAGGACCGGTGCGCTCCAAGGCGAAGAACTCGGGCGCACATACCCTTGCTCCAACAACTCTTGCAGTTGAACTTTCAGCTCCGCCATTTCCTTAGGCGCTAGCCGATACGGAGATCGTGACACAGGCTTTGCACCTGGCACTAGCTCGATCGTAAAATCTATCTCCCGTTGAGGCGGGGCTCTAGGAAGATCTGTGGGGAACACATCAGGGTATTCCGATACCACTGAAATACAATCCAAAGCGGGCTTCGGCTTTGAAACCTCCACTAGTGTAAAGAACAGTTCTGCTCCAGCACGAACCGCCTTCACCACCTGAAGAGCAGACATCAACGTCTTGCTCGACCCCTTTAAGCCCGTAAAAGTCGTCTCACGACTCGCTCCCAGCTTGACTTCCTTGCTACCGCAATCTATATGGGCCTGCTGCTCCGAGAGCCAGTCCATGCCAAATATGACGTCGAACTCCACTAACGGAAGTAAAGACGCCCGCAGGTCGAACTCCTGCTCCCCAATACGAATCTTAACATCGCAGATCCTAACCGCTCGCATCGAACACCCATTGGGCAACAACACATCCAACTTATCCTTCGCCATCGAAGAAGGGACTCCGATGCGTGATATAAATCCTTCGGACAAGAAGGAGTGTGAAGCTCCCGTATCGAAGAGTGCTCGTGCCGGATTTTCACAAATCAATACAAATCCTAAACAAGCAGTGGTAAGGTAACATATACATAACAAGTATTTAAAGAAATTAACTTGCTATAAATTAAACCGTACCTGTCACCACGTCAGCTTGTTTAATGGCCTCCTGTTGGCCAAGATTGTAGACCCTTGGTTGGGCCGGAGCATAATGGGATGCGGTCGATTCCACCGCCTTGCCCTTCTCTTCATAAGTAGCTCCAGGCCTCCTTTCAGACTTAGGACGTCCGCTCCAACAATCACGGGCGAAATGCCCCGTCTTGCCACAAGTAAAACACGCACCCGGGGTCCGACCCGTAGTCGCCCCAGAAGCGCCAGAAGGAGCTGGACCCGAAGTCCTATGTTTCTTGAAAGCCCTCTGATAGCCGGACTTTGAAGTAGTCGGCACTCTGAACTCAGATTTCTTATCAGCCAAGCCTTTCTTCGCTTGTACATTCTTCATGTCCTTCTCCAAGGACCGGGCAGTATTGACCAAGGTTAAGAAACCCTGCGTCATTGGCCCCGACAGTAATAATCTCAGCTCATCCCTCAGGCCTTCATAAAAACGATTAGTCTTGCGCTCCTCATCCATGATGGTAGAGCTCGCATAACGACTCAACCGCGTAAACTCGTAGAGATATTCATCCACGCTCCTCTCACCCTGCACCAACTTCAGGAACTCATTCTCCATTGAGATCCTCTGAGTAGAAGGGAGGTATCTTGCTAAGAACAATCCCGAGAACTCTTCCATCGGAACGTCTATCAGTTGTCTACCTCTCAGATGATGCAGCTCCAAACCTTCCCACCACATCCTCGCTTCACCGTCCAGCAGGAACGTAGCGATGGTGGTCATCTGCCACTCCTCCGTCTCCGTCGCTGTCATGACTCTCTTCACCCTAGAGAGCCAGTCTTCAGCCTGAGATGGGGTTCCCAACCCCGAGAATAACGGAGGGTTAAAGCTCATTACATGCTTCAACTGCCTCTCAGTCGCCCTCCTTGGCACTATTGGTTCAACAACCACTTGCTCCACCCTCCTCGGCTCAGCCTCTTGAAGAGGTACTTGCTCCATCACAGGAGCTGGCTGCTGCGCTTGCCTCCCAGGCTGCGCATTGATCACGGCCAACACCGCTTCAGCCACCAATCTTATATTTTCAGCCGACAGAGGTGTTGCGGGAGCAACATCCGGTGCACTACTTGCCTCAGAAACTCGGCGTTCTGACGGCCCAACACCACTTCTGGTCACCTATAGTGGTACAAAACACCGTTAAGCGACCAAACAAATTACAAACAGCAATTATAGGAACACGCGGGTTCCTCAAACACGAGTATTTTCATTCCTAAGTGGACATTCATGGGTTCTTTTACCGTTATAACGATGACGCACACAATGTGCTCACCACCCCTTAAAAAGAATTCGCCCACGAATTCACTTTAAGCCCGACCAAAACCAGTAGTCTGATACCAAATTGTAACACCCCTATCCGTCGCATAGCATATAGCAGTAGGTCCGGCCGGGGCCCGACGCCATATACCACAGACAGACCGGGTGGTTACTTATGGAAACCAACCAACCAATCTCAACGTCCTACACAGAGCATTCTAGCGGAAGCAGTTTATATAAGTTGTAAACAAGAACCCAGCATAAGAGCACGAATGTCCACTATTACAATAATTAGGAATGTATACAAAATACCCAAAAATCGACCTTAAGGCCTTACAAGAGTGTTTCACTTGTTTAATACATGATTTACAAACCTCGGCACGCAGGCCGGTCATACATGAATAAAACAGAAAAACATTTCCACTTGAGCCTTCGAGGGCCAGCTTCGCAAAAAGGGCTTTAGCCCGCTATTGACCGCTTGGTCCAGCTGCACCTGCAAGCAACACACCACCGCACGGTGGCAAACAAGGCAACGGTCAGCAATGCTGACCAAATTATAACGATCCCGCCCCCAACTCGGGGCGGCGATGCTCCTTCCCTGCATTTCATTAGCACAAGCGAGCAATGCATATAACCATAGCCATTTCAACACAGACGTTGGCTCGTACGGCCACACGTCCCGTGCACTCAGGGCACATTCTCGGTGGACCGGTTGATGTTACGTCAATTAAGCCATTAACATTTCAGACTCACCACCGCCACTTAGACGGCCATTCCTATGAGCAATTCGTCTTCCTGGTATTGGTCACGTCAATTTAAGCCATTGACCACCGAAGACCCCCATCTATGCCAACGGCGAGTGCCATGTAACTTTAGGTCTCTCTAACCCGAACGACATAGAGCGGGTACGGTTCCATCTAACCCGTGCTCACATCGCAACGACAATTTAAGCCATATGCGCGGGTCAAACTTTCACCGAATCCCATTCTACCGCAAATCACATAACCCCGTTATGTTCAAGTTGGCTCTCAGGCCACCAAGTTGGCAAGATCTCGTATCCGCCCAGTTTTCCGGGTGCACCTTTGGGTTAGTCCCCAAGGCTCCCTGCTGCAATCTACCGCGTAGAAAACCCGAAAAACACCCAATAGCACGGAGTCTTCTCCGGCCTTATGCAATGCAACATCACCGATCCGGACTAACATGTCCGGGTAGGCTTCAACCAAAATGCCTATGTCCGTTCCCGCATACGGACTCTAAACAACGGGGACTTTACATATCTACCCGAAGGAACGCCTCCAACTCTCCGCAAACTCGCGAGAGGGGCTTCCTATGCTAAGAAAAAGAGCTACTATTAGTGCTCAAGATGAGGATCGTTACCCTTGCGTTCCTCTTTGGCGCCATCGAAAAGTAATCGGATAGAAATCACCGCACTTGCGTTGCCTCCGTGGATCCGGAGTCGGCTTGCGATTCGGAGCTCCGAAGCTCCTCCAATGGCGGATCTAGCTCCTCTTCCTCTTGCCTTAGCTCTTCTTTCTCCAAGGGTTTGGAGAGATGAAAAGGTAAGAAAAATGATGGATTTCAAGTCAACTCCCGGGTATATCCTCCCAGGAACAACCCCCAGCCATTGGATCTTCAATCAAGGAAACGAACGGCTTTGATTCGGGGCTGAAATGCCCAATCTGGACCGAACACGGCCTGGCACACGCCCGTGTCCAGGGCCGTGTGCCGCAGTCGCCGTCAAAATCGAATCTCCTGGACACGCACACGGGTATCGAACACGCCCGTGTTCGAGCTGACACGCCCGTGTTCCAGCTGACACGGCCGTGTAGCCGGCCGTGTACCCCATGATTTTTCCCCCGTTTCCAACCCGAGCACTACACGCGTTCTAGGACACGCCCGTGTCCTTGCCCGTGTCACTTTGACACGCCTGGGCCCCCAGGCCGTGTACACGGGACATTTCGTCGAGGGGAGAACGACGACTGGATGACACGGCCTTGGACATGCCCGTATCCTAGGCCGTGTGCCTTGTCTCGACGATCGTCGAGTGAATCTCAACGATTTCACCTGGACGATCGTCGACACGGGTCGACACTCCCGGCGACACGCCCGTGTCGCGGGCCGTGTGCCCATTCTCGACGAATCGTCGAGAATAACTCGACGATTTCATGGCTAAGTGTCGACACGGGTCGACACGCCCTGCGACACGCCCGTGTCGCAGGCCGTGTGCCCATTCTCGACGAATCGTCGAGAATAACTCAATGACTTCGCGGCTAAGTGTCGACACACGCTTGACACGCCCTGGGACACGCCCGTATCCCAGGTCGTGTGCCTTCAGCCAGAAACCAAAACTGGCCCAAAACGTCCCCCTTTGCTGCTTTGAGTTTCGGGGCGTTACACAGAGTAATATGCGAGATCTTCTCTGACCATAATATCCTCAAATACATTTTTTACTCAAGAAGAATTGAACCTTCAGCAACACTGATGGTTGGAATTTCTTTAGGATTATGATTTCGCTCTCAAGTACCACCCCGAGAAGGCTAATAAAGTTGCTGATGTGTTGAGCCGTCAGCCCTCGATAGCTCGGAGTTGGATAGAGCAAATTCCAAGGGAATGATTTCAGTATTTGTTAGACTTATAGATTACTCTTATTGCTCGTAGGGATCCGGAAGAGTACCAGTCCCAGTTATACTGGATGAAAATATAGTGCGACATCCGGAATCGAATACGAGAGGTCCAAAAGGTCGATCCGGAAGTGGTCCCGATCATTTAGTCCCTACAAGATGGAGCACAAGAGGAGTTAAATCTACACGATGGAATCTTGCAGCTCAGGCACCGCATATTTATTCCCTCTATCGGGGGAATCTGAGATGAAATCCTTCGAGAAGCACACAAGTTGAGGTATTCTATTCATCTTGGTGTGGTTAAAATGTATGTTGATCTATGAATGACCATTTACTGGAATGAAATGAAAAGAGACGTCACCAATTCTGTGGCTTAGTGCCAAGCCTGTCAAAAGGTTAAAGCTGAATACCACAATCCAGGAGGCCTGCTGCAGCCCCTGCCGATACCAGAGTGGAAATCTGAGGATATTTCCATGGACCTTGTTCACAGCTTACCTCGATCCCGTGCTAGAAACGACTCTATATGGGTTGTCGTGGTTCGACTTACCAAAGTAGCGCGGTTCATTCCAAACCGATAGGGTGACAGAGTTGACATTCTGGCCAGTTTGTTCATAGAGCAAGTAGTCTGGTTCCACGGAGTGTCAACGTCCATTGTGTTGAGTTGTGATGGACATTTCACATCCAAGGAGTGGAGGTGGGTGTAAGCATACTTGGGGACCAAATTAGCCTTCAGCACCGCTTTCCATCTGTAGACAGATGGACAGACAGAAAGGAGGAATCGGACAATTGTACAACCCCATATTCGCTGAGTGGGACCCGGAGGCACCAACGGTCAGGATTGGACTAGCATCGGGCTTCAGACTGGAAGAGATCCCGCCTTGGAGGAGCTCCCGCTCATAGGTGGGAGAGATCACTTGCGGCAAGCCTTGGAGGAGCTCCCGCTCATAGGTGGGCGAGATCGCTTGCGCCAAGCCTTGCAGGAGCTCCCGTCCATAGGGGGGCGAGATTATTCGCGCTAGGCCTCGGCCGAGACCCGCCAAGTCCCAGGAGCGGGCGAGAAGGCGTTGAGTGAAGGCGGGAAGGTTCTCGTCTCAGGATTCTCGCCGAGTGGGGCCCAGGTCCCGAGGTAAAATTACCTAATTACCCTCAGGTAAAATTACCCATATACCCCTAGGGGCTGCATTTAGTACTTTACAAACAACGGGATTTGGCTATTGGAAGGTCAGCCAAGGGTATTTAAGTAATCTCAGGTCAGCAAAAGGCTATAAATAGACCCATAAGGGCTCCTTAGAAAGCAAGCTCTCATTATCCTCCAAATCTCTAGTGCTTTCTGAGGAGCTCCAAGCCCAGCTTTTGGCTTTGGAGGGGAAGCTCTCAGAGATCTTCTGGGTGTGAGGTGGGACCACCCTACTGAGGCTTTGGGTCAGTCTTAGGTCCTTTGCAACTAGTCGAGGGTCGGGGCTCGAGAGAACTAGGTGTTGGTTGCACCCCTATTTTTGAACTCCCTTTGAGGTCAATTTTAGCTTCAACAGTTCTGGTGCGGAAAGCGTGGAAGGCAGTTGATACAAGAAAGCCTTGAGTTTAGTCCCATGGCTGGAGGTGAAGGTGAAGGGTCTGGTTCTGGAGGCTCCCCCACCCGGGGAGAGGAGGCGACAAGGAAGATGTTGGAGGACTTCAGGCGAGAAGTCCTGCAGACCATTAGCTTGTCCTTCTCGACGAGGAGTGAGTGGGCGACTCCTCAGGTTCCTGTTAAATTTTCTCAACGTGGTCAGCAAGATAGCCCAAACGCCAAATTCATATCTTCGGAACTACCCAGTTCTTACGTTGAACCAGCGGAAAACTAAGGAACAAAGGTTAAACCCAACAATCAATGGAAGCACAAGCAGGTCTGTTATTCATTCACTTCTTTACAACACGAGGCATACATAGCGAGACATGATTTCGCTAGTATAACAGCTGTAAACAGAAAGCACCAAAAAACAAGCCGGGCGGACAGCACCGGAGTCCGCCGAGACCGCCGAGGTCGCCGAGGTCGCCAAGTCCGCTGAGATCGCCCGAACTTAGCTGCAATCCGCCGAATAGCACGGAGTCCGCCGAAGCCGCGAGGCCGCGCGGACACACCGTTATTCGTCTCCTGCTGAAGCTGAAATGAGGAACACCCCTACCCGCCTGAAGCCGGCGGACAGGTTATTGAAGCTGGCAAAGATGAAACAGAACTGACAAGCCGCAGAGCGACCTCCTGCTGAGTCCGCAGAGACCGCACACTTCCAAGTACTTGACCGAAGTCACAGCCAAACTCCTGGCTCCTTGAAGCAACCCACGCGACCTGCACACAGCAAACGTCAGCACTGAATCAATCCGCGCGGACAGACAAACTCAGACCGCAGCTCCTTGCCCAACCCAACTTACTGTTCACTCAAGTTACTGTAGACCTGCCAGGGGGGTCCTATTTAAGGCGAGGTGAGGAGTGTGGTCACCGCCCTAGAGATAGAGACACCGCCCCCAGCCCGCGCGATAGCAAAACACCGACCGCCGAGTCCGCAAGGACTTAGCCGGATACCAAGGAAAATTGCCAGGAGCAAGGCAACATTGGCGAACTCTCACCAGTCCGCCCAAGCGATGCGGACAAGGCATCAGCCCACAAAGCTCCAACCACTGCAGGACATCAACCCCCTTCAATGGCTGTCCGCACCAACCCGAGGCAGTCCGCAAGACTCACACCTCAATCCGCCACAAGTCCATGACCAAAGGCAGACAGCAACAGTCCGCCCGGTCACAGCGGACTTGACGGATACGGCGGACACCATGGTCTTGGCACAGAGTGTGACCAAGTCCCAAAACCATCAAAGGCCAATGCGAGCATGGCGAACTCAAACTCCCGTCCGCCAAACACCTTAGCACAGACCGCCAGCAGTCCGCAAGTTCCTCGCACTCCTGCCCAACGCAGCAACCACCTCCCGGACTCCAAAAGCCAGTCCGCCAATCGACCTCCACAGCAAGGCACCTGCTGTAACACCAGAGCTCAATAAGGCCTCAGCCAAGCTCTAAGCACAGTCCGCAACAGCCCACACCGCGGACACACCAGTCTGCAAGCTTCCCGCGGACATGAGCCAAACCGCCTATCAGCACAAGCTTGCACCCGCGGCCACTGAGCAATGCACCAGTCCGCAAGCCTCTATCCGCTCAGGCCACTCCTTGGCTAAACCAAAGCCAACGTCCTATCCGCAGATACCAGGCTGCACAGTCCGCGGACTCGATGCAACAACCCGCTCAGACGACAGCCGGCTTTCCACTAGACCTTCCACCAGGCCGCACATCACAGTCCACCCAGTCCGTCTAGTCCGCCAAAGCTGTCCGCCCAGGCCACCCGGCCTGTCCCGTCAACCACTTCCACTTCACAAATTTCAACACTCCCCCTTGAAGTGGGAAGTGGTGACCAAGCCCAGCAAGCTACGCAAGCGCTCAAAGGGCCCCTTCGACAGTGGCTTCGTGAAGATGTCAGCAAGATTATCTTCACTCCGAACATGCCCGACCAGCAGAGATACTTCCAACACCTTCTCCCTGATGAAATGGTGATCAATCTCTATATGCTTGGTCCTGGCGTGACACACTGGATTGTTTACCAGTTTGAGAGCACTCTCATTGTCACCCCGGAGTAAAGTAGGCCCTTGCACTTCTTCATGAACATCCTCTATAAGCCTCCTCAACCAAACGGCTTCCCAAGCAGCCAAGGCCGAAGCCTTATACTCCGCCTCCGTGGTTGAAACCGACACCGAGTCCTGCTTCTTGCTACACCACGAGATGCTAGCTGAACCGCAAGTGAACACATAACCTGAAGTAGACCTCCGATCATCCGAATCACCACCATAGTCAGCATCCGTGTACCCGAGCAACGAAAACTCCGAGTCCCTTCTATAGAGGAGTCCCATGTCAGAAGAAGCCTTGACATACTTCAGAATACTCTTCGCTGCCACTAGATGAGATTGCCTTGGTTCAGCCATATACCGACTTACTCGGCCAACAACATAAGCAATGTCCGGCCTTGTAATCGTCATGTAAATCAAGCTCCCAACAAGAGCCCTGAACACCAAGGGATCAAGGAGAACCCTTCCCTCATCTCGTCGAAGCTTCAGCCCAGGTTCTAGTGGTGTAGAGCACTTCTTCCCTTCGCCCATGCCGAACCGCTTCACAATGCGATTAGCATACCCTTTCTGGCAAATGAGAACCCTGCACTCCTTCCTCTCCACTTCAAGACCGAGAAAGTGATGCAACTCTCCCAAGTCTTTCATCTCGAAGCATATAGCAAGCTCAGCCCTGAGCCTTGCTACTTCCCCCTCCGAGTTCCCTGTGATGATTATGTCATCCACATACAGCAGGACCAAGACTTGTAGCTCCCCCTTCTTCTTGACGAACAAGCTTGAATCCGAGTTAGAAGCAAGGTATCCATAGAATTGCAAGTACTCTACAATCTTCCCATACCAAGCTCTAGGAGCTTGCTTCAACCCATAGAGAGCCTTCCTGAGTTTACAGACATAGTCCGGATGCTTTTCAGAGACAAAACCAAGCGGCTGATCCATGAAGATATCCTTGTCAATCTCTCTGTAAAGAAAGGCATTCTTCACATCGAGTTGCCATAACCTCCATCTCTTGCTAGCAGCCAAGGCGATCACCACTCTTACTGAAGTCATCTTCGCAACTGGACTGAATGTCTCCTCATAGTCTTCTCCATACTGCTGTGAGAATCCTCTAGCGACCAGGCGAGCCTTGAATCGATCAATGCTCCCATCAGCCTTCTTCTTCAACTTGTATACCCACTTGCAAGTAACCGGAGTAATGCCATCAACCTTGGGCACAAGGTCCCAGGTTTCATTCTTCTTCAGAGCATCAATCTCTTCCTTCATGGCATCTTCCCACTCCTTCACTCCAGTGGCATCGTTGAAGTTTGCAGGCTCTCGCTCATACAGAGGACCTGCAAAGAAGCAGGAGACAAAACTCACTGCATTCCCATCACAGTACCGAGCCAGTGGCTTAACCACCCTCTTCGATCTCCGAAGAAACGGCTCCTTGCTCACTGCTTCTGTTGCTTCTTCAGGCTCCACTCCTACCTGGGGCAAGCATTGAGCAGTGCTCCCCCTGCTTCCTGAGCCAGAAGGCTCAGCCTCAGAGTTAGAAGCAACAGGAGATGCTGGTGAAACAGCAAGCGCCTCTTCCAAGCCTTCAGCAGCTGCCACCGGTGCTTCATCAACCTTGCTACTTCCGATTAGCTCAACTGAGCCACCTCCAAATGATGTCAGCTCGTCAAAGACAACATCTCTTGATACCACGAACTTCTTCGTCACAGGGTCCATGTCACAACCCACATTTTCTCAAAGGTAAAAATCGTATCAGAGTAAGAGAAAACACGCGTAGTGATGCCACGTCGTGCAGGGGATAACTGCACACGCTCAGGAAAAACTCCAGACGTTAGACTTTAAGGAAAATTGTTAATTAAGTATGAAAGAAAATCAGTTTTGTTGAATGGTTGTATCCCTCGGCCCGGTGGATCAGCTAGTCCACTGTTAAAACTATATTTATACGCAGCAGAAAGTACTTTGCTTCAATTAAATTGACGCCCTAAATGAGCATAAGTGTCCCCGGGGGATGACTTATGCGTGCACGACCCTAAGGTGAATATAGTAGGTATAAAAAGATAGTGTTTTACGCTGAGGAAAAATAGTGTCTTTGATTTAGAAACATGTTATGCATGGGGTCATAATAATGCTTTTAGGTTTTAAAATATCTAACATGCAACCTAGCATAAATCCTTCCCAGAAGCAAGTAACCTACCTCAAATAGGCAAAAACAGCAGTTTAAATTCATATTCAGCATCACAAGAAGCCACTAGTGGGCGCCAACAACCTGACACGAACCCACTGGCGAGTATGTATGTCTATACAGAAGAGTAAAGAACTACCTCACAACAAACGGGGATCAGCAATCTCAGCTACTAGAGAGGCCACCAACAAGCCCTCCAAAAGGACTAGCCGCTGAACTGGCTACAACCTGTACCTGAGGCATTCAAGAAAAGAACACCTCAGCAAGGAAACAATCAAAAGTAAATAGAGCAATAGGTTAATGAGCAAATAAGATGAAGGGTTACCAACCGGCAACAAACTGATATAAGCAAAAGAAAAAAGAGAAAGGCAGTAGGAAAAGAGTACTGCCTAAAACACCGCAGAGCACGCCAATGCGAGCATAAAACCAATATGCCTTACCAAGAGAGCCTGCACAGCATCAAGACATATACATATGCCAAAAGAACAAAAGCATAAACAGGAAGGGACTAACAGTCCTAACACGTGGATAAGTGGCAGTGGTCAAAACATGGGTCTGAATGCATAACCAGAATCAGACCCAAAAAGGGCTAATGGGTCAAACAGTAGCAGCTTTAGGGTCCCACACACACCAACCCAAACTGGGGCAAAAGGCGGTGGCCACAGCTCTCCACATAAAACCACCCCTCCAGAGGCCACCAAAACTCCACCACCTGCCACGACCCAAGAGTCGGCATGCAGAAATTAGCCGAACACCCAATGCCCCTCTCCTAGGAAAAGTCCCACTAACAGTCCTAAGAAACACACGAACCCAAGGCAAAACGTCGGGTCCAACCGACGCGGCCTTGCACGCCTAACCAAAACCAACCCCGAGTCTCCCTGACCCCAAAACAAGGGCAGCACCCAGTGTCGACACGATGTGTCGACACCACGACAAACCGGTGTCGACACAAGGTGTCGACACAACCGCTGCTGGTGTCGACACCAAGTGTCGACACCTCTGTGGCCGGTGTCGACACAAGGTGTCGACACTGCCGCTGCGGGTGTCGACACCAAGTGTCGACACCACTACGGCCGGTGTCGACACAAGGTGTCGACACTGCCGCTGCGGGTGTCGACACCAAGTGTCGACACCACTTCGGCCGGTGTCGACACAAGGTGTCGACACCGCCGCTGCGGGTGTCGACACCAGTGTCGACACCCTGCGGCCGGTGTCGACACAAGATTGTCGACACTGCCGCTGCGGGTGTCGACACTAAGTGTCGACACCCCGACTGCCGGTGTCGACACCAAGGTGTCGACACCCTGACTGGCTGGTGTCGACACCCTGACTGGCTGGTGTCGATACCCTGACTGGCTGGTGTCGACACAAAGGTGTCGACACCCTGACTGGCTGGTGTCGACACCAAGGTGTCGACACCCTGACTGGCTGGTGTCGACACCAAGGTGTCGACACCCTGACTGGCTTCAGGCGCCAGATCCAGCACACAACCAGAAATGAGAACGAGGATTCTCTCTCTCTCAAGAGTACAACATCCATCGGCAATGACAGCTACTCGACCTAAACCGAACCAAAACTGTCCCTAATAGACACCATCCCTCGGAAAACTGAGATTTAACTGGAACTTCCTACACTAACCACAGTATGATCGGGAACAAACCCTAGCTTACACCTAAGATCTAAACAAGAAAGAGATAAAAATTAGCTCAAAAGAAAGACAAGGATCAGCTTTGGCAAGGATGAGGGGACATCACTTGCCTCAATACCAGGAACTCGGTCGGCGGCCTCCCCCGCTCACGGATCTGGCTGTAGAACAGCAAGCTGAGGAGCAGAAAGAAAGCAGATCCCGGCGAGGGAAGTCCAGATACACTCTCGAAATCGAATTCCGACCGCTAAATCTCTAGGAATCGGCGTCCAAAGACTAGCGTAGGCCGGCGGTGCTCTTCCTCTCGTACAGGCGACGGCTTCTACCAAGCAGAGAAACAGGAAAAGAACAAAGGAACCCAGCACTAATTCTAACCCAAGACTTTATATATATATCAGTTTAATATTAAACAATCAACATATTAATAATTATTTACACTCAATATCAAAACAACACGAAACCTGAAACTTCTCGAAAAAAGACGAAATTCACGCCGCAGCTAAAAACCCACGCTACGAACGCAACTACGAAGTCGAAATTAGCATTCGACGAACAAAACCCGGGATAACACCTCCCGAAGCCAAAACACAAGCATTCCCTAAGAGGCCCAGCCGAGTCATCAAACAGACCCCGGATAGCTGGGGAATCTTGCTAACAGGCTACAAACAGGCTACACAGGGAACCCTAAGAGCTAAAACCATGCTCTACAACGGCAAAAAGCCGGAAATACGCCATGGTAATGCCAGCCAAAGATCAAGCAAAACACAGAAAAACCGGGGGCGTTACAGCCACTCCCCCTAAAAGAAAGTTTCGCCTCGAAACTTTACTCACACACATCCCATATAGAAGGAGAGAGAAAGAGCCAGTAAAAAGGCTATATACATAAATAAAAATAGAACATACAAGCTCAAGATCAGGGAAACAGATGAGGGTGAGCCTCCCTCATAGCCGACTCCAACTCTCAAGTCGCGCTTTCCACATCCTGATTTCTCCATAAAACTTTAACCATCGGAATAGTCTTCTTCCGCAACGCCCGAACTTGAGAATCCAAAATGCGGACAGGCACCTCCACATAAGAAAGATTCGGCTCCAACTGAGGCACAAAATCCAAAACCTGTCTACCATTTACCACACATTTTCGCGGCTGACTGACGTGAAAGACATCATGCATGCCAGGGAAATTTGCGGGCAAAGCCAGCCTGTAGGCTGATACCCCAATCCGCTCAACAATCGGAAACGACCCCACGTACCCGGGTCCAACTTCGTATTCTTGCCAAACCGCTTGACTCCAATCAACGGGGAGACCTTTAAGAACACCGAGTCCCCCACAGCAAATTCCAAGTCCGATCTACGTTGATTGCGTTCTTCTCATACCTCTCCTGGGCTATCCGAAGCTTTTCCCGAATAAGCTTCACAGCGGTTCCATCTCCTCAAGCGCTTCTGGACCCAACAAAGGTCCCTCGCCTAGCTCAGCCCAAAACAAGGGAGTCCTGCAGCGCCTCCCATACAAAGTTTCAAAGGGAGCCATTTGCAAGCTTTCTTGATAATAGTTGTTATAAACGAACTCTATAAGCCGCAAGTGCTCGTCCCACGCTCCTCCGTGGTCCAGAATATAGCATCGGATCATATCTTCCACAATCTGATTCACTCGCTCCGTCTGACCATTGGTCTGCGGATGATAAGCCGTGGAATATCTCAAATCTGTACTCAACCCTTCTTGAAGGCTCTTCCAAAAACGAGACGTGAACCTGGAGTCTCGATCTGATATGATACTTACGGGTACACCATGCAATCTGACAACCTCTTCCAGATACAGCTCGGCTATCTTCCTCATCGGATAATCGATCCTAAATGGTATGAAATGAGCGCTCTTCGTCAATCTGTCTACGATTACCCAAACTGAATCATGCCCCTTAGGAGATCTCGGTAAGCCGGTAATGAAATCCATCGAGATACTCTCCCACTTCCACATCGGAATCTCCAAAGGAGTCAGCTTGCCAGCAGGCCTCCCATGGTCGGCTTTCACACGCCTGCAAGTGAAACACTCTGAAACAAATCTGGCTATGTCCTTCTTCATCCCGTACCACCAGGCAATTTGTTTTAAATCATGATACATCTTGGTAGACCCTGAATGGTAGGCAACACTAGATCCGTGGGGCGTCTCTGCACACCATATCCCGGATTTTTCCAACTACGGGGATGCAAAACCTGCCACGGTACTTCAAGGTACCCGCATCATCTATAGAGAAATTTGGTAATTCACCCTTCTCAGCTCGAAGATACAAATGCAGAAGATCGGGATCGTCCTTCTGATGCAGTCTCGTAAGCATAATCCACGAAGGTTCTGCTACTGCTATGCTACTCTGCGAATCACAGCTTACCACAGAAATGTCCATCAACAGAAACTCTTCCACTAGACGCTCGGCGGAAAGATTAAAAATCTTACCTGACTTCCGACTCAGGGCATCAACCACCACATTTGCCTTGCCTGGATGATACTGAATTTCAACATCATAGTCGGCCACGTACTCCAACCACCGCCGCTGGCGCAGATTCAATTCTTTCTGAGTGAAGACATACTTCAAACTCTTATGATCCGTGAAAATCTTGCACTGCGCGCCATATAGCAAATGCCTCCACAATTTCAACGCATAGATCACAGCTGCAAACTCCAGGTCATGCGTAGGGTAATTCCTCTCGTGAGTCTTTAACTGCCTCGACCCGTACGCAATCACCTTTCCGCCCTGCATCAAAATGCAACCCAGACCGACATGCGACGCATCCACATATATATCATACTCACTACCCTCCGTAGGCAAAGACAAAATTGGAGCCGAACATAGCCTTCTTTTTAGTTCCTCAAAAGCCTTCTCACACTGTCATCCCATATAAAGGCTATATTCTTCTGCGTCAACTTGGTCAACGGCGCGGACAAGTAGAGAAGCCTTCTACAAATCTTCTATAATAACCAGCCAAACCCAAGAAGCTTCTGATCTCTTTGGGGGTAACAGTCCGCCCCATTCGTAACAGCAGCGATCTTTTCTGGTCCACCGATATTCCCTCCTTATTAATCACGTGGCCTAGAAAAGAAACTTGAGGAAACCAAAACTCACATTTGCTCAGCTTGGCGTATAGCTTATGGTCTCTCAGAGTCGCCAAGACCAGCCACAAATGTCGATCATGCTCCTCTGCATCCTTAGAATACACCAAGACATCGTCTATAAAGACAATCACGAACTTATCTAGGAAATCCTTGAAAACTCTGTTCATCAAATCCATAAAAGCTGAGGGCGCATTAGTCAAACCAAATGACATAACCAAAAACTCAAAATGCCCATGACGAGAGCGGAACGCCGTCCGCGGAACATCTGACTCCCGAATCCTCAACTGGTGATAGCCCGAACGAAGATCTATCTTGGAAAACACAGCACTACCACGCAGTTGGTCAAACAAATCATCGATTCGCGGCAAAGGGTACCTGTTCTTAATAGTAACCTTGTTCAGCTCTCTATAGTCGATGCATAACCTCATCGACCCATCCTTCTTTTTAATGAACAGCACTGGCGCACCCCAAGGCGAAGAACTCGGCCTTATAAAGCCTTTTCCCAACAACTCATCCAGCTGAATTCGCAACTCTTCCAGCTCTCGCGGGGCCATCTGGTACGGCGCCTTTACGATAGGACGCGTGCCTGGCTCCAAATCTATGCAAACTCGACATCTCGATCGGGTGGAAGACCGGAAGATCGTCTGGAAACACATCAGAAAAGTCACACACCACAGGAATCTCTTCCAAACGGGGCTCACTAACAATCGACCCTACCAGAGAAACCACACCGGCAAAATAGCTAGAAAACAAGCAACTTCTGAGCACGCACCGCAGAAATGACTGGAGACTCCTGGAGGGAATACCCATAAACGCTCCCTGGCTGACCGTTGTCTTTGACGAAGTCCAAGCGCTTACCCTGCACTGGATCACAGCATCGTACTTGACAACCAGTCCATGCCCAAATAACGTCGAAGTCCCTCCAGGTCAATCACCTTCAAATCTGCCTTGGCTATAAAATCTCCTAACAAAATTGGACAATCGAGGATACCCAGGTCCTTAACCACAGAGTCACCGGAGGGGAACTTAACGCAGAAGGCACCACCACACGATCTAGGCCCAAACTGAACCGCTCCACGAATGCTCTAGCCACAAACGAGTGGGTAGCGCCGGAATCGAAGAAACGTGCGCCCAGCGGTTCTTTACCTTAAATCGCCCTACGAATTGCACACGCATCTAAGGCAACAAGTGCTAAAACGAAAACTACAACCAAAAAAGGAACGTAACGAAACGACTGGGGAGAAGTCGAACCTGAGATAACCTGGGTCGAGGTCTGTGCTTCGTCTGCCGAAAGCACATTCAGCTTTCCTTTTCCTTTATCCATTCGCTGAGGCGGTGGCAAAGCCTAGAGGGCAACTGGCTGCAGAATAGGCTGAGTCTGAGGGCACCTCGTCATGAGATGACCCTTCTGGCCGCACTGAAAACAGACCTTATCTTTTAACCAACAACGGGCAGCCTCATGCCCCTTCCTTCCACACAAGGCACACACCAAGTCTCCCCTGGAAGTACCCTGAATCGCGTGCACCTGTTCCTTCTTCTGCGCTCCCAACATTTTGAAACACTTCTCAAAGGGGTGGCCTGGCCGGCCACAAAAGCTACAAATCTCTTTGACCTTCTTTCTTGAGACAGCATCAGGTTCCTGAGGGCTCTTCCCTCCACCGTACTTCCGCTTATCCTTCCTTAACTGCTGGCCTCTATTCTTGGCATTCTCAATGGCCTCAACTCTCAAAGAAGCTTCAACCGGCGCTGGCATAACTGACCGCGTCCATAGGCATTCGCTAACTGCTGAATGTCGCTTCTTAGTCCACCCAGAAATCACTTAACTCTTCTGCCTCAACACTCACCAGACCCGAAGCAAACCGACTCAACTTACTAAACTCAATCTCATACTCACTAACCGTGAGTTCCTCTGCTTTAAGTGAAGAAAGTCGTTCATAAGCCGGTCCCCGTTCGACTGAAGGCAGAACTTACTTAACAACACACCTTAATGACTCCCAAGTGCAACCTGCCACTAAGCCCTCTTTCTCTCTCAGCCACCAATTCTTTGCTAAGCCCTTGAGCTGGTAGGCAGCGAGCATCACTCTTTGATCGTCCGTAATCCCTGAGTAAGAGAACATCTCCTCAATGGTAATCAACCAATCATCCAAAATCATGAAATCTGCTTGTCCATCATAGGTGGGGGGTCTCAGCCGCTGAAACTGGGATATGAATGCCATCTCCGGAGGCACCACAACCAAAGGCATGGGAGGAGCAGGAGGGGTAGGAACAGCTACCCCCTCAGCGGGGTTCTGAGCTCCTTGGGGTCTGTCCCGCCACCACTGCTACAAGGGACTGAATCTGAGCCTGCAATAGCCACTAACTGCCTCGATAACTCCTCATTACTCTACCGCAGGCTCTCTACCAATGCATCGCTCTGCGCTCCTGACGTCTCAAACCAATCGGATTGGGGGGTCGATCTCAGTCGCAGGACGTCTCGCCATCCTATAATCGCACAAGCTTTAGACAAATCCTAGCCCATCAACTAGAATAAAAACTACCCGGTACGGACAAACACACTTAAATATGAACTTCAACTGCAAAACTTGCTCTGGGAGTTGTTTTTATCATGATGATGTTATTCTTATCCTAAGATTGTTCACCACCATCATACTAACTCATGTGCCTAAACCATGAATGCATGTATTTGTATTCTTTTTGACTCAAACCATGTGTGTGCATATGTATCTTGCAAATCTTTAGCTTGGCAACGTTGTGCTTATGAAATGTTATGCTATGCATGATGTGCTATGAATTCTAAAAAGGCCTTAGTGCATGCCATGGGCGGCGTACACATGAAAATGTTATGCATCCCATACTACATAACATTCCCATGTAACGAAAAAGAAAACGCTATCTATCCGCATTCATGTGGTGAGGTTATGCATCCCATACTACATAACCCTCACATGTTGCCTCCTATGGTGGATCCATATACAAACACATATTATGCATCCCATACTACATAATATGCCCTGTATACTTCTTCATGATCATGAGTGTAGTGTTCGTGCTTCGGCAATGACGTGCTGATGACACATCGGTGTGTGATGGTATGATGCTAAACACTAATGCAGACAAGGAAAGGTTTGCCCAACCATTTGTCAAGCAACCTCCCTCTGATACCAACTGTCACAACCCGCATTTTCTCAACGGTAAAAATCGTATCAGAGTAAGAGAAAACACGCGCCGTGATGCCACGTCGTGCAGGGATAACTGCACACGCTCGGGCAAAACTCCAGACGTTAGACTTTAAGGAAAATTGTTAATTAAGTATGAAAGAAAATCAGTTTTGTTGAATGGCCGTATCCCTCGCCCCGGTGGATCAGCTAGTCCACTGTTAAAACTATATTTATACCAGCAGAAAGTACTTTGGTTCAATTAAATTGACGCCCTAAATGAGCATAAGTGTCCCCGGGGGACGACTTATGCGTGCACGACCCTAAGGTGAATATAGTAGGTATAAAAAGATAGTGTTTTTAATGCTGAGGAAAAATAGTGTCTTTGATTTAGAAACATATTATGCATGAGGTTCATATAATAATGCTTTTAGGTTTTAAAATATCTAACATGCCCCTAGCATAAATCCTTCCCAGAAGCAAGTAACCTACCTCAAATAGG